>WKFP01015052.1:858318-898971 GCA_011057875.1 Pterocles orientalis | reverse complement strand
AGGCCGAGACCTAACAGTGGCTGTAGGGGGGGGCGGGGGGGGGGAAGGCCTTGGGAGAGCGAATGCAGGCACCCGAAGCAAGATGATCCAGAGCCCAAGGGAACTGAAAGAGAGCGATCTCCCGGAAGGGTCCTCATCTATATACTGGGTATGACGTGCATGGGATGGAATAATTGATCAGTCTACTTCTCAATCTTAACCTAAAAGCAAATCCCAAGCTAGAAGACTGTCTCTCCCCCCCCACTCTGTCTGTGGAGAGGAGAGAGGCTGAATGTATTTGTCCTTGAGAGTATCCTAGCAATAACTATAAATGTTCCTTTTCTTATCAGTTTTTTCCTGAGCAGGAACGCAAAACATAGCTTCTTGCTAACTATTTATGAAGAGAAGGAAGAAAGAAAAAAAATTAACTCTCCTCTGCTTAACCCACGACAGTGGGTTTTGCGGACATTCTGTATATATATTCCCTTGGGGCAAATTAAGGTGAGTCGGCACCAAAGAATTTGCGTGGCTTGTAATTTTAATGCATGTAAGTGTTTAGGGAAAAAGGGAAAATGTGAGGTATACAACAGCATCAAGGGAAAATTTCTTGGTAAAGACAATCCATTAATATTTTACCATCCACTAATAACACTAAATCTTATAGCAATGGGGTAAGAATGGCATAACTACCAATATTACTAGGGTTAGTAGTAAGCACCACTAAAATAAGCAATCTACATGAAAACCTACTAAACAAGCACCCCGAAGGAACTGACATTAAACTTAACAGAAATATAAAAGAAAACAAATTACTTAGTAAAGACAAGTCATGACAACACTACCAACCGCCAACAACACCAAATCTTACAGCAATGTGATAACGACAGCATAATCTCCAACAGTGCTAAGAAATCCTCAGCCACTCACAAAACTTGCAGTCACTTAACCCGCAACCGTTCACGACACTTGCAATCACTTTTCAGTATTAAAATAAACAACCTACAGAAAACTTGCTAAACAAGCCCCAAAAGGAGCTGGCATAGAACTTGTAAGGTGTTGCCACATGTGCCAGAGAAAAAGATCAAGAGATACTTGAAGAGAAAAAAGAAAGCAAAAAGGAGAGAAGAGAAAGAAAAGTTTTCACCACTCTTTGGATCCTTGGAAGAAAATGTCAACATCTTCTGGGGGGGTGTTGCTTGATCAGTCTGTCAGCATCTCCGGAGTCCTCAGGTGGTGGGTGCAAGCCCCTTCTCTTTGTTTATTCACTTTTTATAGACAGAGGCAGGGCCTTACTCAGCAAGGGTTTGCTCCTTTGTTGTAAGAGCAAGACCGAATCCATTGTTAGACTCAGCAGGGGTTTGCTAGTCCATGGAGTAAGGCCTTCACTAGGCTTCCAGGCTTCATCTTGTCAGAGCCTCGATGATTGAGTCTATTGTTAGTAAGGGGAGTAAGGCCTTTGGTGTATTCCTCACCATCTCCTTATCTACAACTGGAATGTTTTGAGCCTGGACAGTCAATTTGCAGTCTCTGCAAAACTGCATGAATAGTCCTCTACAACTCTTGTAACTTGATGGGCTCTGATGAAGAGTAGGGAAAGGAGGAGTATCAAGTATGTCTTCCACATTCCTGGAGATGTAAGAATAATGACAGAACCACATGGTTGGTTTTACTATCTGTTAAGAGGAATTAAAAAGAAATGAAAAGCACTTCAAACAATGAATTTGTTAGTTTTTACAGTTGTGCTAGCACTGGCTTGATAAGCAGATTTCTTTTTTAGCAATTGCAAGTGCTGTCTGTGTTTGCATCCAGCCCGCTACAGGTGAGAACTAGAATAAGATACTCCTTCAAACTCTCAAGGGTGCTGCAGAATTCAGAGGAGGAGAATTTTTTTATTAAATATCAACTTAGAAGTAGAATTAAACAAGCAAGAGGTAAGGTACCTGAATAGGGCAGGAATACACTTCCACATTTTTTCATTTCAGTCAGGTCTGCTAAATATTACATTTACTGCCCGGTGTGAATATATGATCATGGTAGAGATGTGTTTTATTTTGGTATTGAAAGATTTTAAAGCAAAAATATACCTTTCAATTTATTATTTACAAGTTTTATTCATTCAGGACTATTTTTTGCCTTTGGCACAGCCCCAAGCAAGAAGCGGTGCATACAGATTCCCCAAATGTATGGAGAGGCACTGCCCTGAGGAGGGTCATTTCTGTTGTGACATTGCTGCTGTAATCCCAGCGGCGAGGCAGGGCTTTTTTGGGGGTGTTGGAGGGTAAAAGTACAGTTCTGTCTCTTCTGGAAAGTTTTTGGTTTTCTAATCACAAAATAAAACTTTGGGAATCATAAAGCAAAAAGGGATAAAACTGGTTTTGCAGCCAAAATTCTGCAACTGCTCCATACTAGTTGGGTACGATAGTTTTACTAAGTTAAATATGAAAATGAATTCTGTATCCCTGTATTTTTGACTTTTCAAGTAGCCTTACGGTTTTAGTTTCAGACATGTTGCAAAAGTTCGTGCTGCTGGTGTTTTCTAAGTTGCCTGCCATGGCAGTCCGTGAGTCTGGGAGAAGGACAGATGGTCCAAATATGCCGCAGAGCTCAAAGAGCTGTGAATCTGCCACACAGCTCCGGGGTAGTTTCCCTGAAAGCTGCAGGGACAAACTTCAGATTTCTCTGGGCAACAAAGCAGTGTGTTTAAGAGAGGCTGCATAAAATGTGAGCTCCCTTTCAATTAATTATTTTGTAGAAAAGGATGCTTTATATTTATTGAAAGCAGACCTTGGATCGATGCTGTTCCAAATATATTGGTGTTTACATCTTGTCGAAGCTGCTTTTTGCACCGTTCTTAATCAGCTGCAGTGTGAGCTTCTTCAGGTTTTTTGGACACTTGCCACTTTAGATCAAAATTGCCATTCAAAAACATTTGTTTCAGATTCCTATTTGGTTCTGCCTAATTGAGTAAGGCAAGACTGAGTGCAAATGCAGTTCAGTTTATTTTACCTGCCAGAGCACAAAGTCTGCTCGACAGACTTATGAGGTAAAGCAAAGTGCTATTGCACCCTGTCAAATTACAATTCTCATTCCCATTCTCTTTTCTAAAAGAGAAGAATCTGCTGCTACCTCCTGCAGAACAAGCAGCCACTGCTTAAGATAGGTGCAGTTTTTTAATGTTAGAATTACCGACGCATAGAGGGCAGTTGTATCAATGACTCATTTGGCATGTTGTAGAAGACAAGTGCAGTGGTGAAAGCAGAATGTAAAACAAATCTGGTAGCACTGAAAGCACAGCTGACACTGTCCTAGTGTTGGCAAAGCATTGCTTGAGTTCAGTTTAACTTCTGCAGTCTATCAAGAAACTACAAGCTCACATGGATCAGGCACATTATTGGCACTACTCAGAGAAGCAGTGATACTGGAAAAGAGTTTTCAACAAGCATGTTTGGGAAAAACTTCTGGAAATGCTAGTACACACTAGTTCTGACCAGCTCCCTGAAGCTTTTGTAATTGGGTTTTGTTTGTTTGTTTGTTTGTTTGTTTGTTTTTCCTGTGTTAGTCATTAGTGATCTACTAGTTTGATGTCTTTCAGATAATCCTACGGTTTCTTTTAGAGCAGCTTTCAGGATGTTTTTACTCTCCTTAAGCAAATCCCAGGAGCTGAAAGATCCAGATGCCTCATCTTTCAGACTTGGGAGTGATTGTTTATCTGCAGCAGTGCATGCAACGTATTTGGTTCTTGCAAGCTGAAGATATTTTGAGGCAGCTGCAGTTCTGTGTACTCTCTGCACTGCAGCTCGTCTCGGGGGGCTCTAGGAGAGAGGGGGCAAATGTGACACAGGTGACCTTACAGGAGGCTGTGCACCTCCTTTGTGGTGTTGTCTGGGAGGCTGGCCGGCTCTTCATGGCTGTTGAACCAATTGGTGTGAATAATCCAGACAGTAAGTGTGTCTTAGCAATAAAACTGTGCAGTAAAACTAAAGAAGCTGTTTGCTTATCGAATATTATCTGCATGCCTTGCATGCAGAGAAGCACTTCCCTTCAGGTACCAGAAAAGAGGGCTAGAACCACACACAGACAGTATTTGAAATAAGCACTAAATATTTGGAATGTGAAGGTAAAAAGACTCTAACGCTGTAAGCGAACTCTGCAAGAGCACACTCAGGCAGCACACTGCCATTTCCATCAAGCAGGGCACTGGAGGTTCAAGGCTGCTGGATGCAGGAGCACCGTACCCCGTGCCTCTGGGCCCCCGAACCCCGCGTGTGGGGGATCTCTGAATCAAGGAGAGAGCTGGGGAAATCCCTGTGGCGAAGGCTCTGGCATGACCTTCACAGACATGGCACAGTTTCTGACGAGGGATTTTAATGTGCGCTGCTTCTAGGCTTATCTGATGTGAGAATAAGGCAACCTCTCTAGCTGGCTGGGAGTCATTCACTGTGGCCAGCTGTAGGTTGGACTCAGATGAAAAGCGCGCGGTAGAGCAGAGTTCACAGATGCTGCGTTCCCCTCCATCTGCCAGAACAGATGAAGTATAAGCTGTGTGTAAAAAGCAGGCGGTAGGATAAAATGAAGTTATATGTTTTATTTAACGTCAACGATGCTCATGTTAGTATGCATCTATGCAGGATATTTAACGTGCTTTATTCTTGATGAGAAACTTTCATTTCTCATTTTCAAAGCTTCAACCATCACTACACAAATCAGCATTTTGGCAGCTTGGAGAATTTACCAGCAAATTAAACAAATGTTTTTGAGCAAATTGCAAAGCAAACTTTGCATGAGGCTAAGCCACCTCACCAAAACTAGCTTGGAAATGATGAAGACGGCGAGTGCTGTGCAAAAGGTGTTTAATTCGCATTAGAGAGAACTAGTGCAGGTGAGCAAATGCCTAGTCCTACCAGTGCCCAACATGAGACAATTAAGATCTTCCCTGCAGCAGTAAACTGGTGCTGGCAATTGACGGAATTGTTTATTAACTCAGCAGGGCAGGGGCACTTAGAGTAATCCTCCTTCTGTTGCCTTCTTCCATAAAGGGAGTAGCTGCAGTGGAAAAGCCTGCCTGGGAATCTAATTTTTTCTCAGCAGGGCTGCAGTTCGTAGTTGTAACTTAGTGTTGCTCACAGAAACATTTAGAGAGAGATTTGACTACTTGTAGGACCTCACAATACCTCTGTGACGGAAATTTTTCTTTACTGTAATAAGTGAAGTAGTTAAGGTAAGAAGTGTTCTTTTAAAATGAACATAAGCTAACTTGAGATGATTACAAATAGACAAATAGCCACTTTACACATATTCAGTTGTTGGATTATGGCTTTTTTTCATGGCCATAAAAAGAGTGCTTGTCATGAAGTTGTTTTCCCATGAAGTAACAGCACCTACACGTTGTTGTGCATATCTGCACAGATCAGTGTGGAAGCCAAATAACTGATTGTTCCTCTAGGGAAACGTCATTTCCTTTTTTTCTTTCCTTTTCCTTTTTTTTTCTTCTCTCCATCCATGGGGTGACATTTAAATGTTTTTCTCAGATTTCAATTCCATTTATAAAGTCCTCATTTGTTTCCCATCAGTTGGACCATCAGATAGAATATCTTTGGTGACTTCGGCAGTCTAAGAAATAGTCTGGATTTAAATTTTTTTGTCCCCTAAAGAAACAGCTACTAAGCTCTTTTTAAATGAGACCATGTTTTGGAGCTCGCTCAGATCAGCATGACACCTGTGCAACGTTTAAATTACCCTGGCACTGAAACAAGCTGGGGAAACCAACACTGAAATGAGGCAATTTATCACTTGAAAATGTGGTTTTAATGAACTGGATATCATCATTTCCAGCAATCTTTCTGGATTATACCATTCTGAAAGAGACAAACAGATGTTGGTATAGATTACTGCACAGTTGAATCTGTTTGGCACTGGGTCCATAATTTTTGCTAGATGCTTTTTCCTTGTAGAAGGAGAGAGATATTTATTGTTCAGTGGGGTGGATCAGTAACTGTTTAATAAAACACAGATCAACAGCTGGATCTTGCTTGAAGATGTGTTGAAGCTCTAAGGGGGAAGTGATACTCCTTGAGTGCCGATGGGCCAGGCCAGGTTTGTGATGAAGGCTTAGGCATGCGCTCAATTAACACAGGGAATTCATTACATGTTGAGGCTGCTTAGCACACATGTGGTCAAACCTGTCAGAGCGTTGTGCTTTATGGCTCAAGCAGGTATAGAAACTGTGCATTGACCTGCGATGTAAAGTGTTGTGTTGTTCATCAAGAGGATGGTTCTGCCAGGACTACTTCATGAACCTTGTGAGTTTACAGACACAGTGGCAGAATCGCCCACTAGGCATTTGCACGGGAGTTAGTAATCATTAAAATACGTAAAGCGAGCTGCACATGAAGGGGAAAAAGCAATCTGCTGTTTGCAACATAACTACTTGTATACATCACCTGTTCGTGGCATCTTTGTAACTTGTGAGAACTCAACGTGACCAAAATCTGTGTTCCTAAAGTACAATATTCTTACTTGTGTTTTTCTATTGATTTGAAAAATTAGTTATGGATCTTTTCCTATATTATTGTATTTTCCTATATGTCCTATATAGGTTGCTTTCTTAAAGCCATGGCAGCTTTTTGCTTACAGATGTTTGCTTGCAAATTCAGATAGCCTCAACAGCAAAATGCCGGTGACAGGCAATGGGAATAATTTTCCGTGAAGGCACAAATTTCAGCTCAAGATTCATTCAGAAAAAATGGCAAATGCAGAAACAATAAAGGTAGAGTACAGAGGAATGAAAGCAACATGAAATCTCTTCCTTCAAGTTCATACTTTTCACATCAAATATGCTCTTATTTCTAATGTTATCCGTGCACTTGTTTTACATGATCTGTTTGGGCTCCAGTAGGTGTTAAGGATTTATTGCCAAATGTTCTATGTGTACTTTTCATTCCTTCTTCCAGGTAATACAGCCAAGGTATTTATTGAAGTGAAGGATGAAAATGACCACATGCCTGTCTTCACCAAAAAAATGTACATTGGAGGAGTGTCTGAAGATGCCAAAATGTTTTCTTCTGTGCTTAAAGTTAAGGTGAGGCTGAAATTTCTTTTAAATAACATTCACTTACACTGGGAAAATATTTGCTCACTGGTTAGCCCCTGGCTGGGGGCCAAACAACACACATCCGCTCACACAATTCCCACCCCTACGTGAGGATAGGGGAGAGAATTAAAGGGGTGAATAGAAAAGAGGACTCATGGGTTGAGATAAGAACAATTTAATAACTAAACTACAATGATATTGAAAATAATGCGATATACAAATATACAAATGAGTGATACACAGTGATACTGCCCCCACCCCCCACCCGATGACCAAAGGCTCAGCCTTTTCCCGGCTGACGATCCCAGAACTACACTCACAATTCCCCCAGGCGGGGGGTGCACTGCTCCCAGAGGCACTCATGGAATGGAGATAACAGTCCGAGCGTCCGTGTCTGGCCCCAGCTAACAGTCCCAGAGAAGGAGGGTCCCAAAACTCACAGAGCGGAGATAACAGTCCAAATGTCCCAGACTGAGAGCCGACCGGGCCACGGCGGGGGTGGGGGGAAGGGAAGGCCTTGAGAGAGCGATCCAGAGCCAGAAGAGAACAAAAACCGAAAGGCATCGGAACCAAAAGGCGAAGGGCCGATCTTCCAGGGTTCCTCACCTATATATTGGGCATGACATGTATGTTATGGAATAGATTATTGGTCAATCTAGTAACCGAAGAACAAATCCTGGGCTAGTAGCTGGGGCTGTGCCCTCCCAGCCCCCCCCGCCCTCTGCAGAGAGCAGAGAGGCTGAAGGTATCTGTCCTTAAAATCCTAACAACAACTATAAACATTCCTTTCTTATCAACTTTTTTCCTGAGCATAAATCCAAAACACAGCCTCTTGCTAGCTAGAAAGTTAACTCTCTGCTTAACCCAGGACATAAACAAAGCCAAAAAAGTCATCTAGCATGTGCAATGCATGTGTTTACTTTAAAGGTTCATGTCTGTGTAATTAAAGAGATTGTAAAATGAGCAACAAAGCAACATTGTGTGTTGGAAATAATACATTCAGGAAAAGTGTTGCAGAATTTCCTTTTATCAATTTATTTTCCTCAATCTTCTGTATGGAAGTGTTAAGGTACACCAGATTTCTGCACTTTAGAAAATAGATAGTGACATATGACCAGATTCTGCTCAATTCAGTGAAAAGGCAGTTCTAGATGCACAAATTAAACAAATAGTGCTAATGTTGCTGTTAGGGTGATCTGAGAGCATAATTGAGCAGAGTTTTGAAGGTAGAGGTAATATTTTTTTGTTAAAGTCTTTTATTTCCAGACATTTTGCTGCTTATTACTTCTGGCTATAAGCCTTACGCTGGATCTCTGACATACTCAAAAATAGGAAACCAACAATTGTGTCAAATCCATGAACTCTAGAATTGCTGATAACAGTACTGCACAAAGATAATGCAGTAGATAAACAGCAAAGTTACTTGGATAAAGGATTGTTGTGTGTGTGAAAGTAAATGAAAGACAAGACACAGATGTAAAATTACATTTTGAGTTGATCACCCAATATGTGAATGGACTGTGAAATCCCACCTGGTTTTCAAATCGGAATTCCCGATTTCTTAGGTGCAGCTGTTCGTGTGTGTCAGTCAAGGGGATAAGAAGTTCCAAGTTGAAATTTTTAAGAACACTAATAAAGTAGGTGCATAGCCTGTGCTGTATCATTTATTCAAATTTTGATTCTAAAGTGGAAGCTAGGTTCTTCGTAGTTTTAAATGTGTGTGCTTTCACCTTCTGCAGTCATTAATGTTGGCTAAATTTTTAATGACATCTGAGTAATACTGAAAACTAATATTCTTGTCTTGTTCTCATTCTTGTTATCACTGACAACTTTGATGATCCTTGAACATGGGGTGTTGACGAGCAGACTATTTTTTACAACTGAAAGATGTTAAACTACATAATGCATTGTTGTTGGGACTGACAGTGAACCAACGTTTTCTTATTATTCAAAGTGTCATGTTATTGGTCACAGCAGTGCCATACAGTCACGGTTGTAGAAGAGCGTGCAACACTTCCTCCACACTAGAACCCAAACTTGCCATTTGTTCCCCTGTACGTCAAGGAGATACAGGTACTAAATGTGTAGAAGTGACATTACCTTTTTAATTGGTTTCTTATGTACACTCCATTATCCTGAGGAAAGGAGACTGTTTATTTTAAACTGAAGTGTAAGATTGTTGTTACCAGAAAAAGAATAGACTCTGACTTGAGCCAGTGTTTTCCTTGTTTTAAACCAAATTCATCATTCTAGAGGTACACCAAGGACTTTCTTGATAAACTAGCTGCTTTGGTTTTTTCTCTTGATTGTTACCTCTGAGTGACAGATTTTGCTTGAAAACCTGAAAGTCTAAGACTTCTATTAGTAGCGGATGATTTGGAGAGGCAGGTCAGTTGTTTGAAGATTCCCAATCCACCTTTCTTTTGTCAGTCACTCTGTGTGTGTATACTTAATACCAACTCCTCCTCATCACTCTGCAAGGCCCTTGTTTTTATATCCCTTCATGTGAGTATCCATGCTCCTGAGGACCTGTCTCAGTTTCTGCAGCTGTGGACAGGCCTAATACAAGTCATAACGTTGTTTTGTGCCAGGGTGTTTACTGTGCTGTCAGTATTGTCAAGGTTTGGTTCCCCAAGCAAGCTGAGATGCCCAAGAAACTGCACAGTGGAGGGGATAAACTGAAGTCTGTAAAACAGGAGGGTGTATTAGAAGAGAAATGTGGACAACCCAATTCAGTGAAGTGAGAGTAAGGAGGGAAAAACACAGCACTTCATCAGAGGTGAGATAGGATCCATCTTCTGCTTTTATATCATAAAGATTCAACTCGGGTTAACGGTGATACATTTCTCATGACTCTTCTGTCAATTGTGTAACTGTTATGTACCATGAAGATGGTATAGATCATGGAAAGGGATAGTTAAGTCACAAGTGAAGATAATTCGCATTGTGAGCATCTACATTTACCTTCTCATGTAAAAGTGATAAAATATGGCAAAGTTCTGCTTTTTTGTCAGTGACCTGCTTGCCCAAGTGGTGGAAGCATTAAAGGCAGGCAACACTTCATTTCATTGCCTTCCTGTAGTAACAAAAAGTGTTGTAAAGCACAACTCCTACAGCATAGTTTACTATTTAACCATATTTTAGCAGACTATTTTTTTCAGAGAAAATAAATCACATTAATTATATTTTTATATTTTAAGCACAAACATGTTTAATTTACCTCAATGGGTACAATAAAACTTCCCCAACCAGGGCCTTCTGGCAGCCCTGTGGAGGATGCTGCTTCTGGAATCCCTAATTTTGGAAACACCAGTAAGGGTCAGATTTGTTGCAAGAGGCTGGTCATTGTTAGTTTATTTATATTGAAAGCAAATGAGGGGTTTAAGTACATAATCATAGAATCATTAAGGTTGGAAAAGACCTCAAGGATCATCAAGTCCAACTGTCAACCCAGCACCACTAAACCATGTCCCTATGCACCACATCTACACCTTTCTTGAACACCTCCAGGGATAGTGACTCCTTAATACTTGTGTTGACAACTCACCATCTGGGTGCCTGTGTCTATTCCAGCCTTTACATCTGAAGATCAAGGTGTGGAATTTCGTGTTAAGTCCAAGTACCAGATAGTGGTTTGGTTTCTGTTATTTTTTATCCATGCATCACTTTTTGAGGAAAGTATCAACACAGAAAACAAAGGCTCATCTTGAAACTTCTCCTTTCTCCTTAAGTTCAGAGCTGTTTGTGGCTTTAGCAGAGGTTTAGCAGAGGAGCAGGTGTGTGCAAACATGTTTGCTTTGTCCAGTTGCTGTGGGTGGAATAACCATGGGAAAAGATCAATGGCTGGGTGCGCTAATTGTGGCAATTGGAATGGCTGGTATTTAGATATTGATATGGCTCCTGCAGTTAGATGTAATTTACTGGGTCTGCCTGCTTTTCTTTGCCATTGCTGTAATTAAATTAGTTAAGCATAATAATTGCAGTGGCAGGCACTTGCCAGCAGTTATCATTTAGTGGCAGTTGAAGCTAAGATAATTTTTCCTTTTTATCATAGAGGAGTTGGAAAAGATGAGCTGAGAGAAGTTAGTTAGGAAGTACTAAATTGTTGGTGGTTACCAGTGTAGATACTGAGGAGATTCAAAAATTATTTTGCCATCGGGGTAGAAATTCACTGTGTTTTTATTTTAGAGAGTATGGCAATTACATCAACTGAGGGGCAAACAATATTTCAAGTTTTTAAAAATGTATCTAATTTTGCAATAGTTTGAAAAGAAAGATGGTGTGAAATGTTGGAACAGTGTTGGCATTAATACTGAGAGGTGCTTACGTGGCAGGATAGGGTTACCAGCAGTGTTTACGCCCAGACCCCCACCTCTGCGTGATCCCTGCCCCACCTTGACCCACAGTGGCTTATTCCAGCAATTGCCCAGGCCAAAGCATGCATGAAGGTGCACGCAGCTCTCTCCCCAGCTTCGGCTTGCATTTTCCTGGAAGAAGCCGGGGAGCGCACAGGGCAGGTTCTGCTCAGGCTGTGCCCTGGGTGATCCGTGTCCCGCTGACACTCCTTGAGCTGTAAGCAGATAGTAAAATGTTATCGGCATGTAAGAATGGCTTATTTTTGATGAGTGTCATTTATATAAATGTAAGATTACAAGCTTTATGGCCCTGTGGAAAAATGACAGCTTTCAAATAAAGAAAAAAAGTGCCACAATTAGCACCTCTTAACAGTACTTAATGATTTGCTGTTATTAATTTTTAATACAACATTTTTTGTAAATAGTTGTTAGATAAATTTGATGCAAATACAGTGCTGAACATTTGTATGTTTAACTTCAGTTACTTCAGTTGCTTAAATAATTTACCCCCAGTCCTGGCACTAATCACGCCATACAGTGAGTAACACTGGGAGTAAGAAATAATCTAACTGCCATGGGCCAAACACACACAAAAAAAAAAAAAAAGCAGAGGGAGAAGAAAACTAGTACTGAGTACATAATCTTACACACAAATTGAATTTAGAGACAAATAGGCCAATAAAATATTGGAGAAACACTTCTCTCATCATCAGAACAGTTACATATGCGACTGAGGCATATCCTACAGATTGATTCTCCCAGCTCTATAAGGTGCAGCAGTTTTGCTGGCAGCAGCAACCGCTCTATTAAATATATTCATTTGACCATAACATCCTTTTAGAATAGGGTCATGTGTTGTTTTGCTCCAGATTTTTAGAAAGATAGCTCTGTAGAAAGGAAGCTTGACCTCAGAAGAATGCCACAAATCATTATCAAAAAGTCACTTTTAATTAGAATCAATCTGGTTAATGATATGCCCTGTGAATTATTCTGTATGAATATGATTGTTTTAAGGCTAGTGTCCTCTGAAAGCTGATAAGTACTTATGGCTCTAAGAAATAAAAGGAATGTATTTGTCTAAATTGCACTTTTTAAAGGAGGCTTTAGTCCATGCATCTTGAAGACCATGTTTAGATTGCTAATAGCTCAGCAGGAGATGTGGAGCTGTGTTAAACACCGTTTCTCTTGAAATGATAGCTGAGGCCAATTATCGCATCTCAAATCTACAGGCAGTTTCCCACAGCCGTTGTTTTAAGCCTGCTCATTTCCCCCAAAGCCTATCAGAGATATAGACACTGTGCAGATGAGATCTTCTGAGCCCAGGCTGGTGATCTGATGCAAGACCAGTGGGGAGGCAGAAGCTGCAGGACCAGAGGGGAGGCAGGTCAGCTGCAGGACATTTTGGTCGCTGGTTCTTTGGGTTTCCCTTTCGCTCTGCAGCCGTTGCACTGGGCTTGCCACGCTGAGACAGCTGGAACAGCAGGCTGGAAAATCGCTTAAATGACAGTTCTGGTGATGCACAGGAAAAGCCTTCAGGTGTTGGACAGTCCTGATGGGGATCACTGTTACAATAACCTTTTATGTTCTCTCCCCTCTTCTGCAGTTTTCTTTTTTCCCCAGAATTTTTAACATATGTAAGAGCCCATTTCCATGATTAAAGGCCTTTTTGTGCTTTTTATTATGAATATGTTAATTAAAAACAGATGTAATACTCATAACTACTTTATGGATTTTGTGGTTTGAGATTTGTCTTGCATTTCATTATATTAGAATTAGTTATTTTGCTTTGCCACTGGTATTTTCATATAACTCCTGGCTTTCCCCTCAGAATTAGAACCAGACTTCCTTTAGCCTCATACAGAATATTTTCAGTCTGCTCTATAAAAAGAAAACCAAAATCAACACAGTCTTTAGGGGAATTATTAGCGGGAATTGATTTCTTACTATAATGGTGTGTTACTAGCCCTTTCTTTTTAAACATTTTCTTTTACAGTGTTAATCTCTCCGTTTTATTTCTTGAAGTGCATTTAAATGAGGAAGTATCAGAGGTCCTAATTCTAGTAAAGAAAGTGAGAGGTTTTTTTTCTGGATTACTCCTCAGTTTATGAAGGTATTTTTTACTGAGAATGTTTGCAGAAAAGGAAGCTTGCCAAAGTAAATGCCCGTGAATCAAAGTCTCTGGCAGTGGCTGACCTGTACTGGATAGAAATGGCTCTAATATGAAGCCAGCAGAGAGGTTTGATAATGATAATAGGAGTCAGCAGAGTCCAAAATGCAGTTACATCCTGAAGGAAAGTTGATTCTTACAATGTGCTTGATCAAATTTTCATTTCAGACCTGTATTTTCTGCTCTTTTTCTGATAGGCTTCATAATGTAACTTCATCCTTTATTACTGTTTGAATATCTTAATATACAGAATAGCAAAATAAAACAAAGCCATTCTATGCTATGGGTTTTTACCCTGATGACACCCAGAGAGCAGGAATTTATTTAACCATAATCCTTGAAAGCAATCTATCTATGCATTGCATACTGATCTAAAGCAATTGTTAAAATGAATGTTTAAAATTCTTGGGTGTGGATATGTGTTACATATAGAGAGAATACTGGGATTACTTTTTTGGCCAGATGCATTTATCCATGGTAAATCTCCAGTTATTTTCTATTCATGCCTACAACATCTAGATTTCTTTTGGTATTTCCTTTCTTCTTGGGACAACAAGTAAATCTTCAGGGCAGCAAGTTCTGTAAAAGTGAGATTCAACCCTTGGCACCTCTAGACAGCTTTGTGCTGTGAAAGACAAAGTATCCCCTTCTCTAATTTTGTTTTTGCACATGCACAAGAGAAGAATGTCTGTGTAAGAATGAACTGCTTTGCCAGACA
The DNA here is from genome assembly GCA_011057875.1 of Pterocles orientalis. Taxonomy (NCBI): domain Eukaryota; kingdom Metazoa; phylum Chordata; class Aves; order Pterocliformes; family Pteroclidae; genus Pterocles; species Pterocles orientalis. The sequence continues at coordinate 884,662 of WKFP01015052.1, read as the reverse complement.
TAATCTTTTATGAGTTAAAATATGATTTATGAATCACAGAGAGTAATCTGTAGGAAAAAAAAAAACATACTTGGTAGAAGTAAAAATCTACTTTGGAGCCTATTTACAAGGACAATAGTGCAGCCTCAAACACGGGCATCTCCTGTAACATCTGGCCTCTGACAGGAAGCTGCTTGCCCTGCTAAGAGTAATACTACAGGAATTCCAAGCACCAGGTAATTCCTTTCAAAGAACACATCTCTAGATAGTACGTTGGCTTGCCAAGCTTTTTACTATAAAAAAACAGTACTGTTGTTTTCCTTTGACAGTGTTCAGAAAAACTACCACCCTTTGTGGCTTTTTCAAATGGAATATTAGATTATTTTATTTTATTATTGTATTATTTTTAAGACTCTGAGTTGTGCACGTGCCTTCCAGAGTAAACTATTCCTCCAGGGGCTGCAAGGAGCGAGTATGCCTGGAGTGTTGGCAATGCTGGATCATTCCCATCCCATGGAGAGTCAGCTGTATGCTCTTCGCTCTCTCCCAGCACACACACACACAAACCTACTGTATTGAGCACTGACTGCTACTGACATAGCCAGAAAACACTATAAACTCCACATTTCTATTTTTTTTCCAAAATACAAGTTTGTGAACACCTCTTATTCAACATTTTTCCCACGAAACAGCATATCAGAATTGATCCATTTTTCCACACCTTGGTTATTTTGACATGATTGGAGGAAGAAGTGAACCATTCTCATACAGAGTTTTTTTTCTTGCTGTGTGTATTTCTGAGAAGTTTCCATGGACCTGGGGCTTCCTCAGAGTGGGCTGGGCAGTGCTCAGTAATATGCTTAGCAGAGTCTGTTCTCTTCCTCTTTATTGTAGTACCATTGTAAGTATGCCTAACAAACAGTGCATTTAAAGCCTAAATTGGTTAATCTTTGGCTCCGTGCAGCCCTTATGAAAGGTTTTACATTTCTGAAGTCTGCACGTTTCTGCAGGGAATATCGCAGCGTGAGGTGCAGTTATGTGGCCACACAATCACACTTTATCCCTTCACCCGAAGAGACTTGTAAGAGCAATGCCATGTGGCAATAACACTGATTTTGTCGCCAAAATTGCCCATGGGCTGACGTGTTTGGTGGCTTGCTTGGGATGAGCGTTAAAATCTTCATTAACCGTAGCTCCTGAAGCTGTTGCACAATCATCAGCTGATTACAGTTTTTATCATTATCAGCATGATCTAAATTCCAACCAACTGCTTAAAGTTCAATGTAATTTTTATTTTTAAATGTTTTCCAGTCTCCCTAGCAGGGTCACTCTTAATCAGTGAGCCCAAGAATGCTAACAGGGCATGTAAAATGAATGGGACTGGGCTTTTTTTTAAAATTCTTTCTAGCTTAGTGCCACTACGCAGATGGCAGGCTCAACTGTTTCCAATCAGTTGCTGGCACATAAAATAGCTTTTGGAACAAGATAATTTTTGCTGGTAGGAATTTACAGATTGTTGAGTATTTTCCATTCTGATGCCACATCTGCCATTGGACTGTTTTATTGGGGTGGTTTTACATTGGGATTTACAGACACTTAAGCCAGTAAGTTTGTTGCAGCTATTGCAGTGGTGGTGTTTATTTTCTATGTTTCTTCACTGCTGTGCTCTTTTACACTGTTACCTGTCTCTAGCACTTCTGAGCTCATAGTCAGCACTCAAGGGATCTCCATCACCCCTATTTTTCGGCTCATATACATTCTTCTCTTGTCTTCCAGACATGCAGCCTGACTCAGCTCTAGTGAGTCCTATATATTTCCGTACTTGAGCTGACGCTTTTTTCCCCTCTCAGTCCTTCTACAGTTGAAAACCAAACCAAACAAATCCCCCTTCTGCTGCCTCTCTGTTTTAAGGCAACCAGTGTGTTAAAGCACTTTTTGTTGACAGCAAAGCAGCTGTACCCTTTATCCCATTGGCTCTTGGTTAGGGAACACGCCAGCAGATGGGCCTCTTCCTCCGGGAGAGAGGACAGGTAAGGGCTGGAGGCACGGTGATGCCAGTGGTATTCCATTCCTGTGCGCATGCTTATGCTCTGTTACAGGAGGGTTGAATTTGGTCTGGTGATTCCTAAAATCATACATATTTATCGGTACTCAATCATAGCAGAATTTAGGAGGCATCTGTATTTCTTGCACATAACAAAGGGAAGATATGCTGCTGTAATATTAAGTGTGGCTCTTTCTCTTCTTTGACACTCATAACGCAACTCTTGAGATGTTGTATATCTCTTCCTAATGAAATGTCAAAAATATTTACCTTCAGGACAAATTACAAGAATAGCAAACTTCTATACTCTGTATTAAAGAAGTTGTTACATTTATTTCAGCAGCTCACAAGATCTCTCTGGTGGTCCTGCAAAGCTGAACATTGCACTGAGAGTCGTTAGGTTTGATCAAGGTGTAAGTACTGGTGAAGAGGGGGGAAATAAAAACATCAAAGTAAAAATATTTGAAATTGGAACTTGATTGTTTTTTCCAAGTTCCTCGGGCTGTTTTGCACATGGCTTTGCTCATGTACATGTAGGTGTTTCAGGGATGGAAACAGCCTGAACTGGAACAATACTGAGACCACCGATTTCTCCAGAGTTACACTGAGTTGTCAGAACTTATGAAAATCAACTCATAGCCTGTCTCCCAGCTTTGGGCACCAGAACTGCAGGACTTTAGGCTGTATGCTTAAAATTTCAAAGTGCCTCTTTCACTGAAGTTTCATGCATTAAACTCAGCTGCAAGACTTACTGTTACTTCTAAGCAACTACGCTAGTGTTGTGACGTTTGTTCAGAAAGGCTGAACTTATTTAATGTCTGTGCCTGCAATATTGATCCCCTAATTTGGATCCATATTTTGTTTGTCCTTAGTTGCACACACACAAGCGTAAAATACTGACGGTGAAATTGATTTCTCTTGTTATTGAAACAAATTACTATTAAAGTTGTGTCTTTCTATTGAGATAGAATTTGCTAATATTAAAAGAATGACAGGCTTCTGGCCCAGCTGAACCGATCTAATAAATCCAGTGTAACAAAGAAATTGGCTTTTTATTGGAATGGCATAGTGCTCATCTCCCAGGGCACCTCCAGAGTGCCTTGTGCAGTTAGCTGGGCTGTCACTGTAAATCCTGTCTCACTACGGTGAAGACCCCAAAGGAGCCAGATCAGACAGTGCTCTACTACCTGTGCCTACATGTGTCATGTACCAAAACACATGCTGTGTGGGGTTACAGGAATTACTGGTTTTTTTCCTTTTCCCCAGCTCCGTTACTGACGTGCAAAGGTGAGTGTAGATAAGCCAGTGGTTTTCTGCCAGACTGATCTTTTCTGTTGTTCAAGGTTTTAACTGAGCTATGTTGCCTAAGTTGTACTTGCCTAGTCTTAGATGCATGCAGACAGTGATTTGCTAGGCATGAGGCAAAGAAGTGATTATTTTTAAAAGTTAGCTGCTCTGCATCCCCATGAAATAATTTCCAAAGAGGTTTCCTTCTTGTCTCTCAAGCAGCGTGTAAGTGGTCTTCTGGTTTGTACCAAATGTTATTTTTTACATATTCAAGTATTCTCCGCTACTACAGACAGAGGCTTCCTGATGTCTCTTTTGACTTACACAGAGGGTGTAAAGCTCTCGTAGAACACACAGGCAAAATTGATCCTAAAAGTGCTAAGAGAAGCTGCTTTGAATGTCTGTGTAACTGACACTGTTTTCAAGGATATTCTGTTTCTGTTGTCATGCCTGTTTTAAATATTTCTCTAGTAAGAGTGATTTTAGTAGTAATAGTGGTCATGTGGAATCTTTTAGTAGTAATTTTAAGATTTCCTTTGCATTTGGTTCAAAATAAGGTACTTGAAGTGAAATATTTGATTTTTAGATGTGTGTAGACTGCCAGTGCCCAGACAGGGGCTGAGGGGTCTCTGTGAAGAGAGGTCAATGCTGCCCTGGGCAAGGCACAGCCGAGGTGGTGGTTTTTGTCTTTGTTTCTCATGATCCAAATGTATTTTATATGGCAGTAAATTAAATTAATTTTCCTCAAGTTGAGTCTGTTCTGCCCGTGACAGCGATTGATAAGGAAACTCCCTGTCCTTATCTCACCCCATGGGCTTTTTCATCTTATTTTCTCCCCTGTCCTGTTGAGGGAGGAGGCTGAGAGAGCAGCTGGGTAGGCCTCGGGCAGCTGGCCAAGATCAACTCACCACAACAGGCTAGTTTGAAAATACAACAGATGAAACCATGGTCCAATAAGGGCCCTGAAGTTGGTGCGGTTGCTTGACAAATGAAGGTAAACTGTTGCGCAGTGTACTTCAGGTGCAGCCACTTCCTCACTTCCTGGTGCCATACTGCATGCCTCATGTTTGTTTGTTTCTTCAGCTATCTACTTGTCAAAAGGAAAGCCAAAGGTGAGTCTAGTCCTTAAAACCCACCTGTCCAGCTCCTGTCTGCTGGCTCCGTGATGTTTTGGGGTTGTATTTACCCGTGCCAGCTGGACAGCAGGAGTGCTCTGGAAGAGCTCACCAATATCTTCACCCTTTGACTGCAGAATGGTGTAAATTTCAGAAAGCTTATAACGTTCCCCATTATTCCTAAAAATGCTAATAAAGGGGTTTGAGATCACTCAAGAGATAGTAATCTTGTTTTTAAAAGCCTTAAAAAAAGCTCTAGAACTAGAGAACAAAACCACTTTAACACATTTCATATTTATGCTTTTTGTAACCAAGCCAGATAAAGCTTTGTCAATTTAGAGGAAAACAAAGCCTTTCCTAAGGATGCAAGAACCATTTTAAACAGTTCTGTCTTTGCCATGAGGCAGCCAGTGTCATTGTGGGCACTCATCTTTTGGGCAGCTCAGCAGCGCGTTGGTGTGCTATGTGGTATGTGTTTGCTACCTCTAGTTAAACTAGCCCAGATATTGTCGCTTCGGTGCTGTGTAGTTACATCTATTCCATCTGGTCTGATAGCATGGAAAGCAGGCACAGTGTTGAGTACCTGGATCATTTGGCTGGCACAGGTGTCTCTTGATGGTGCACAGCACACAGACTCGCTTGTTGTATCTCCTCACTGATATTCCCTGCAAATTATCAGAAAATAAAAACAAAGTAGGAGTTAGTAAAAGTTTCTACCTTATAAATCTTGTTCATTGCTGATGAGGAAACAATTAATGATGATTAAGGGCCATCTATTGAAGGCTTAATGACCTTGCACAGATAATGCTTTCTTAGAGCCAGTGGTGTATCACGGTAAACAACTCTTCACGCTGCCATAAACCCCGAAGAGATTGTGATTATTGAGTTTGCTTTTAAGTTAAGGATGAAGTATGGATTTTACACAAAGACCTGCACTTTTTTGAAGTTAAGGCTGCTTTTTCTCCAACATAAGCTTAAGCCACAGTCTTCAGAATTTTGCCAATATTCTTATAAAAGTCTTCTAATAGATGCCAAAGTGTCCCAGATGCTGAGGCAGTGCCCAAGTCTAATGAGTGGGCAAAGGCACGGGTAGTAATTAGCTACTGTCTCACTGACCCCTTCTTAGGCAGGGCACCTGGAAGCATTGTCAGGGTCCTCAAAAACACTCCCATCACAGTATGGGGACTGCCTCCTGACCAGGAGCAGGATTTGTGCAATGGCATAGGTCTGGAGCAGTCCAAATGAGGCTGCACAGGGTTGTCAAGCATAAAGGCAGGTGAAATAACATAGTTCCCAGAGCTGCCTAATTGATGCCAGGACTGTGTCCTCATTCTACAGTAATTCAGCAGTGGGAGAATGCCAGGGCAGGTTTGTGTCCTGCTCTGGGTCTGTACAGCAGGTCCATTGTGCAGCATTGCAGGAATGTCACTTGATCATTTTTTTTAAATAAAAAAGGATAAAATTAGTCCAAAAATATATGTGCTCAATCAGTGAGCATGCAGAATATCCCTTAAGAAGAGGGAGGACATTCTTGTGTAAATTTGTGAATGTGTTGCTGGGGTTTTTTTCTTTGATAATTAATTGTCAACAAGGATTTGACAGTGGAGGTTGCTCAGAATTAAACTGTTCTTACCTGATCAGTTTGTTGCAGACTTGAAAAGTCCATGTATATATTTATTTATTTATTTATTTATTTATTTATTTATTTATTTTAAGGGGGTTTTTTTGGTAGCACTTTAGTGCCCACGCAGGAGAAAGAAATTGCTGGAAAAGCAAAACTCTATGCAGTGAAGTTAAATGAACCGTTTAAAGTGATAGTGATATCTGCTCTCCAGGATCTAATGTTTTGAACATCAGAGTGGAAGAGATTTGCTGGACCAGTGTGCAATTTTATTTAAAGGACAAGGTTAATGACTCTTTGCATGCATACTTACTTTATTTGCCTCTGCTTGTTTTCTTTTTCCTATTAGGCTGATGACAAAGACACTGGGAATTACAGTGCCATGCAGTACAGACTCATCATTCCTCCAATCAAGGACGGTAAAGAAGGTTTTGTGATTGAAGCTTACACAGGGCTAATCAAAACTGCTATGCTGTTCAAAAACATGAGAAGATCCTATTTCAAGTTTCAGGTCATTGCAACTGACGATTATGGCAAAGGACTGAGCAGCAAAGCAGAAGTGCTTGTAAGTATGACCCAGGCATTATCTTATAATTCCTGAGGAAATTCAAACGCTACATAAAGTTTAATTCCAGGCAGACATATAGGAAGGCCATAAACTGTATATACTTAATCTTTTTAAGTCACTGAAATAATTTAAACGAAAAGGTTTTATAACCATCGGAAACGTGTTCACATTTCATGGCAGAGATAGTGAACTCAGTTACAGCACTAGACATGACGTTCAGTATTTTATTTATTCAATGAGCCGTTGTTAATGGTTCAATTTAGATTCTAATTGTTTGCATTAAACATGTACTAAGTAATGTTCTGGCTGTTCTGGACCCAGATGGCAGCAAAAAAAGTGCTGGATTTGTGCAGTACAAGTATAAAGCAGGTCACATCTGCATGGTCAGACACGAGCGTTTACAGACCATCTTCACCTATTCAGTGAACCAACAAGGTGCAGCCAGCTCCGGTATGAAAGCTGTGAAGCAGGATTAGCATGGCATTAAAACCCAGTTCATAAGCCAAGCCAACAGCTTGCTAACTTGGGCTGTACTCTGTGTTAAAATGAGTATGTAGCTTCTAGATCAGAGTTTGATCTGGTATGTCTGGCTTGCAGGGCAGGCAAATATCTAAGCAAACAGTCTCTGGAAACTAGAAGACTTACTGGGGAAGGCCAAGGTTGCCATGTCTTAGTTGCTCGTGTCTGGAAGGGAGACACAAGGAACAATTTTGGGTACTTGTCATTTTTCAGGGAAGCAGCATTTCAAAACTGGCACCAGCTTCAGGTCTTGAGCTCATGATTTTGTGCTGAGTAAAGGACATTAACTTAGTCCAGTCACAGAATCCATCAAAGCTGAATTTCTTTAAAGCCTGTATGACTTGATGGATTGGATTAATATTAGCATAATGTCGGAGGGATGAAGTACATTGTCTAGTTCATAGGAACACTGTCAAATGATACAGACGATAGCCATAACACTTGGGATATTGTGTTATGCGGAAATTCAGCAAATAAACATAACGTATGATGTCCTCATGCTTGACCTCCCAAAATGATAGGGCATCCTCATGCAGTTTATGCAGTAATAGTATATTAAAATATAGCCAGAAGGTATCGACATTAAAATTAGAAAGTGAAGTATGTCTCATTAATTTATAGAGGTATCTTTAGGTTGTCTGAGTGAGTGATGAGCAGTCTGGTACAGCGTTTTTGAGCAAGGCGTGAAAGCTTAGAGTAGCTGTAGATACAGTTACAGACTGACACCATTCCACCATGAAAGCTTGGGTTAGCATTAAGCGTAATCCGTACATGAGGATCCTTTCTAACTAGACTGAGCTGTTTCTGAGCTTCACGGTTTGAAAATAATTGATCCTGCTGTCACCATGGTGTCAGATGCTCAGCCTGGGAGGTGTTATTCCTTGCAATACAAGCTCAAGGAGATACAGGAAATGAATTTACGTATGAAAGAATAAGATGTGGGGGAAGAAAATAAGATTGCACTGGGAGGAGGTCTAGGGAGAAGAGATGGGGCAACACCAGAGGGACAGGACCACAAAGCACCTGAGCACAGCAATGTGTCCTCCAGAACTGGGACCAGGTTGCTTCCGGAGAGGCCTTGTAGAGGTCTGCGAGCAGCATCAGCTGCCAAACCCACTGGTAAGATGTTGTCATGCTGTAAAGGTCAGTCCACATGAGGGAAACCAGTCTGTTCCTGCTGGCTGGGACTGGCAGGATGGCTCCAGTCAGAAATCTGTACATCTACAGTTTGGTTCCACATGAGGGAATTTCCTTTTTTGGCCTCTGTGAGACAAAAGAAAGAAATAGGAAATTACATTTTAAAGTAAATTTGCTGCAAGTAAGCACTTAAAGGTAATAAGTAAGTGTGGATGGTGAATATTCACTATGATCTCATCTTTAATTGAATGTTTGTTGGGGCCTGGGGGGGTCCCCAGGGCCCTCCCCCATTCTGCTTTCAGCACAAGCTTCTCCCAGGAATCCATGGGTGCCATGTGATGATCAAGACTGTTTGTGGGCTCTGCCTTGCTTGATTTAAAAACTGAAGTGCCTCTTGAATGAAGCACAGGAACAGAGAGATATTGCTTACAGAATAGTGGTTAGCAACTATATGATTTCCCTGCCTCTCCTGCAAACTTCCGTTGTGTTGTGCTACTGATTTAATTTAACCTCAAATTTTCCTAGTTCTCAGCAATTCATTCTTCAGATACTTACGGACATGAGAGATCTGGACATGCTGATTTCCAGCCCTGTAATTTAGGCTGGTGCCTGCTATTTAGCATCACAGGACCTGGCTGTGTTTTTCCTCATTAGAGTGGGAGTAGCAAAAGCTTTCTAAGGAACGGTGGGTCAGATGATCCCTGGTAACTGTCCCCAAAAATCTTCCAGAAAGCAGTGACAGTGGTGCCTCAAGAAAAGCCTTTGCTTTCCCACACCTTCTGCCTCTGCTCCCAGCACATTTCCATCTCCTTGAGTGGAAGGGAACAGTTTTCTTACAATGTAGTTAAATTGGACTTAGTTCCTCAACCAAATGCTATTTTTAATAATTGAAAAATGAAACCCTTTACAAATGTGGGTAGCAAGCAAGTTAATGTTACTATGGAAGGCTTAAATTTTTCTTGATTTTTTGTTCCACACCCTTGTTTTACCATAGCTTGTCATGCATGTGTGTTTGTTCATGTTTTTGTATATGAACATGTAGGCATAATTGTGATTCCCTGAGCATGAAAAGAACTAGTGGCTTTTTGTTTAAGTGTTGCATTTATGCAGTACTTAGTTCGTGGGTGTGCAATGGTTGCTTGAGTTGGCTGGGGTCATTAATTATATTGAAGTGTTCATTGCTTTAGCGTTCCTTTCAATGATCTTAGTCTAAAATTTGAGTTCATTATAACTGTTTTTCTTACACAGAAGTCAGTACATGCTCATCAGTGCATCTGATGACATTTCAAGAATATTTAAATATTTAAAGTGGAATTAAGCTTCAAAGCTGGTGAATCAGTGTTTGACGTGAAACTGTATTATGGCTTGTCTGCTGAAGTGCTTATAGGGCTCAGGCTTCTCTTTTGAAAATCAGGGGTTTTTTTGCTTTTAGAAGTAAATCAGCTAAGTCTGTTTTTAAAATGTATCGGGTTTAACATCCTGCTTTTCCAAATTTACCTCCAGAATCCTCTGCAGAGAGGTGATGATTTGGAGTGTAATGTTTGCTGTCACGCCTATGTGAATGTGAGCCAAGATTTAAGAAATGTTTTATTTTCCCCGCCAGTATGGGAAGTAGCTGTTCCCGCCACAACCTAAGGGGAGGCTGGCTGTGCTAGCGAAGAGAGAGCTATTAGAAAATGCAAAAAATATTTAAAAGGGAGGGAAGAGCATACAGTCATTTTACTGGAAGGCAGCCTTTTCTGGGTATAAAAATAGCTTGAAGGAGACTAGATCAGGAGATGTGGAGTTTGCCCAGTCTGCTGAATGTGATGCATGCATGCAGTCCCATGTGCACCCTGACCATCCAACCTGTGTCTGAGAAACAGAAGAGTTACATTGCTTTTGGAGTAACAAATGCCAATGTGAGAGATTTGTTCAGAGGTTGGTCAGTTCTTTCATGGAGTCCTGGAATTATTATTTTTTTAAAAAAAAGAACATGAGTATTGAGTATATTAGAGAGGCATTTTTCTGTCCTGTATTTTTAAATAGAAGTGCATTTGTAAAATGCACATGGTTGTATACTATTTTATGCCATATAGGAGGAGAAGCTAAAAAAAAATAGAGATTAATTTACGCAGATGACTTCAAAACAGATGAACAATTCCCTTTATGATTTTCTAACAAAGTATCATTTATTCCGGTGAATTAATCTGGTATTTCAGTTTATGTTGGTGCAAACCACATGTTTCCAAGGTTGGATTTTCCTGTGAAGTCACCAAAATAACAAAATGCTCATAAGAGATTTTGAATACGGCAGGTGAGAGATCCACGATTCTGTAAGTAAAGTCCAAGCTACAAAGAACAGGCTTCCTAGTCCCTCCCTTTAAAAATCTATAATTCTGGTGCAGTCCTGTTCTAGTTAAGTCTTTGCCTGCCGTTCATTGGGTTTGGCTGACAAACAAAACAAGACTTCCCAGCTCTCTTATTTGGAATTATAATGAGAAATCCATACATTGGTGAATGGCTATGAAGACAGTAAAGAAATTATTCCATTATTTTTGTATGGGGAGGACGTTATGCATGCAAGTGCCAATTGAATTTCACTCTTTTGTTTCCAGGTCTCTGTGGTCAATCAGTTGGATATGCAAGTCATCGTCTCCAATGTTCCTCCCACCCTTGTGGAACAAAACAAAGATCAACTCATAGGGTAATCAATTTATTTACTCTACAAATATCAGACAATTCACTGCTTTTGTGTTTAGATGCAGCAAGGAGTTCTCCCTTTATGCCATGATCTCCTTTTTTTGCCAAAAGACTTGAAAACTGAGCAAGCAGGTGTTTTGATGGCAAGCACTACTGGCTGAGCGACAGCACTGGTCCCCCCCAGTTCCACATTTTCCCTCTCCTCTGGAGAAGGCAGAGGCACAGCACTGATTCGCCTTGGAATTGGGCCACTTTGCAGGCTCAAACTAAGTTCAGAGCTGCTCCAAACACAGACCAGAGTGGGGCCTCAAAACACTGAGCGCTAGGACCTGCATCTGGCAAAATCAAGGATGTAAAATTAATAAAATGCATCTCTAAAAGGTTGAGCCAGTGTGTCTCAGTGAGCTGTATTACTTCATTATGATTTTATTTGGGTGACATAGCTGTAAGGGAAAGCAGAATTTAGAAAATTTATACCACTACAATTAATACCACTAACATCGTTACATAAAAATTTCATTGCAAAAAATAGGAAACAGGGTGTCATTATTCAAGCCTAGCGGGTATAAAATGTTGTGACAGGAGGATAGGTAATAGGAGACATTAATACTTTGCAATAAAAGTGAGTTATTTTATCATACTGGAAGCCAGCTAAAATCATTTTGGTGAAATATGTTTTAATAGCGCTCATACACCACATCATCAGCTTGCAGGAGTCACATTTTCACTTTTAGCTTCTTTTTCTAAGGTAAGGACAATTTTCTGTACTTTGTGTCATTAGGCATATAACCATGAATTAGACAACTTAGAAAAGAAAATACTGCAGGAGATAGTGTAAAAACATTCTTCGTAGTCTTCTGTAATTTTAACCAGTGATGAATGGTATTTCTCAGATTTCAACAGGTCTTTTCCATCCTGACTGTTGTCATACCTTTACATCTCCACAGAAACTGGAATCCCTTAGGGTCAATGATATTATCACTCACTGAAATAGAAATGTGTCGTCTCTAAATGGCTCATGTCTTCATTAGGCTGGGAAATATTGATGGATTTGCTTCTGGAAATTAAGAACATGTTTCCCTTTTCTCTCTCTGTTTTGAGCCAGGTGTGTATTAGCACCGATAGATTATAACATCAGAAACACTAATTAAGTTTTTCAGGTGATAGGTTGTATTGACAGGGACTCCATTTCCTAGAGCTAAAAATAATAAAGGACTCTGTTTGCCTAATGCTTGGGCTTTCCAAATGTGTCAGGTGTTGGTGTTGGCTGGAGAGACAAAGAATAATCTATCTTTTAGTGACAGTAACAGGAAAAGTTTGCTTCTGCTTTGCTAAGCCTTCAAGTTCGCATTAGCATGCTGCACTGTACAAATTTTCTTCACACAGTAATTTGCAGCCTTCCTGGGTCTGTTTTCTTGAGTGGAGAAGAGGAACACGTGTCCTATACTATGTGTTTCTGTGTGACGTAGCATAGATCACATGCTAAATTGGACTTGGGCTCTATTTGAGATGCTCCCAGTTTTGGACTCGTCTGAAGCCAAAGGAGCCATGAGTAAAATACAGATGGCTCTTGCAGAATGTGGTTTGCAAGCAGGATGGAACAAGCCTGGCTTGAATGAAGAGTGTCAGCTGCATGAACTGAGAGCATGAATGCCACCACGGGTGGCACGGCAAGAATGGCAAGAGCAGGTAGTGTCTCACCCTTTCACCGTCCCTGCAAAAATCTCCTTTTGCGAACACTGGAGCAGCTTGTTTCAGCTCCCAGCAGGTCTCAGCAGTGTTCAGTGCCTCAGCAATAAATTGTACCATAACCCTACCCTTGCTCTTCTCCTCCGGGGCCCAGAGGAACAGCTGGCATATCCCGCCACAGTCTTGGAAAAAGGCCCAGATCCACGTTCCTGTCTCCGTGCTCCAAAAAGCCTCTTTTCTGCCAGGTTGGAGTATTTTAAAACTTGTTTCATGCTATTCTGGCCCTTGTGCATGGAAGCCTCTGACAAATGTTGAAATATTTCACAGTGAATGAAGCCTTTGAATGAGTATAAAAATTAAAAAAACCAACCAACGAAACAAAAAAACCCAACATCTATGGCCAGGTTTTGACTTCTAAAAACTAGCTTGGGAAGCCTTTACCTTCACAAACACTGTGAGGCCAGCAAGCAAGTGTAGCATAAGAATTTAACTTCTAAAGACAGGCTTTCAAGGACAACCTTTGCCAGAAGAGATTGCATTTACTTGTTTTAAAATTATCATATCCTTTACTGAAAGTATTTGCAGAGAGCAAAAGTCTCATAAATTAATTTTGCATATATGTGCTTGTCTGTTTCACATAGAGATGTTATTTATTTCATTGCCATCTTCAAATTTCTTGGATTTCTCTCCTAAAGTTTAAAAGAATGCTATCTCCCTGTTTTTAGAAAGGCTTTAATAATTCATGCTAGACATAAAAACAAAATAATAGGAACTTGTGATTTTTCATGCACTGTGTGGAAGATATAACCACAGGCAAAGGGAAAACAAATCATTTGGAGACCTATTCGGGCTAAAGTGTTTTTACTCAGAGCTTTCTGAGCCATTTAATATAATGCACTAATTTATAAAATGAGAACACTCTGTATAATTAGTTAACAGATAAAAAGACTGTACCATTAACTGAATTAGTCACTACAGGGGTTATTCAGTTCCTGCTCCTCTTTTTTTCGTCCTGGAGAGCTAGTAAATATTAAGCTCTGAAAATATAACATTTAACCACCAATTGCAATGCTTGGTGATGGGGAATGTTGGGGAAGTGGGTAGTTGGGTCATTTTTGAAATTATAGTGATTTTTCACAATAAAACAGTGATTTTAACAACTTTGGAGAACAAGTTATAACACAGTTTGCCCAGCTGCCTGTAATTTTCACTAGAGAGTGAATATAAGTTATTAAGAAATATATAATTCAGTTCTTCCACATCAAAAGGCTCTACTCAGCATAGCCTGAGATGTCTGTTGGTTAATGGTCCAAATAAAGGAAGCATACCATAGAAGAAAGGATTTAAATCATCACTATGTACTTGGGTTAGCAAGTTCGGGCTTTTTAAGAGAGACAGCAGGTATGTCTTTAGCTGACATTTCTGGCAGTCATTTAGTAAGCACCTCAGTTTTCCTCCCAACTGCTTTAATTTCATCGACAAGCTTTTCATACCCTCTGGACTGCACATCAATGTCAGATCTGCCGTTTCTCTCACCCACTTTAATTATGTCTGTTCAGATAAGTCCATTTATGTCTGCTAGAGAAGATGACAGAGAAAATGGAATAAGGCTTAGTGGAAAATTCAGTGCATGTACAGAAAACTTCTTGGTGAAGGCAAACACAATTCTTTAAATATGGCAGTGTTTCTGAGAGCTTACTTCTTGGTCAAGGAGAAGCTTTTAAAGTATAGTAGAATAGCCAACTTTATGCTCATAGCATTTAGTTCTTTGGTTTTCATGTGACTGCAACTTCAACCTGTAGCCAAAATCAGATAGAATTAGGTTCCTCTGTCCACACCTCTATAGATGGCAAATCACTTTCTCTGAAATGGAATAATGGAGTGGCTCAAAATAAGTGCTTTGATGAAGTGTCCCATAGACATTCCTCTTGAACAGGCTGTTTTAAACCCTACCAGACTGAGATAATATTGCTGGGGGAACTCTGTTTTTTCCTGAACCAAAGCTATCCAAAACCACTTGGGCATCATGTTCAACGTTCATGTTAACATTTTTTGCATTGTGTGCTTTCTGAGCCAATCAGGTGGGTAAAGAAAAAAAACATTTAGCTGTACTTCAGCTGCACTGGAGTTGCTGAAGAATGGTATGAGGATTGTCTCCTCACTCTCAAAAATCATATGAGGTGTCCCATGTTCTTCTTTCCTCCCTGTAGTGAAAAATGAGCCTGGAAAGAACGGAGTTTCTTCTCCATCCGTGTAAAGAAAATCTTGTAGGTGGTGGTGTAGGAATTTGTCATTGGAAAAGAGGGTTTGATGGAATCACCTCATACTGCTAATAGATGTGCATAGATACAGCAACAGATAATTATTATTTAATAATACATTATGTAATAAGTTTCAATAAATTTTTAAACACTGAAATCTTGACTTCCCACATGAAGAAGTTTCTGTAATCTCCTGTATTTTCAGTGTGATCTTGGTGCCGATTCCCTTCTTTTATATTTTGACTTCATAACGGAAAATCACGGTGCCTGTATTAGTGCAAAGGTGGAGGCCCCGAAAGGCCTGTACAGGTTGTGCATCTAGTACATACTGTATATGTGGGATTTTGAGCCTGCCCTCTCTGCAGCACTCTAGCAAGTTTTGCTTTCCTGGGAGTTTAGGTGCCTGCAGCCTCCTGGCCAGACCTGCCTCTGGAGATGGAATCAAAGTGCAGATGTTCTTGGGTAGCAACTTTATCTGTCTTTTGGATGTTTGTGTGTATCCTGTGTATTGTAATAGAAGTTTTTCCCTACTTTTCAAGACAAAATTACTGGAAATAGCACATGATAATTCCAGGGAGCTTACCTTCATGTGTATTTTGGCTGCAACACTTTAGTATGTTAATGCTTCTAAAAGAGCAGTGGAGCATAGTTAAAGAAAATCCACACTCACCCCTCTAATGCAAAGTAGAAGCAACCAGACAGGTCTTTAACCAGAAAATCCAAATGTAAAATTAAGTGCTGATCCTCAGACACAAACTGAGGAATACAGATGTTCAGCATGCTAACTTAATAGTTTGCATATATAAAGTTGACTGCCATAATTTCTCAAAGGAGTGTCTGCTCTGCTTTGGAGCATAGAAACTGTGGTCTGCTTAAAAAAAAAAAGTATATAGCGATATATATTGCTATAAATTATATATAATACATCACATGTATGTTGTACATCATATATAATTTCATGTATAATACTAGTCTCTGAGATAATATATTTTATATATGGCAGCTGCAACGCACAGTCCTTTCCTTAGGGACGCATTTCAGAATGTGAATGATTTCCCTTCGGTTGGGTTTTGCTGTTGACAGTATAGCAAATGGTGTTCTATCATCTCAGTTGCAGAAGCCAGTCGGTGGCATTGGAAGGGACAGCTGATATGCGTTACATGGCATTTGTGTATATCGCTCTATTTCATTTCTTTGTTCCTGCTTTCTCTTTAGAATGTCGGCATGTTCAGTAATTGGGAGGATGAGTGAGTACCTCTGAAATGGAGCATATTTATCACGGTGTGGCCGTGTATAATAAAATCAGATGTTATGAGGCATCACTGGGACTCTGGCATTTGTGGTACCTGTAGTAAAGCCAGACACAACTCCTCCTTGGATGGGCTGCCTTACTTGTGCTTGTTTGGCCATACAGTGCCTCTGGAAGCACTCTTGGCTGTATTAAAGTATTCAACCTCAGTGCACCAGTGTTTTTTCTTCTCCTCAGTCTGTGAATTGATAGAAAATTAGTGTCTCATGCTGGATGTAGTTGCAGTATATAAATCACTCATTTGCTAGCTGTCCCATAGAAGAAGTACCATTCTGTTGCTTTATTATTTTTGCCATGTAATTACCAAATTAAGCCTAATTGCAGGTGACTAGAGTTTTTGCATATTGGGGTGGTGACAGTGAACTTGCCATTCACCACTCTTCCCAGCTAGCACTTACTTTCCCTCCCATTATTAAGTTCATTAGGTGCAGGTACGGCTATAGCCACCTTGTTCTTTGCCTCAGTGCTCTCTGATGATGCTGTTGTATGGGTTCATTTTCCTCCTGGCCCTTCGGTCCACCTCCCCTCTGCCTTCTTCCCTTTCACTTCTTTGCACTATTGTTTCACTCTAAATTAAATTGCAAAATTAGCAAGTAAATAAATAATGAAATTAGAGGGACATTTGCCACCAACCGGCTGCATCTTGTTTCATATCCATGATGTTTGGCTGTGCTTGGAGAACACATGTCCTGTAGTTCTCGCTTTGTACAGTGTTTAACTGAGCCCATTCCATTGCTTAGCCGACCTTAGCCTCCCTCCACTGTAATCAGGATGATTAATAACCTGAGGCTGCCTTTATTAGTTAGAGACCAAAGAGAATATAACTCCAGCTTTTCCACTTGCTACTTCCACTGCCAGCTGGAAAGCACTGGTTCAGCGATCTCATTTTCCCACTCCTCTCAGTAATACCCAGTGTTGTTCTGTTAATGTATTTTCTCTGAAGCACTGTAATGCAGTGCATGGCTTCTCAGATGAAGCTGTAAACTTCTGCTTTATTCTGAAATTGCTTACTGTTGCAGTAAAAACCCTTTTGTGCCGAGATCTGAAGATAAGTCTTCTGGGTCAAAGTGAAGATGTCTCTGTGTATTGCTCTTCGGGTGAGCGTAATGTTTCTTCTGCGACTGTGAAAAATGATCCTGAAATAAAAATTTGGAGTGCATGCAGACTTTTTGGAGGACAGGATTATCCATGATGAGCACAAAAAGAAGACAAGAAACTTTAGCTATATGTAAGAAAGCAAATTTTGTTTATTGTGTGCAATCTAATATGCTTTTATAGAATTAGGGTAAGTAGGTATAAAACCATTGTCTCAGGGTTGTTTTCTAAATAATTTAGATGTTATTATATGCAGAGTAAATTGCCTCAGTGGTGCTCCTTCCTGCTAGATACGTGCCTCATGTGTGATATAAAAGTAGAAATAATCTGTGTCAAAAGGCAATTTTGTAAAGAAGGAGTAGTCTTAGGCTTGAAATAAACCCCAAATGTGGCTTTTTTATTCTACATTACAGCACGAAACAGGCTGACTTACCTGTCTGGTAAGGGTTTCTTGAGTTGCACTGGCAGCTCTGGAGCAGCTCCGTGCCTCTCCAGAGGCCACAGAAGTGGTAGAGCCTTCCCTGCGCTGTATGTCCCTTGTCACAAGGCATCTGGGAGCAGGCAGCCGGGGCCCAAGTGCATCACCCCTCAAAAGCTATCACTGACTGCACAGGAGGGGCTGGAATTGGTCCTTACCTCTTTAGGAAAGTACAATTGAAAATCCAGCATCTTACTGTCAATCATTAACCTTGCAAAAACTCAACACAGCCAGAATTTGGCTGAAGTGGAGCAGATTTGAGACAGTGTAGTTGCATTAAATGAAACACAAGTGTGTATTGATGTGTACCGGCAAAGCTGAATGCTTTCATCTGTGCATTGTTGCCAAATTTGCTTATATTTTCCAATACCTAGAATATGCATTCATTATTATTACTATGTTATTCTAGGGAGCTTGAATTTTCAGTGGAGGAGCCAGAAGTTATGCAGGATATCTAGTCTTCAACACTTGTAGCTCTCAAAGCCCTGAAAGAAAGACTGGGTTTGGTTGGTTTTTTTTCAGTTTCTTAAAATATTTTTACATGCTCCAGAAACACAGCAGGCTATGCAATTACTAGAGAACTGGAACATTTTTTTTTCCCATAGAATTTTCTGGTAAGAAAATTGTGCAGTAATTAAATTCAGGTACGGGTGAGGATGTAAAATGTTCAGCAGATTGAATTGTTTCTTTTGTTTGTGTGCTGATTCAGAGGAGATGCATGCAACTTAGCAATTCGGCTCAAGGTTGTAAAACTGCTGGAATGTTGCAGTGATCTTTCGAGCCATGTCGTGCATCTTCTCCATCAGCGACAACAGAGGGTCATTAAATCTTGCTGCTGACTTACTAAGTCTTACACAATGACTCTTAGTCTAGTTGAGTTGCTGGTGCTGCTGGGCTCTCGTGCGGCTGATTCTGTATCTTGTATTTTGTGGTGAATTAACTGACTCGTATGGACCAGTTTCCAAAGAAACTTCTAAGTGGTCCTTTGCATCCTTCCCAGTAGCGGGACCTCTCCCATGTTAGGGCATGCATCTGACATGGTGGATTCATGCAGCTCTGGGGAGAAAGCAGCACAATGCTGCAATGCCACGGTGTACCCCTTAATGTGGTCCGGTGCTCAGCAGGATTTTCTCTGCCTGAAACTGGGTGCAGCAACCTCAACCCTGCCACGTGGCACGATTCCTCAGATGCGCGTATCAGCTCATGGCTGTAGCACTGAGTGTGGCCCAGGAACGTGGTGCCTTATCACAAATTTTGGGTTTTAGTCTGCTTTTTTCAGAAGTGTTCTGGGAAACAGAAAACCATCATCCAAGGGACAGCTCAACAAACCAATGTACTTGAATTTTTTGCCTTTCCGTTTCTCTTGGGGCTAAAGACGAAAAAAAAAATCTCGTGAGTTTTCAGGATATTTAGGGCCATGTTATGTCCTCAATGGCAGTGAAAATCCTCTTGTCTTTCATTTCATTACACTGGTGTCACTGGTGGGAATTTGGAAAGCGATGGTAATGAAGATGCACGGGGAGGCATTTCTGTTCATTACATTGCGTCTGCAGAGCTAAATGGACTTAGAGCAGGAGGAGAGTCTCAGCACCTGTTAAGTTGCTGGTTTTACCACTCACTATACTGCTGTTGGGAGGATGGTAATTACGCTCGTTGCATTAACAAGTGACAGACTAATTTTAAGGTAATTTCTGCTGATAAATACCATAGAACTGCAGACACTGTTGTTACCTAAAGTACGTGTTTTAAAAATCTTTTTTTTGTGAGTTCTGCTACAAGCAGGTTGCCTCTTCTGGTAGAAATGTTTTCAGAATCACAGGTTTCAGCTGAATTACTTTTAAAATAACTCTATGGGGAACCGCCTTATTTTTGAATGCATTCTTTAATAGCTACTTTTCAGTCTTCAGTGTATTTTTATTATATATATCAACCTAAACATGCAATTTATGTGTTTCAGATGAAATACTACCATCATTTCACTATACTTTGTGCTGCTTCTTGCAATGTCGGTTAAAACCAACGGCTGCAACATACCTATTTCTCATAGACAGAAAGTAGTTTGCTATTTCTTCTTCAATTTTAATCACATTTTAGACAAAGTTATTCTCAAAGGCAATGAATCCCAGCAGAAGCCATGCCAGGAATTTCTGAGAAAAGGGAACGTTGTTACCAATTCTGCTAAAAGTGACCCTATGTTGTAAACTTTCAACCTCAGAAGGTATTTCTATCTTGGGTGAAACGATAGTTCTGTCCAAGGGAACAAAAGCATCCCCCTGCAGGAAAAGAAGATAATTGTACACAAATTAGGGAGATAAATCTTTTACATATTTGGTCTATCTGAATCTATGTGCAGAACGCTATTCTAAAGACAGTTACAGTTTCTTTTAGTCATTTACATTCACGTACTGTTTGAGGTTCTTTAATAGTAACTGCATATCCCAGATTTGTTCTGTCAAGTTTTACCCAGGAGAATTATTGTTACTGAGGTGCCTGTGACAAGTTGTCACCCTACCTGCCAGTGAAGTGCGTGCCAGAAGCAGCAATGAGTGGAATTTAGCATATCTGCAAACAACAGGAGTGCTCGTTTAGAGGATGCCAGTCAACTAGGAGTGTATCAGACAATCTACTGTTTTTATTTTCCCTACAAAACCAGCTCTGCACTTAGAGTATATATTCACTGCTAGGCTAGGACCTGGGTCTGACAGATTAGGATTTTTCAAAATCTGATAGAAAAGCTTCTATTTTAAGGGCACACAAAGAGCAGAGAAACTGGATGGATAAATGTGAATCATTGGTCTTGAAAAACTATGAGAGGGTGATAATGCTTTGACAGCATTACTTTACTTTGGAAATCCTGTGTCAGGAAAAAAAAACAACAGCAAAATCTAACATCAGCAACTGCAAAAGATTTTGTTTAAAACAAGGGACTTCTTAAGTCACTGATGTCTTTTTTTATGAGATTTATCGTCCTACTCACCCTAGTGCAGCCTTGATATATCAGGCAACATGTTCCCTCTCGTTCCCTTGCTTTTGCCTCCTAACTCAGCTGTTGCTTTTTGGTTTGATACTCTGATCACATAAATTAGCACAGGAAATCTTGTTTTTTCCCATAACTCATAGTTCTGATGGAGGGTTCAAACTTCCAGCTTCTCTTGTTTATTTCTTCATACTTTTTTTGCCCTTGTACCCAGTATTGATGATATTTGCTTTTATACCTTTGTTTATAAAACTCTCTGTGGGCTTTAACTGAACCCTTCTCAGTCCCTGTTTGGAAACCTTGTCACGTTGTTAGCAAGCCTGTGTGCAGATACTCTTCCCGTTTTCTCTGAGATGTATTCTCTCCTTGTCCAATAGCTGTGGTTGAAGCTCTTCTGATGGCACTGTCCGAACAGCTTTCCATTTTCCTTCAGGCTCCATCCATTCCTGCCAGAGTTAGGGCCACCACTATCTTGGCTGCCAGCCCCAGCTACCGGCTTGGTCAGAGTAACAGTTCTCCCTGTGCTGTACAGAATTTGAAAGTCATGCAGCAGACCAGACAAAGAAGAAAGAAAAAAATATTTTTTTAAAGCTTTATTAAGGTCTCATCCTTTTTAAAGCAGCTTGTTAGAGCAGTTGTGAGTTATAACTTTCCATAAACTCTCCATATCTGAGGTACAGGTGTGCTTACTATCCGTGTAGAAACTTCTGAGGTGCTCAGTGTCACGACCCAGCTCATAGAACCACCCTGGCTGGGACGAGTGGGCTTCATGGAGGTTCTATATATACATTCCCTTGGGGCAAATTAAGGTGAGACAGCACCAAAGAATTGCGTACTGGCTTATAATTTTAATACATATAATAGTTTAGGGAAAAGGGAAAATGTGGGGTATACAATTGTTTAAAGGGAAAAGGGAAAATCACTTGGTAAAGACAATTCACGAGTATTTTAACCATCCGCTAATAACACAAAATCTCATAGCAGTGTGGTAAGACTAGCACAATTACCAGTATCACTAGGGTTAGTAATAAGCACCACTAAAATAAGCAATCTATACAAAATCCTATGAAACAAGCCCCAAAAGGGAGCTAGCGTTAAAACTTATAAGGTGTTACCATATGTGCCAGAAGGAAAAAGGAGACAGGAGGGGGAGGGAGAGAGATGCGGGAAAGGCAGGGGGGGGAAGAAAAGAGGGGGTGAGGGAAAAAGAAGAAGGAAGAAAAGGAAAAGGAGGGGAGGAAGAGAAAAGGAGGAGAGAGGTAAGGAGAGGAAAAGAAAGAAAAGTTATCACCACTCCGTGGATCCCTGGGTGGCAACCTGTTCCAGTGTCTCACCACCCTCATAGTGAAAAATTTCTTCCCAACGTCTAGTCTAAATTTACCCTCTTTCAGCTTATACCCGTTACCCCTTGTTCTCCCACTACACTCCCTGATAAAGAGTGCCTCCCCATCTCTCCTGTAGGCCCCCTTCAGGTACTGGAAGGCTGCTATTAAGTCTCCTCGGAGCCTTCTCTTCTCCAGGCTGAACAACCCCAACGCTTTCAGCCTGTGCTCACAGGGGAAGTGCTCCAGCCCTCTGATTAATTTTGTGGCTCTCCTCTGGTCTCTCTCCAACAGGTCCATGTCTTTTTTATGTTGGGGGCCCCACATCTGAACACAGTACTCCAGGTGGGGTCTCACGAGAGCAGAGTAGAGGGGGAGAATCACCTCCTTTGACCTGCTGCTAATGCTTCTTCTGATGCAGCCCAGCACACAGTTGGCTTTCTGGGCTGCAAGCGCACACTGCCGGCTCATGTTCAGCTTCTCATCCACCAATACCCCCAAGTCTTTCTCCTCAGAGCTGCTCTCTATCCATTCTCCACACAGCCTGTATTTGTGCTTGGGAATAAAACCAGTAAATGTAATCTCTAATAAACTTTCATTTGTCTTGTGTATTGACACATTGCAATTCATATACATATCTGCAGAGCGTGCCATTCTGTGCTCTGGCAGCTTGTAATGAATCCTTCTCTTTGGAAAAAGAACAGATTTGTTTGGATTTATTGTCATTGTGCCCTTGTTACCTCAGGGGTAGCTGCCATGAATTCTATCAACCTACCTTTCTTCTGCTTGTAGAACTTCTGCAGTTTAGTTTATTTTTTTTTTCTTGCGGGATACGTGTCAGCTCAATATTCCATTTTTCTTATGGCTGTGAAACTTGCTCATGCCTTTTGGAGTAGCAGGTGTTCTGGCACTGATATGTTGTGCTATATTGGAGGGCCAGATGAAATATTCCACTGAAAATGGTCAGAGTAGTTGCTTCTGTGGGCGAAAATTTATTGTATGCGTTCTGTGTAAGGCTGGAATTAGAGAGTTCTGAAATCATCTAGCTTAATAAGAGCATGACAGGGTTTTTTCGTGAAATATAGATGGTGTTTCCCATGAGCCATTTAAAACTCAGCTGATGTCGTAAATACAAAGAGCTAGACTGAAGGACACTGTTTCTGGTGACCTCTCCTAACACCACTAAGCTTTTCCCAATAGTTCAGCATTTAAGAGGTTATATTGGAGCAGAGATTTTAACCTTCAGTGCCCTGAAGGTTACCATCCTTCTAAGCCTATGGTTTTTGTCTATTAGTATCTCTTTTGAGCTGTTGTCAGTCTTGATCAGCAGAAATAAATCACTGCAGATTTCTGGTTCCATGTCACCTTTAGGATTTTGGAACGCTACGTCCAAGATCAGATTCCTGGTGCAACGGTCGTGGTGGAATCCATTGGTGCACGGAGGTTTGGGGATGGCTACTCCGAAGAGGATTACACCAAGTCTGACCTCATGGTCTATGCAATTGACCCACAAACAAATAGAGCTATAATGAGGAACGAACTTTTCAAGTAAGTATGTTACTTGTTGCTCTTTCTGCATTTCTGTGGAGTATTTTGAAGCCTGTTGGTCTTTCTCTGTTAGCAAGTGGTTCAGCACAACAGGGACAGAAAAATTTATTGATGCAGTTGGTGCACACCCTTACACCTACCTTACGTGCAGCTTGGGAGTTTACAACTTCACTGGGTTCAGTCCATTTCTTTAAGCTGAATGGCCCCAGTACATGTGATTTAAACAGACTCACCATGAGAGTGTGCCATACATTTGGTCCACCCTGTGGAGTAGCTTTCAGTGTACATTCCTCTGAGGGAATTTACTTTCCATGTATCAAAACTTCTCTGTGGTCTCCAAGCAAGGGCTTTGGTTCTCCAGTCATTGACCTTCAGGCTTCCTGCAGTTTCCATTTGGAGCATCTCTTTTTCTCTTTCTTTTACGTGGAAACCAAAGGAGAAGAATGGGACGGGAAAAGGAGGGAGGTGGTACACACCTAGCCAGAAGCATAGGCATCAGGGCATGACCCAGGTGTACCTCTATGCACATGAAACCCGTAGTGCTCAGAAGTGCTCAGGGGGCTGAACAGGAAGCTCTGCATGGGCCCATCCCACTAGCTGCTGGAGATGGGGGACAGCAGCAGACAGGCCGCTTACATTCATCATTGGACGTTGTTTTGCCTTTCAATCAACTTCCAAATTAGCAGTTAAATCGCATTGTCACATAAAACATAAGAGGTGGCTTTTTATTGATGTATTATACTCACAGCGTGTTGCCAGTGACTGGGACAGCTCTGGTCGCTGCCGCAGAGCAGTTTGGTGGAGTGACACTCTGCTGGGCTGCTGCACCTTAGCATTGCTCCAGCGGGGTGTCATTCTGGCACACTGCTGCTTTGGGCACCAGCGGTAACTCCTCTCCCTGCCTGCATAAGGGAAGCCAGAGATTACATGGGTACGGAAATTAAATTAAGGTAGTCTCTTTACATGGTTTTTCTGAGTCATCACTAGCAGCACATAGGTTCTGAGACAAAATTAGTATCTCAACCCATTCAGCCGCCGATGTATCAATATGGCAGTAGAATAATTTGTGAGAAACTGTATTTTTGTGTTTCAGCATTCTGCATATGATTCAAAACAATGAAAATGCATATCAGGCTCTTCTAAAGCAGTCGCTGTCTTTGGGGTTTTTTTTTTGCATGTGTTTCACCTTTGTGCTTGCTTTTTATCTCAGTGAAAACTAGACCAGACTATTCAATGATGGTGTAAAGCAGCACATCAGTCAGCAGCCTAAAAAGCAACTGGCTGTGAGCCATCTCAGTAGACTGGGATTGAAAAAGGGCTTGTTCTCCCGAGCTCTTAATGTAGTACACGTGAATTACAGCATACTGAAGCTCTGCATATATTCAGAGTTTATAGGTTGGAAAAGATCACTGTGATCAGTCTGACCTAGGAACCAAGACCATGGGAACTCCCAGAATGAATTCTGCTTTGACCATGTCTTTCAGCAAAACAACTGCTCAAGAAAATCCAATCAATCAACTATAACCCTCGTGTTATTATTGCGGGGTAATTATTTTTACTGTCAGAAATTAGGCCTTTTTTTCTTTTTTTTTAATTTTGTCTAGATTCAGTCATAGAGTTTTGTTATAACTTCAGGTGCTAGATTGATTGCTGCTTTTAATTTCTGGTTCCCACTAAAGTCTAGGCTTACCATCACATCCTCCTCTTAATTTTTTTTGTGGAGAAGTTCCTTGACCTCTGCACTCTGGGCTATGTTTTAAGTCTTTTAATCACTTTCATTTTTCTCTGAATCCTCTTCAGTTTTCCAGCATCACTTTCTGACATAGGAATATAAAGATGAGATGCAATTTTGCAGTGGTAGCTTTCAGAGTGGTGGCAGATAGAAGCAATACAGCCTCCTTCCTTCTTTTTGGTATTTTTAGTTGGTAGATACTTCTGTGGTCAGTCTTTTTACGTCTTGGTGATGTACTGGGATTTTGTGTTCACTTGTCCACTGCCAGAGTTGCTTATCATTCCCAGAATGGGATCTTTGTGATTTTGTTCCCAATTTTATTCGAGTGGAAGTGTAAATGAAGGAGACCTGGCAGGAAATCAGCAGAAATCCCTAATAACCAGTTAGCTCTTCCAGCTCCATAAAAAGGATCTTTTTCTGATAGAGACTCTCTTCATGGACAGAAAATGTGCCTCTCTTCATTTGGTGCCCTTTGAAAATATAGGAATGTCTTTTTAGGGATGTTTGTGTGTTCACTGAAAGATACAGAATGGAATAGAGTTAAGATAGGCTAAAAAACATTTTTTTAAAATGTGAAGGGAGGATTACTCTGGCCTGGTCTGAAAAATTATGGGGTATCAGCTTAGAAGCAACCTCATTAAAATGCTCCATGTGCCTGCATACTTTGCTTTGCTTTTTATTTTTTTTTTCTTCTTTTCTCTCTTCAAAAGCTTTTAAATATTTAAATCAGCAAAATCCCAGGGAATGCTCTCCTGGCTTTAGGTGAGTCAGTGTTCTTCCTGCCCCAGTCACAGGACACAGTCGTGGTGGTTGTCCCCTCATTGGGAAGAGATTGACAAGAGCCAGGGATCTGCTCCGGGTCCTAGCAAAAAACAGACCAGTAAGAGAAAAGGTGATTCAAGAAACTGGATGTGATGGGAGAAAGGTTAGCAAGTCAGAAAGAGCTGGAGTGCCCTGTTTTTTTTTTAAAAAAAAACTTAA
>WKFP01015052.1:802757-842943 GCA_011057875.1 Pterocles orientalis | reverse complement strand
CACTCTCAATGAGCCCTGCCAGATCCTGGGCTAGGATTCGTTTCCCCCTATGAGACAGACGAGTTCCATCCCTCAACAACAGGCCAGGGGCTGAGTAAACCGCCCCATGGTCAAAGAACCCAAAGTTCCTGTCTCGACACCAGCCCCTCAGCCAATTATTCATGACTTGTGTTTTCCTGGCCCACCCCATATCCTGCACCTCCCCAGAAGGTACAGAACAGAACACCACTTGCACACCCGCTCCTTGAACTATCCGCCCTAAACCCCTGAAATCTCTTTTCATACTTCTCAGGCTCCTCTGAGCAATTTCATCACTGCCCACCTGAACTACGAGTAATGGGTAGTAATCAGTTGGGCGAACCAGCCCCGGGAGTTTTCTAGTTATATCCCTGACCCGGGCCCCAGGGAGGCAGCACACTTCCCTGCGGCTCGGGTCCAGTCTGCAAATGGGCCCCTCCGATCCTCTGAGAATGGAGTCACCTACCACAAGCACCCTTCTTTCTTTCCTGGCTGAGGCAGTCTGAATGCGCAGAGTCGACTGCCTCGCCCTTGGAAACCTCTCAGGGGAACCTTCCCGCATCTCCCCACCTACCTCCCCTTCAATGTCCAAGGCTGCAAACCTATTGCCCAGGGGAACGCGGGGACATGCGACAGGCTGAGGGGGGGTTTGCCCACGACACCGAGCAGGGACCCTCTCGCAACCCTCCCCATCCCTCAGTTCCCCCTCCTCTGCCCGACAGGGCAGGGGGTCCGCCCCCAATTGTGGGGTATCTCCCTGGTGCCTTTCCCTCTGGCACGCCAGGGAGTTACCCCACCAGTCGATCTCCCGCTCACAGTCCCTGATGGCCCTCAGTCTCTCCACCTCATCTTTCAGCTCGGCCACCATGGTGAGCAGATCTTCCACCGTTTTGCACCTCATGCAAGTGGAATGTCCACTGCCCTCCCCCGGCAGCAGCAGGCTCTGGCACTCCCTGCAGCCAGAGACCTGTGTAGCCACAGTTTGGAACAGGCGCTCCGTTTGGGTCGCCACAGTCTTTCTGGGGCAAGCTCTCTGCCTGGTGGAGACCATGACAGAAACAGCGGTCACAGACTACAAACAGATACGTTGGACTCACGAGCGAGGAGGGCAGAACTCCTGTGCCCTGCCGCACAACCTCCCACACCCACCGCTGCAGCACCTGGTCTCTAGTTCTTCCCTCTTCCTCAGAGGAACCCTGTCTGCTCGCTGGCCTCCTAGGGCCGCCTTGTGAGGCTTCTGCACCCGGCAAAACTTCAGCGTCCCGCTACCCGAGCCACAGGTGGTGCGCCTGGCTTGCGTACGCGATGTGGGCAGAGAGCACGCTCTCCCCCATCCCGGCGAAAATTTAAGGACTGGGGGAGGGGACTTCCCTCTGAAGGGTCAGTGACCGCAGTTGCCCCAGCAACTCCCGTGCCAGTTAGCCTCTCGCGGGAGAGCTGTCGGCGGGAGTCGGGATATTCCGCTGCCTCACGGTTTTCCTGTCGAAGGAATCTCCTGAAAAACCTCCCTGTACCTCGCGATCAGTCAGTCTGGCAGAGCTGCGTTGGCTCTGAAGCAGCTGATCTTGGGGACTGAGAACCAGTTCAACCTACAACTAGTTTGTTGTTGCTCTTATCTGAATTGCCTGTTTCTTTAAGAAATCTAATAGCACTATTTTCCCTTGACATCTGTTAGACTATCAAAAGATTATCAATCTCCTTTAAGAGCTTTAAGGAATCTGCCTAACTTCATTTCATTAAAAAAATTAACTTTTTTATTGTCTAGAGCTATGACTTGGAGTTGGACTTATAGCAGACCAATGTGAATAAACTATACTTTTATGAAAAATGTATCACTGAAGAGTGTCAAAGAAAATAAAAGGAATTGTAGTATTAACATCAACACCAAAAGCTATCCTGAGCCCCATGGCTTGTTTTTGCATTACAGCCTTCTTACTCCTTTTTAAAAGGAGTTCCAGTATTTTACCTGATAACATTCTGGCAATAAAATAGCAACCAAAAAATAATACTCCTTCACTATTGGATGTTTTCTATAACATTCCTGAAACATGTTAAAATGAGAAAATGGTTATAAAAAAGCATCCCTAGTACCTGTTAAAGAAATATCACGAGGTATATTCATGTCTTACTCTTTTCTGTGTGTCTCTGGAGCAGGGACTTGTTTTCTGTAAGCCAAAGCAGTTTTCCCTGCTGTCCTTCATGTTTGTGCTGACCACAAAATTGTTTCAAGAGTATCGCAAATAGCAGCTAAACACTGTTGAACTCTGGAAATTATGATTCTTTAAACATGTCATTAATTCTGTAATTTTATGTGTTGAATAATTAAGTAGCATCTCATTTATTACTCCTATTAGAAACACTGCTTAGGATAATTGTTGCCAACAGAATTCATATAACCTTCCTTTTTTATCTCTATCTTTTTTTTGCATAACAAAACAGATTCAAAGAGTAAGTACTTATTTTCAGCTTTGTTTCTAACAGCTTGTACAGTAATACTGACAGCGTACCAGTCTTTATTTTTTAGGAGTACTTGACATTCAGTAAGAGTTACTTCCTATACTCCAGCTTGCTCCTGAACACCTTGTATGGCACGGTTAAAAGTTTCTTATATGGCTACTCAGTGTATTTTATTATTGCATGCTAGCCCACAGTAAAGATATCATGGTTCAGGACATTGCCTGTTTCCTGCAGAGAAAAAAGTAAATATTTCCACATGTGTGGTATTCCTCAAGCAAGCAGGTGCATGTCAGGCTAGAGACTTCCCTCGGAAGGGTCAGATACCGACCACCCTTGGAAGCAAAGCGAGGTACATTAGTGCTGGTTGCCTCTGTGGCACTCCCCCCCATTACACACGTGAGGGAACACAGGCTTTGTTTGCTAGATAGGAAAAAGAAATTTGTTTCATAGTGAATTTACCCATTAAAAATGTACAATTTTTAGGAAAAATTTTCATTGAGACAGAAATTTCTCAGCACCCTCTAATGAGAAAGGAGTTGTAAGTGGTAACTTGAATTTTGCCAAAGACTTTTTTTTTGTGTTTAAAATTACAGTTTCTTGGCAGTTGAATGAAGCACTTGACCAAAAAGCTTCCTGTGTTAGCCTCGGGCAGACAGAGCTGATAAACCTCCTAGTGAGAGCAGTGTCAAAGCTAGCACATACAGTATCTCCTGGGAAGTACCTGCTGGGTCAGTGACATACTGCTGGTCGGGAGGTGTCTGTCGAGGGGGAGCTGTGGGATTCCACCAAGAGAGAACAAATAACAGAGAGCTGAAAATGCCAGGAAAGGATTATCACGGTATTACCTTGAAGAAGACAAAATGCAGAGATGTTTTGAAAACTGCAGTGAAAAAAACACAGAAGATTTTACATCTTGGCTAATGGTAGGGTATAGAGTGTTTCTAATGAGTATTTCTCCTTCCCTCTGTGGCTTAACAAAGGCGACAGGCTGAATGTGCAAAGACAGCGAGAATCCAGATGGCTTTACCAGCAGGCAAACCAGCAAGTGCCACTGCCAATAACCTCTATGAAGAGCTCGGCGACAGCACCATGTAAGTATTCTTTGTGATACAGCAATAAAATTGTTATTGTCCAAAGCCATGATTCACTTTCCAGCGATATTGCTTCATGCAGTCTACGTCAAAAAGTCTTTCCCCAGCTGGTTGGGGTTCTCAAACATCCAGAAAATAAGGAGAAGGAGGACTCTGTAAGGAGATTTAAAAAACTATTTAACCTGCTAATGGGCATTTCTTGTAGTGTATGGGGGAATCTTTAACAAGCCTTAAGTTGGCAAAAAGCAGGGTATAGCCAGAATTTTTTTTTTTTTTTTTTTTGAGCAAGAGCCTAGAGCAGGCCACTGATACCAGAGTGAGCCAGGACTGGGCTCCTTTAGTGCCTTCGCAAATCCAGGCCAGCATGCCAAGCTTTTCAAAGCTGTTGAAGAAATGTATCCTTCACCGGATATATGGCTACCCCAGGGTCCCCATTTGCTATAGTAAGAAATGTTCTGTTGGGTGAAGTGGGGTTTTTTTGTTCTAAATTTTAAACTGTTTGAATACTGAAATTAAAGATAAAGGAACTATCAAAATGGAGAAACCTCTGGCAGTTCAATGAACTTTTACCTATTATATGCTTGTAAAGTAGTAATATTGCAAAGACACCTACACTTTCATGCTCCTGCAAATCTGAAGTTTATGGTCTCCACCAACAATTTAACTCTCAGTATGAAAATATTACAGCGGAGAATAGCCAATTAATATTTGTATCATACTAGGGGGTTTTGTTGATAAGCTTGCCAGACTTGTATTTATATCTTAAAACCAAGTAACCCAGAAGAGCGTAGCATTAATAATATATTTGGAAGCAGAAGCAAGCTGCTGGTGTTGTTGAGGATTGCCCCACTTCTGCTCTGTTTTCAATCATTATTTGTTTTGCTCAGAAAGCTGAGATTTTACAGATGCTGTGATTGAGTTTATAAAATGTTAAGGAGGCATGACAGAGTGTAGCGCTGCTGCTTTAACTCCTAGCCTTCTGAGTGCAGTCTCTGCATTTGAAGTCATTCCAGAGCTTGAGCTTTTCTGTGTAAATAGAGCAGCTGTACCTGAAGCAAGAATAGTTTCTCCCAACTGCTGAATTCCCTCCTTTTGCCTTTGTGAAGTGTTACTGCTTGGGCAGGAAGGTAGAAAAAAAAATTGTGTTCAACAGTAGCATATAGACACATTTTTGAATGTGAGCACTTCTGCCTGTGAACCATATGAGATCACATCTGTACAATTACACATGCAGTGAGGTGCCCCGCTGGATAAAATTCCTGTTTCTTTTGCATTTAACTAAATTTCTGCTGTAATTAATGACTCACTCTTACTAATTTTACTGGCAGTTATATGAAGCTGATTATCTGTGGGAACTGGCTATCCCAGTGGATAAGTCTGCATATTGTACTGATAAATACCTTATGCTAAGCCCAGAACAAGCCTCGTTGTGCAGGGTTTTTACCTGCAAAGATTTTTTTTTTTTTATGTTTTAGTACTGAAATATACAGGTGCACATTTACGGATATGTAATATTGACTTTGAGGCTTAGATTTTTGAGCTGGTCTAGTGGGAGGTGTCCCTGCCCATGGCAGGGGGGTTGGAACTAGATGATCTCTAAGGTCCCTTCCAATGCAAACCATTCTGTGATTCTATGATTTATGTTCATTTTGACTAAAAATAGTTTTAATTGCACCAAAAAAGATGCAATATTTGGAGTATTTTCTCTCAGATGTCTTCACACACAGCTAAGACAACTTATATCCATCCTGCCAGGAATGTATTAGACATAAACTAGTAAAAATCTTTAGGAGATAAATGAAGGTCCTTAGGGTTTTAAAGAAAATAATACCTTTCAATAAAAGTAATTACAAATTATTTATTTTTTTCTGACAAATATTTTATTTCAAGGCACTGGTATACTTTAGGAAATTATTCTTTGGGAAATACCTTTCATGAATGTTTTTCATGAGTTTTAGTACAAGATTTCCTGTCTTTAGTTGTCCTAAGAGAGTCATCTTTCATTTGCAGTGCTGCCTTGTGTCTTGTTTTCTTAATTTGATGTTTATAGCAAATGAAATGGTACTAAGCTCTTTAGTTTTAAATCTGCCTTGTCTCATAATTTTCATTTTTCTCTGTCTTTGGATACATAGGCATCAGTAAGTAAGCTCATTTCATTGTCTTAATATTTGTAGCTAGTAGAAACGCTAGTTAATTTTCCTTTCTGTAATTCGCATTAAACCTTGCAATCTAAAACTCATATTTCATTTGCGCATTGATCAAGTACAGGAAAGACATTTACTGTGAAGTTTCAATACTTCTATGCTTCTTTATCCTTTTCTAGGAAGTAGAGATGAAGGATGATTGCTGAACTTGAATGGTATTATTTATGAAGCCAAATAATCCTACTACCTTAAAAAAACCCAAACAAAACCAACACTGAGTGCGTGCACAGAGGTTTGCTTTCAGGTCATGGACTTAAGATCTCACAATCAGATGCAAGCAAGATCTTTCTTGCTTGCTATTTACAGTTATTGTAAGGCAGGGGTTTTTTTGTTGGTTTTTTTTTTGCAGTTTACAGAAATATGCTTCAAACTGGTGAGCTGGTGTTTCTCATTGATTAAAAGACCTATATATATAAACAAACAGAAAAAGACTGCAGGATAACTTCATCCTTGGGAGGCGTCATGTGAAGCTTTTGAAATAATCTGTTCCAGTAGCATAAAGGTTATGTCATCTCGCATGAGCTTTCTACTGGAGCGTTTCCTTCAAGTTCAGAATCATTCATTTCTCTCACCTCTAAGAAGACTGAGGGTGCTTGCCCAACCTCAAAGAATGCTGCTCTAGAATAAAGGAGTAGTTTACTATTAACGTGAAATCAATTATTTTTCCTACTGTTATATTCTGCCCAAAGGCAAGCCTTAGGCATACTTTTTTTTGGAGAACTGCAGCATTTGGGAGGGTTTATTCACTGGTATAACCCTTTGAGGCTTTGCTGGGTGTGATTCACAAATGGGAAAGTGATCCCTGTACTCTGGGCAGTGGTTCTTCTCATCAGTCCTCTCAGGTTCCTGTGACCATTAGGAAGCTGTAGTTTCTCTGTGTGGGTGATCTCCCAGGCAAAACAAGAAACAAAAGCTAAGAAGCAAATGTGTTTCATTACTAAATACCAGCCTTTGGGGGACTTTTAACATATTAAATAACCTAGAGGAGATATAATATCTCTTAGTTACCTCCTTTCCAGTATCTAGTTATTTAAATTTCTCTTCTAGTTTTGCTTGGTGAGTGTTTAACCACCAGAGGTGAAATATCCATTAGTTTAGATTTGGGAATATTTTCTGAGATACAAAAAAACACCACCAAGAAAGAGGGAACAATCTGACCAAGAGGTCTAAAACATCATCTTCCAGCATTCACATAATCATGTAAAATGTAGTTTTTTACCTATTCCTTTTGTTAACAAATCCTAAACTTATTTATCTAAATTAGTCTAGAGAATACAACTCAAATTTTGTTAGAGACAAGGCTTACAATTTTTAGCTTTTGTAAAAAGATTGGACAGCTCTAAGTAGCTAAAAAGAGTTTTACAGGGTAATTGGTTTTTGTGTGTGTGTGTGTGGGTAGAAGCCATTGCTACTCATGCTGTACCTTAGTTGCAGTTGTTTAACTGCAGCAAATAGGAAGGTTTAGGTATGGCAAAATCTGGAGTACCAGCATTAGGCAGAGGTAGTGAAGCTATAGGTGAATTCTACAGAAGTGGAACACAGTATTTATATCCCGTTTCTACCACTGTGTCCCCTTATACCATCATATTCTTGCCATAGCCCATCTTACAGATAAAGTAATATTTTAGAGAGCTTTTTAGAGTAGGTTTCCTTTTTAAAGAGTGGTTTTCTGTCTTGGATTTTTTTTTTATCCCCATGCTAGACAGCACATCTGTTTAGTTAAAATAAATGTGTATATGGCAACAATGGAAATGTATTTTGATTCAGTCTTATTGCTGACGAGGGTAATCTTCTCTTTGAAAGAATAAGGGTTTTGTTTTTAGCTCTGTCTGATGTTGGTCAATATCTTAACATTTTTCAGAGGTTG
Organism: Pterocles orientalis; assembly: GCA_011057875.1. NCBI lineage: Eukaryota > Metazoa > Chordata > Aves > Pterocliformes > Pteroclidae > Pterocles > Pterocles orientalis. Next base: position 835,306 of record WKFP01015052.1, on the reverse strand, counting down.
GGTGAAATAAGTTTCTTTTCAGATAGGCATTATTTAAAATAGGGCTGTAAAGGCACACTTTTCTAGCAGGCACTTTGGGGATATTGATTTTAAAATACTGCTTATCTTAAAATCTGTGCAGAAGTTTATGGTATTAAAAATATTTGAGGAAGTTGAGTTAGTGAGGCACTCGGATAAGTTCCAGAAACTGGTGAGACATCCTACCTTTGGGGTAGAAATTCAATGTAATCCAACAACAGGGTTTTTCCACTTGGATTAACATGGTGCAGAGATGAAAATCATACACGTACTGATGCTTCTGCATCAATAGGTGTATCATAAATGCAAGAAGCAATGCCTAGCTTGGCAATTCTTCAAGAATCAGTGTCAGGAGAGTGGCCTGAGGCTGACGTGCATCCTGGATGACTGGCTTCAGCTCCTGTTGGCCACCTCACAGAGACCCTGTCGGTTACACTTCAGGTGTGCTCGGTGCATCTCTGACTACTCCTGGGACCATAGTTTCAGGCTCACTGTCAGCTCGAACCACAGTTCTGATTTTGTGTGTGACTGATGGCCAGTCCAATGGCAATGCAGGCACACCCTACCGAATCATGTGTTTGGTAGAATGGCAGAGTTCTGATGCACAATTATTATAAAATAGGATTAACTTTTAAATCTCTGTGAATATTGTGTGTTGTCTGTGCATAAAATGGCACAGTGCCACTGCCATTTGAACAATGGAGACACAATTATACGTACACACATACAGTATACACACCACAATTCCATATTATCTCATAGAGAAACCGTATCGCACAACTATGTAGCATTGATGTTTTGTGTCACTGGGGATACAGTGATACTGATACTTGATATACTTCTAAAATTTAAAAGGTTTTTTTTTAAGAAGAGGTTATTTTTGAACTTGCTGAGTTGCTGAAAACATTTTTCTTCCTTCTCAAGTCCTTCTTCCCTAAAGAAGACATAAAAGTAAATGTCTTGTCCAGTAGTCTAGTAGATGTGGTCTTTGTTGAATAGTAGTAGTTTGCTAGAAGTAATTTAATGGCTTTGATTCATATAAGTTTTTTTTTCTCTCTCTCATAAGTATCTTATGTCCATGCATGTTTCCTCACATGTGATTATCTTCTTTTCTTTCAAGTCTTTTTCTTCTCTACCATTTCCAACAAAGCAGGGGAAAAAAGTCAGTCTTAGAAGAAGGAGACCGTCAGAGAGTTATAAGCAGCTTTGCTTCCCGTGCTATTGAGGCTCACAAGCAATCTAATCTCAATGGATCACTGAACAATAATCTCCCCAAATCTTCAAGTAATATTACTTTTTTATCTGATGAGAACCCGTTAACTACTCAAAACCCATTATATGTGGAAGGTGTCACTCAAAGTCCCGCTGCTGCTGGGTTTCTGCGGAGAAGAAACGATACTCTAGATACTCTTTCTCCTTCAAGTCTAGTCTTGAGAGATGCCTCTTTGGGAGGCAGTCACCGTGCATGGACGGTACCGACTCACATTACTAAGAGACACGCGCCTGGTTCTCTGAGTAGGCCAGTTGTCCTGGACCCCGTTCAGTGGCAGCAGGAGAGACTCAAAACAAAGAACGAAGGAACTGAAAATCAGCACAGCAGTGCTGATGTTAGCAGTCCACTATTTCAAAAACTAAGTGGCCCCAAGTTAACTGTAAAAGAGAAGGCAAGGCAGTTTGAGCAGCAGGCTTTGCAGGAAATGAAACAAGTGAAATCTCCTGATGTGAAATCCATCCGATCGCCAACACACAGCATCTGTTTCCAAGAAGGAGAGAACGTGCTAGAGCAGTCTCCTAAAAGTGTGGTTGCTTCTCCTCGCCTTCACCCTTCTCCTCTGTTCTCTCCAACCCCTTCTGCTGAAGCAGTTGAATCGGAGGCCTCCACAGTCCCCTCTGTAATCATCACTCACCACGACTATCCTGAAGAACTTTCTCCTCCACCAACTCGAAAACCAACTCCTCCATCTTTTAGGATAAAGAAATCAGTTTGCCAAAGTCTTCTAGCTCCTCAAACCAAAGAAGTTACAGAAAGCATTCCAGATCCACCTACAATCCCTCCGCCCCCACCTCCACTGCTGCCACCTCCACCACTGCCACCTCCACCGCCACCACCCCCTCCATCCCCTCGTCTGTTGCCACCACATCCTCCACCTCTGCCCACAGTTTCTCTTTCTTCTTCTTCTTCTTCTTCATCTCCTCTTAGCACCCAGCACATTTCCCTTGCCAAGCATTCCAAATCCCCTGCCAAACAGCCAGCTGTACCGCCACCGGCTGCAGTCCCAGAGCCTCCTCCCCGCAGGGAGCTGAAAGGTATTCTTAAAAACATTCAGAATTTAGCGGCGATCGAAAAGTCTGTGGCCAACATGTACAGCCAAATAGACAAAAACCACGTTCTGCCCAAGCACGTTTCTAAGCTCAAACCGGTTGCAACACCAGAGCTGCCGACTCCAGAAGCTGTGGCCGAGCAGCACAACCAGCAGAACGGCAACTTGAGCTGTGTTGTGGAGGAGCTCGAGAAACGCTTTCCGTCTCAGTCGACAGCACTGTAATATTTACGATTGGATGGTTTCTGCATGAAACATTTTGAGTTAGATTACTCTAATGCAGCACATGGTATTTGCCTCAGACTCTCCAGAAATTCAGACTTTTTTCCCCTTTCTCTGCTGAATGTCACTAGCAGTGATATTCAGTCCTAATCCCAAACTGAGAGACATTGTCTTTCCTGTTCACTCAGAAATTTGTAATGTATAATTCTAATTTCTCAGAGCTACATCTTCCTGTTCTGTGATGCTGGTTCTTAGTCTGTTTACCAAAAATTCTTGGGGAACACTCTGTTTTTACCCAAGGATCATTCATAGACAGCAGAGGGCTTGATACTTCTTTATGTTAAGTAGCCTTCACTGTAGCTACTATAAGTAAGCAGAGTGACTTTTCTGCAGCTGTAATTAGAATCTCTTGCTTTGCCCATAAAATGTACCACCTGGGAGGAATCTTACCATCAAATATTGGATGTCAAAGAAAGCAAGCAGTGGTCGTAAGCAGGCTCAGCAATAGTGAGCCAGAGTTATTGCAGTAATGCATCTTCATATTCTGTGGGAGATGATGCAGCGCTCTGCTCTGCTGGCATGCTTTCTTTGGGCTCACGTTTGCATCTCAAGTCAGAAGAAGGGTTTTGTCTTGATTTGTCAATAAACCTGGCTGTCTTCCCTCCTGTTACCTATGTTCTGCCTTCCATTGCATTTTTTTATATTGTAACTGCATGTTGAAAGTTTTTATTTTGTAAATTTCTTTAATGTACAAAGTGTTTGTTTTTTATTTTGCATGTGCATGTTGTTGGCATCTCTCTTTAACTGTCATGCTAATATGCCATGAGCTTTAGAGCTGAAACATCTTGCTTTTCTTAAACTGTAATAAAGTCACTGTGATTAGTGTCACCAAGTGAAGATTTTTTAAGTACTTGTAAAAATCCATGTAGTATGGATTTATTTATTGGCTTTTTTGCTCACAGTTATCTAAATCAGACCTTTACATTGAATATGTTAATTATAGCAAATTAGCTTGTCCTTTGAAAAAAATGGTAAGTAACAGCAGTTTTGGCACTTAAAATAGCGTTAGTTTGGTTCAACTTGAAATTTTCCTTTTAGTCTTTTCCCAAAATTCAAAATGTTTAATGTGACATTTTTCAAAAAACATATCACATAATGAAAAAAAACCACCCTAAAACCCCATTTCAGCACCAAATGTTGTAATTCTGAGCAAAAAGGTAATTAATTATCTGACTGCCTAGAGATATGCAGCATTTCCATGGTGCTTTGCTTTTTCTCTTTTCTTTTCTTTTTCTTTTTTAATCTGCAGTTAGGACATGTATGGATGCTTCAGACAGAAACTGCTGAAGGTAGTTTCTCTTTTTTTTGTCTCAGAGCCAAACTCCATAAACTCCATCCCACAAGTTTTGCTGATACGTTAAAATTTTTCTTTGCTTAAAACTCTTGTTGGGCTAGACTGTAGTTCCAAGACACCTATACTAGCTAAATGTGTGAGGGGAACGATTATCAATAATAGCATTTTTGCTGTAGCAGAATCTGTAATTTACAAAATGCACACATGTAGAATACCTGCCAATGATGCTGAATTCTCCAAAAGTGGCACTACTGCATCACCAGCAGCAAATTGTCAAAGTTCAGCAGATATTAGGTAGAGAAACTTTCAAAAGCCAGCATTGGAAGATGACTTACATGTGCACTTGCTTCTCTGTGTCTGCCATGGTCCTGGCAATGGAGACAGTGGGACAGCGGAGAGTGTGCAGAGATAAGCATGAGAAATTATTGGCCTATTAACCCTTAAGTGGATCAACCCTTAAGACATGGATTTGAATTTCAGTATCCACATCCCACTTCAGAGTTTGTAGACCCATAACAGATGCTCTTGTGAAGTTCATTACATCACCAGTGAAATAACAGACAAATATGACCTCATTTTGCAGTGCCTAGTGTCACACAGCAAACCTTGCAGGTGTGTAGTAATTCACAGCATAAACTCCAAAGGTGTTACTCAGCTACAGTTATTGGTGGCGTTCCTTAAACAGAAAGAATGGACATCACACAGGAGCTCTTTTTAAAATATTTAGCTTCATCAGTCTCAGAAGAGTCTGTGGGGATCATTGTAATCAGCTCTTCACTGATGAGGAACACCTACTTTCTCATTCTGGAAACCTTTGTTAAGTTGGAAAGTTTACAACGCCTAGTTTCATTTTGTCTAGATTTAATGCAGCCATTGTTCTTCTGCTGGTTTTTTGAATAGCCTTTGTTAAAAAAAATATTTCTGTTAGACTGGGAAAGAAACTGTACCAAGAGCATGTATTTTTAACCTAACCCAGGGAAATCCACTGAGAAGTCAGGATGCTACTGCAGGTCTGCAGTACTACCAAGTATCATTACCAGTGCATTAGTTGGTAAAGACTTGAGCATAGATAAGCTTATTGACCCCTCTTTAGGTTGTCTGATTTGGTTAGTTAGGGTTAGATATGATCCTGGACATACCTGTGGTCCTTTCATTGTCAGCTAGACTGGGTTGAGTTCTCAGTAGGAACAGAGATTGCATCAGTGGAGAGTGCTTCTTTGCAAACCCGTTTGCAAAGCTGAAATCGAGCAGTAGCTCTGTCATTACTCATCTCCCTTCCAAATTCTTTCTCCTCAGTTCCAGCTATGAACTGCAGGAAACCTCCATTTTAAGAGTCAGGGCAAACTGATAAGCAGTTGCCTCCTCTGAGTAGTATCTGTAGTATTTGGGTTTTATGACGCTTTTGTGTTTAATATAAAAACATCTAAAGTATCAAATAGCAAATGCCTGCTGGGATGCCAGTAATTGGGAAAATTGTTGCTTTAGGCAAATCACAATTTCTTTAATCCATGTTAGCAGTACAGACCTGTGAAAGGTTGGCACGTTTTGTACATGTAAATTCATTCTTGTTTGATCTGTCATGTCAAGTACCAGCAGTGTATGCTAGTTGTCACATTATCCTGCATCACCATAGACACTATGTCCTTGCTTCCCATTTTGCATTGACGATTTCTCTCTGGCCGACTGCAGTGAAGCCTGGCTGAAAATGTTTATCCAGAAGCAATTCCTCCCTTGGTGGAGATGTTTAATTCTTTCCTGGAAACAAATGATGTTGTTTTGACCTTTGCCTTTTTGTCAGAATAGATCCTTGTGCTGTATTGATTGAATGGGTATTTTTTATCTTTTGGGGGCTTTTTTTTTCTTCTACTCATGGCCACACAAAACTACAGGAGAAGTATGAGCATCTCTCAAAACACAGCGTGGTCCTATTTTTAAGAAAGTTGAATTCCAAATTGAATAAGATTTACATCTATTATACTTTTTAATCTGCAATATAGTGACTACTCTAGAGCAATTAAGATTAATAGGCTTACTTATCCTCTGTGTAACACAAGACCTTCTTTATCTGAAGATCGTTGTGGGCGATACAGAAACTAAATGCAATGCTCCTCAAGTGGGCTTTGAAAAGTCACAAATCATCTTTTGGTGATAAATCTTCATTTCAGTTGTTCATTAGTTTTATATTATATGGGCAACAGCACTAATCTAATGTTGATAATCAATTCCATGTGCTGAATATTAAAATAAAACTTTATAGATGATGATATTAAAGAATTAAAAGGACTTCTACTCTGTTCTTTATTATTTACTCAAGTGTAATTAAAGAATTTCCCTAGACTGCTGTCTGTGTACTAAGTTAAGATCGACATAATTTTTAGCATTTACCCTTTCCTTAAAAAAAAAATCACAAAAAAGCAGGCTTATCCTTAATAATTATGCTAAGACCTAAATTGCTGTTCCCTAGTTTTGTCTAAACCATTTCAATTTTGTGGCACAAACTGTGAAAATAGAGAACTTGATAGATTTAAGTGCATTTGTCATGCATATGAATAGCTCCAAGAAAATGAATTAAAACAACAAAATTTTCCAATAAGATCAAAAGCACAAAGCCTGTGGCAAAATAATCATAGACAGAAAAAAAATTTAACTCTTCCCTGCTGAGCAAATGTTAGGAAATGTGTAATTTTAACAGTAGTGTTGTTACAAGAAATTTGTAATGGAAGCTCCAGGCCAATTTCTGGCAAGTCCTGCGTGGATACAGAAAGTCCAGAGGTAGAAGAGAAACTCTTTCACTGCTGTGTGAAATAATAGAGTCTCTTTGTAGATGGTCTCTGTAGGTCTCTGAAACAACAGAGAAGGCAACTGGGCTGGACCTCTCTTATGGGAACACAAGGAAAACCAAACACAGCATTCATCCCCCCTCCCTTTGCTGTGTTCCGCTGGGTGCACTGGCTCACTGGCTTTTGGGGATTGGGGATTTCTTCTCATTCATTTGCAAACTAAAGCAAGAAAAGATTCCAAAGATTCACTAGCCTTTCTCATGTGATAATTTGTATGTCCATAACAAATCTAAAGAAAAACGTATTTTGTATTGTAGATATGTATTTCTTTTCTTGCTAGTAATATTTCTAAATACATTATCTTTTCACCTCTCTCCAGAAAGAATGGCAATATGTGACCTTATATAGTCTCACAGAAGTATACTAATTTTTTTTTTCTCTTTCTGACTTCCAGGAGAGGATATGCACAGCAAGAGGTAAGGCTGTTTCCTCGTTACATTTAAAATATTAATCATGTCAACATACTTCTCCCATACAGCCTATGTTGTAAACTCATTGCTTCTCGGTGTTTTAGAGGCCACAAATATAAAGTGGTTCAAAAAGTTCACAAGGCATAGATTCACTGGGGACTAGGAACCATTGTGGCACAAAGGTAACCTCCACGCTAAGTTGCTGCTCAACAAACTGCCAAAAACATTTTTCAAGGGAACTCCCTCTAATCATCTGTCCCTGCCCACTGTCATGGACTACCCAGACCTTCTCTGCAGCTCAGTGTAGTCTGTCACTCTTCTGAAAGCTTTTTCTCCAACTGAGAGCTGGATCAGTTTTACTAACCTGAAGGTGTGCATCTGGAGCCTACTGATCCCTGTTCAGTAATAAACTGTAAGCTTTCTGTTCTGCTGTGATTTTCCCTCCCTTTGCAGAGCTAAATTGTTTCTCTTATTTCAGATACAGAGCTTCACCATCTCTCAGGGTTTAATTTCTGCCAAAAAACTTGGCTAAAACTTTGCCACCAAATTTTGGGAGGAATGTGGGGACAGTGGTACTGATTTTCCTGAGTAAATCTGATCCTAATTTACAATAGAGCAAGGGATGTGTACCAGTCTATCATTAGCAAAAAAAAAAAAAAAAAAAAAAAAAAGTGGAGATGCAGAGTAATTAACAACATGACTACCAAAAATGACGCAAGTTTAGCTGTGACACACCTGAGAATATCCATATCGTCCTGTCATGCCTCTCTGCGCAGGCTCCCACGGTCCTTTCCTTTACGTGAGCATGCTTTTCTCACTGCATGCTGCATACAGGAAGAAATCGCACATAAGCTGTAGAGAAAACAAGTGAGAGGATGCTTCACTGTCTTATTGGTATTGTGAATTAAAGTATATTTGTGGTTGCAAGGTACTCGATTAAAAGCCACAGAAGTTTATAAATATAAATAGAGAATTAAAGCGATGGTATTACAGGAGAAGCTTGGGTAGGAAATCAAATCACTTCAGGTTTTTAATAACTAACTCACAGACTACTGCAGATTCCCGTAGATTTTCTTTCAACCTGTTGTGGATCATTTTTTGTCTGCCATTGTCACCCTGCTGTCTCCGACATACACCACATAATAATTCTCTTGGGTTCTGAGAGAAGTTCTTCAGTTAAATAATTTAGAGAACCACCACCTGAACTGGGAATGTGGTTTTATATTAGGCAAAAGAAATAGTGGACTGTAAAGTAATTTTATTACATGAGGTGCTTAGCAGGGTTCTGCTTCTGAGTATGGAAGTCTCCAGGTGAGTGCTGTAGAACGGCTCTAAAGGACCTGTGATTTTAGGATTTCTTTCCAATCTTAACTCAGACACAAAGTATCAGCACTTAAATTGTTTCTGCCTAATTAACCCCTTTTTTTCTTTTGTAGCAACAGCAGTTGCTAAGACCATCTCTTCTTAGACCAGAGGTATCATTATTTCCTATTTCTTAATTATTCTATAACTTTTAAAATGTCTGTTGCATAATTTCCTAATAAAAACTTGACTGTCTTACGTACTTTTTTCCCCAACTTTTTTACATTAAAAGGAAAGTCCTGACATTGTTACCTCATTTATGTTATTTTAAATACCTTAAATTTACTGCATCTTGGTATTTTCCCCTTGAGCATCTTTCAGTTGGTCCTGTGGCCTTCATCACAGAGACTGAAAGTTTTCCTATTTTCATGTCCAGATACACAGACAGAATAAGTTCCTCGTTGTTCAACCGCAATCTATTTTTTCAGATCTCAGTCAACTGATAATTGATTATTGTAGTAATCTAGTATCATCTAGAGATGAATGAAGCACTTGGCCTGCCAAAGTAACAGAAGCACTAGCACGCTGCTGTGAAGTGCAAAGGCAGCTCTGGATTATAAACCCAATACTTGCTGTTTCAAATCTTATAATCCTTGACAGTCATCAGTGTTCCTCAGATTATTATTATTTTTTATTTTGCTTATTTGCACTTTAAGATACTGTTCTTTGTGCCTTTTCCATCAGTCCTCACCGTGTATAAGTGTTTGTATTCAATCAGTGTTTCTCTTTTGACAGGAGTTAAGTATGGAGTCTGGAATTGATCCAGGGCAGGAATACTATGGGCAAGATTACTACAGTTATGAGCATGGGTATATTTTCATTTTTCCTCTGTATCTTTGAAAATGCTACTTTTCCAGGTTGGTGATGTTTATTATTACAGCACCTAATCTGGAGGCTTCCCTTCACCACAGAATTACTCTAATCTTTGTGTCCAGAAAGGCATGTACTGACAACAAAACTCTTTTTAGAAGTTAAAAGGGTGTTGTATAACTCCCTGCTTCTTCAGGAATCTAATTATTACGCTGCAGAGCGTATACCCCATTTGTTATGCTGTTCTTATACTCACTTTTTTATTTGCATTTATCTGCTGTCTTGGAAATTAATTCCCATCATCTCCTCCCCTTCTATGGCTCACAAGCCTGACTGATACGTTCTGCTCACAGTTTCCAGCCATTGCCTGGCCATTTACATTTACCTAGAAAAACATCATCCTGCTTTGATCTGATAATGCCCATCTGACTGCAAGCACTTCAGGGATTACTGCTGTTCTTACAAGCTTGCAGGGATTCTCCAGAACTGATTCCAAGGAACCTGCTCTCTCATCACCAATTGAAAAAAAAAGATCCCCCTAAAAAACAGGTACCTGCAAAGAAGGTCGTTGCACTTGGGAGATTTTTGACTGATCCCAGAGACCTGGCAGTTCGGGTCGTGCTCCAGTTGTAACAGGCTTACAGTCAATTGCAGTAGGAAGAGGGAAAAAAAGGGGAAGGAAAAAAAAAAAAGTGCCTTCTCAAAGGTAGAAAGAATAGAGAGCAAAGAATCTCTTGTCCTTTCAGGATGTGAGGTTGTGCATTTGTTGCTCTATGTGGAGGCACACATAAACACATTGGTGCATGTTATGTAGAGACGATTATGTTTTTGCCAGGTATGAACTGCCTCAGTACGGGAGCCGCCGCCGATTGCTGTCTCCTTCAGGGATGTACGATGAGTACGGGGAAGTTGTGGTGGAGAATGATGGTGGCTACTACTACAGCCCGCATGGATCAACAGCAGAAGAGGTGAGTGTCCCTGGTGTGTTGATTCCATCTCTGCAACAAGGTGAAGGGCCATTAAACTTTGTCAAAGGTATTTTGTAATTTATTAGAATATTGTGTTCTGTATAGACTAAATAAGTGGCTCCTCCAATGCTAGCCATTGTCTACGCTTCTGATGACCAGTAAAGTTTGTGTCAGCACTTCTTTCCCTTTTTCTGGAAATAAAAAACAATTGCAGAGTTTCTTTTAATATCTACATCTGTTTTTCCCTCGATGTAGATTTCTAGTTCAAATAAAAATCCACGTACCCTTAGGTAATTCCATTTTATATTGTTAACCAAATGGGGTATTAATAATATTCAGCCCATAACTGGTGATTTTCCACTGAGAAAAGCAGTGACGTAAACTCATTTACTGTAAAGTTCACAACTGAATGTAAAGAAATTTTAAAATGTCAGTGGCAGCCAGAAGAAAGTTGATTTAAATTTTCATTTTTTTAGTCTGATTTTCAGAAATACTAGATTCTTAATCCATCACATGGGTTTTAATTAAATGAGAAGAGACAATGTTTCTGAGCCAGTATTATTCCATGTTGCAGAGTAAGTAGTTGTGCATTTGCAGCCTATTCTAGAAGTAAAACTTTCCCCAGAACTTTGGTGAAAAGCTATTCTGAAACAGGTAAGTTAGTTTTGATGCTGGGAAAAAAACGTTGCATTTGTTCTTACTGCCTTATTTTAGGGTACGAGCTTTCACAATAACTATCTTTCAAATTGTGATCAAGTTCCATTTTCATAATTTGCAGGGGATGAGTCAAGGGCAGAGGTATAAGCCAGAGAGTGGGGGCTCAAATAGAAGGTAGACCTTTTGGTGGTGGGATGGATCTAAGACATGGTTCTGGAAGAGCATGTAGGACCACCCAGAGAAAAAGGAGACTAAAAGCAGTGATGCATTTAAGTCGTGTAGCAGTCAGTGCTCACAAACCAGTAGGAAAAACTGAGTCTGCTCGTTCTCCGTGGAAGAAAGCAAAGATATTCCCGATGATTCTGCAGAAGGTGAAAGGTGGAAGGAAAGATTCCAGTTATGCCAAGTTGATGTCAGCTCATCAAGCGGACAGTGAGAAAAGCATGATTATCAGGGGAAGTTACTTCCAGAAATCAACAGATGACAGACCTTCGATGAGAAAACTGAACCATGTTTTAAAACGCATTAGTGTCTCTAGAAAATTTCAAGAGCATATTGGCAAAGATTCGGTGCACACAAGAGGAAAAGGAGAGGAAGAAGATGATAGAGATGAAGCAAAATCAGGAGTTTCAATAAGTGTCACAGCAGAGAGTGAACATGAGGATAGTGATTATGAGAAGAAGGAAAAGAAGAGAAGAAAATATACCTCAGATGAATCATCTGTGAAGAGTAGTAGCTCTGGCTCGGAGTCAGAAGATAAAGACTACTTGAAAGTAACTCTGGACCAAGATGAAGCCACTGAAAGTACCGTGGACTCGGATGAAGAAACTGGGCAGGATTTTGGGGATTCTGATGAAGACTCTGGATCCAGCTCTAGCAGTGAATCAGAGGAGGACTCATCTGAAGAGGATGAAGATGAGGAAGACTCTGACAGTGATGAAGATGGCAGCCTGTCAAAGAGCTCATCTACACAAAGTTCATACAGCAAATCAGAGACTAGTGATTCCAGCAGTAGAAGAAGCACTGAAAGGTCCAGTGTAAAAAGCAGGGGAGGTAGCTCTCATGGCAGAGTGGGGCGATCAGGTAGTGACAGGGATACAAGTTACAGGAGAACTTCAGGATCCAGCTATAAGAGCAAAACCTCCTCTGCCAGCATAGAAATAGAAGACACAATAGAAGAGGTGTCAGAAGAAGATGAACAAATGGATGTGGAGCAAGGCAGCCCAAATCCTGATGAGACAGCAGATAACTCAAGTAAGGCAGTTCCTGGAACATCTGCCAATGCAAAAACTGCTGCTACTGAAGAAGACAAGACAGGAGAATCAGCTATTAATGGCGAGGATAGCGTGGACGAAAGCACAGAAGAAGCTCATACAGATGCTAGTGACAGGGAGGAAACTATCAGTAAGAATGAATCTTCTTGCTTAGAAAGTGAAATCAGTGTTACTTCCAAAGGTACAAAAAGCACAACTAGTGCCACCTGTGGTAAAACTGCTACTTCCCCTGATACTGAGAATCAAAGTTCTGACACCAACATGAAAAGAAAGAAAATAAGAAAAAAGACATCCCAGGAAAACAGTCAGTCTCAGTCAGACGAGACCCTGGATAGTGCCGTTACAGAGTCAGAGACTACTGGGGAATCTACATCCTTTTAAAAAGGAACAACAGTAGGTGGATGTTTTGCAGTAAGGAGTGATCTTGTTTGCTGTGCCTTCTGTGTGGTCTTTCCTAAGCAATACACACTTGACTACAGACAGCCAAAAAGAAAATGTCAAAGCTTATTACTTCAGCATTTCAACCCTGTATGCTGTCTTAAAGACAGAACTACAGAAAACCAGACTAATATAATTTCCTCTGAGACTACTCGGGTATCCTTAGTGGTGGATATAGAAAGATTAATTTTCATTGAGCAGTGTCAGGAAGAAGTACTTCTTTTTCTCACCTAATTTCAATAATGTAGTTAAAGAGGCATGGTGCTGATTCTTAGATGTAATCCTTTTTGCATTGTGCACATTGTGAAGCAAAGTAACATTGCTTTTTGCATCATCTGGCATAGACAGCTTGACAAACCTGATGGCACAAACCTCTTAAGGGCCCTATGTTCACACAAGTTAAGTTGGCCACAAAATGGAACACTGCAGGAAGGGAAAGGGGCAAAACATGGAATTGAGTGAAGAACAGGAATAATGATGAGGATGAAAAGACTTAGAAGTCATACGTGGTTTCACCTTATGTTCCCCTAGTGTACAACATTTGCTAATTTTCAGATGAGTTCTCTGCTGTAAACATTAGCCCTATTTGCAGTGAGGACATCTGACATAGCAGCAAAGCAACACTCCTAAAACTGGAGAGTATTACTAGCAAGAGCTGGGATTAAATTGTTTTTGTGAGTGAGCACCAAAGCTCAGCCAGGAAGTCTCTGTTAAACAAGGGAGAGAAAAATGTTTGAATTTTTAAGGTACTTGAGCCTGCTGTGAGGTTACCCTGGCAGGACAATTGGTGTTGTGCTGCAAAGCATGATACTAACTTTTCAACTACTGTCTTTAATTCCAGTTGAAATGTGAACTAGATTTATGATCCCTTACCCACTTTTTTGTATTCCCATATAGCACAAAGTTGCAGCTGAACATGGTATTTCAACGTAAATCCCATTTAAACTAGTCAGTCTTGTCATCCACCTGAATATATCTGTGCAAAGAAAATTGTATGTCTTTATCAGGAACAAAAGAATAGGCCTCTAAGTAATTTGTACAAAGCGTAACATCTCAAAAGCTTAAGAGTAATCATCAATCGTTTGTACCTTGCATGATTTTCTTTCTCTAAAAACTGGCTTTTCTTGATGTGCATGTATTGCAGTGGGAGTTACCTGTGATGGTATCTGCTGCCTTAGTGAAATAACAGTGTTTTCATTATTAATTCAAGGATGACAGTAGCTTGTTTCAGTGTACTGCAAGGAGGGATTTATATTAAAAGGATAAATTATAAATGAAAATAAGTCGGTCACAGCAACATGGAAATTGTTGGCATTAACTCTTTAAAAAACATATAAATTATATAAAATCTAAAGCCTCATTTCTCCACCAACTTCCATTTAATTGCCAAGCAGCTCCATTTATTCCACTAGATTGTAACTGGCACAGAGTCTTAGGTCAAACTTTTTTTTAAACTGCCATTTTTGCCAGTGTTGTGCCTGAGAATTTCCCTTGTGTAGGTGCAGAGATCTTTCTCTGCTTGATGTGTTGTGCATCTAAAATAGACCCACTTGGTGCCATTTCTGTGCTGAATTTACGATGTAGTAATACTCTGAAAGAAAACTTCTAAGGCCTTCCTAGCATTTACCCATCAATACAGTAGTTTCTTAAAAGTATAACTTACACAATGGTTTCACCCCAGTTTCTGCTAAAGGGGTAATTAATCTATCCATCTCTCTGTAAAACAGACTGAGATATTGCTTTATCAAAATACAACTGGCTTACCAATGCCGTGATTTACAGACGTTTTCTTTCACAAAGTGATGTCTCCATTCTCAGAGTTCTCCAAAGAAGGTGCACTTGGACTTCACAGGAGTGCATCCTTAGCAAAAAAAAAAACAAAGAAACAAGCAAATTCGTCACTACTTTACAAATCTGAAGAAAAACATCATAGCTTTTATACACTCTAACTTGCATTATGCAGTTCAGTAATTAAAATGAGTTTATCCTTCTTATAATTTTTGATTACAAAGAAATTGTTTAAGTGTTCAAGCATTAGGTGTATATATGATAATGGCACACAGTGGTAATCAGAACAATTAAGAAACACCTGCACACAGCCTGAAAAGAAGGGTTCAAAAGACCAAGTTAATAAAAATTCCTGTGAGTGTCTAGTAAGAGAGAAGATAAGAGATAGAAGAAGGGCAGGAAACTGTAGGAAATAGTGCTGAGATGTAACGACATTTCTATTTATTGTCAAACAGTGGGCCAGGAAGAAAAGGATCAAGCTAATAGTCGACCCAGAGTATGAGACCAGCTCTACCGGAGAAGACAGCGCTCCCGATTCCAGCCAGAGGAATCGTCTTAATAACCCGAATATTCAAAACAACATCAATGGTAACATCTACATTGCACAGAATGGCTCTGTTGTCAGAACCCGTCGCGTTTGCCTTGGTAATAATTTAAAAGTCACATCTCCAGTGAGGCTGGGGAAACAATTCAAGAAACTGGACAAGCTTGCAGTGACACAAGAGGAGAGTGTCCCACTGAACACATTGTCAAAGGGACCATCTAGCGATAAAATGAACACAAGACCTTGCAGTGTCTCATTTGCTTCCTCTACTATAGGGGCTGAAAATAAAGTAACAAAGCCAGGGGGCTCCAAAATCAAAAGCACAGAAGAGCGAGAATCGGCTGTTGATAATGAGGATGTCAAAGAGCCCTTGGAGTCGCACAGTGAACACACACAGTCAGATGAAGAGGAGCTCTGGATGGGCCCTTGGAACAACCTTCACATACCAATGACAAAACTGTGATTTTTTTTTTTTAATTTTAATTTTTACTTCAGTTTATAATAAACTGCGCTTTTTATTGTCACTGAGGAAAATGTATGAAATTTGTATTGTGCACATACGTTGTATACTACAAACAACACGCTTTAAAGTTTAAAAACAAAATTTGCACTCACATTTGTAACAATTAATTGTCCTCCCCAACAACTATTTTGACAGGCTCCCATTTCACTAAACAATATTTCATTTAAATTATTAGTTTTTTTGGATCTTGATTTCTTGTTTAATAAACAGTAAACTACTAATAAATGCACAGCAACATTTGGTTAACTTTTCAGACAGTTCTATACATGCCTAGCTTGTTTTTTCTGTATGGTACTTGTGGCTATATTGTTCAGAGTTGAAAATTGTCTATTTATGTTGAAGATTTATATCCAGAGCTCTTGATTCTGAACTCAGAGTAATAAATTAAAAATAAATCCACGAAAGTCAATGGAGGAAATCCTCGGGTGGCTTAAATTTGAGTAAAAATATGAAGTCGATAGTAATATACCAGTTTATGCAAGCAGAGGATCTCGCTCAACACCCAGATAGCAAACTTACATAAGAGTGGAATCAGGGTGTATGAGAGTATAGCACTGTTACATATAAAAGTGGAATAAAAGATTAAGTAAGATAAAAATTGCAAAGAGGAAGGAAATGTGTAGCAATTAATCTTATTCAGAGTTACCTGGCCACAGTTTGTTCATTTTCTTTTGTAAACTAGCTCATTCCGATTTTCTTCTCTAGTCAATTTTTCATCTTTCCATCTCTTCTCACATCAGTTCTGTTTTCTTCTTTATATGGTCTTTAGCTCCGGCTTTTATGCTCCATCAATAATTGTCATCCTATGACTATATTCTTCTGAAATAAACCAGGATGATACACGATTCTGTGTGACAGAAATAGGCATTAAAGAGTAATTAATAGGAAGTGGATGAATACATTTTCAAGCCCAGCTTGGTGTTGGGTTAAATGGTACAATCACCATTCCACTCCAATAGTGTTGAACATAAACCTGCTGAAAAGACAAATGGAACACAGTGAAGAGGATGAAAATGGAATATTTTACGAGGCTAATATGCATAAACAGATCTGTGAAGGGCAAAGGGAGTCAGAACACACAGATGGAATTGTTTCAAAAACTTTTTGTAAAATATACTCCATAAATTTTGGCACCTGCTTATAATTTTTATTTGTACCTCAAAGTAGTGAGTGTGTTGTGTTACAACTTCAATAGGGAGCTGAGAAATGCCACCGTTCTTAATCACTAATACCTGAAAGACAGCAGCAGTACAAAGTATTCTTTTCTAATGTGATAGAAAATAAACAAAGATGCATATTCACATGAGAAAATTGTCCTGTTGTATTATGCAAACTTTTTTTTTCAGGACAAGACCAAACTAGTTCTGAGAATAATATGGATCCCTTTCAAAAGATAGAGTCAACAGATAAATGTGTGTAATTAGTTCAGGAAATGATTGCCATTATCATTCTTTCCCTGTTGCTATAGCTGAAATTTCACCAGACGATCTGGATGAGGATGGCTGTTGGCTGCTCTGGCAGGAAATGGTCTTCTGCTACTGTGACTGTGTTTGTTTTCCCCTTGCACAGGTTCTCCTTCACCAGATTCCTCTTAATATTTGTCTTTAGAAGCTGTTTGCCTGTTATGCTGATGTAAATGTGGCACTTCTGTCAAACACCTCCTTTTCAAGCTGAGGTTTCTGACCAAAATATTTTGAGAGACAGTCCTTGTTTTTAGGTATAAGAAATACAATGTAGCCTACCACACAAGGGAAAAGAAAGACCAGGTATTTTTCCCTCCTAACTCTATTATCTTGGCATATTTGCACTTGGTACCTAACAGCTGTTTGGAGTTTAGCTAGAGTCTGAATATACAGATAAGAATGATGGAAGAAAAAAACAAATCTATTATTTGAAATAACTAGTAAAATATTATATTTTAATCCTGTTTAAGATACTGTTATTATTTCACTTCCTCAATTTTATTGCAAGATCTGTCAGTTTGGTTCTTACTAAATACTCCAATAAGGTCATATGCTTTTTAGAGATACATTTTCTCCCAGCTACTCTCAATTTTCTGAGGGGGGGAAAAAAAAAAAAAAGTTGTTTCTTTTGCTAGAGACTGACAGCGTTACCAGCTTTAGCTCTAGCTCTGTGAAGAATTGTCAGGCTGAGACTGGTGGTCAGCAGTGCTGTGTATGCTTCTCAAACTCGAAACCTGTCAATACTGTCTCCTCTGTGCTGTCCAAGCACTCAGAACTTTTCCCACAATAAGAAGAGCATAAGAAATTTATCTTTTTCAACAATGGGTGGGGATTATCTAAAATTTAGCTCTATTTTAGCTCAACTTGTAGTGATTTTCAAAGACTTGAATACTGTTGGCAAAGAGAGGGCTTCATTAAATCTTTCAAAGGTGCAGAAGATTTGGGGGAGGGGGTGTATTTTCTTTTTTTTATTTTATGTGGATGTAATATTGTAAATCAATGCAGAATTCAAATCTGTATTTTCTGGGGATGCCATAGAGTACATTAATAGAGATTTTAGACTATGGGCAGGCAGCAGGTGCCAGAACCAACAGCAGTAACAGTACAGCCTGATCCAGTAAAAAAAAAGTCACTTCATTTTTCCTCTGGGAAGCTAAATATTAGCAGGGCTTTGGTGGGTACAGTAAGCAGAAGTATCTGGGTCTTGGGATATAATTTACAGCTATTTAACCACTGACATTTTTAAAGCTGATGCAAGGCACGAGCATTTTCCCCTGGGCAGCAGGCAGTCACTGCCTGACTGATCAAGGTGATAATCATTGCTCCTGATACTGATTTAATTTGTCGGCTCCTCCAAGCAGGAGTTTAGTACAGCATCTGCTACATTTTCTGTATAAGCAAGGTTCAAATGACCGATGTTGTGGCTGTGGAAGGGCAGTGTAATGCCCACTGTGAGGCAGAACGAGGAATGTCAGGAGAAAAATAGAAACTTTTTTTTCCCTTTTGTTTAGGTATATACTACTATGGCAAGACTGCAAAGAAAGCCCCGCAGATTTATTGTGGACCTGTCAGGAGGCTTAAAATACTTCTGCATTAGTGGTGGGTAGTCCCTGCAACCAGGATTTGTTACACAAATTTCAGTGTATGTGGTAGAAAAACACCTAAGTCAGAACTGAATATTTTGGTCTAGTCACAACCATGAAGAGCTTTCTGGAAAGTGCCACAAACTCATCAGGAAATACAGCTTGATACTTTAAAAAGTCTGTAACGGATCAAAGCCACAGTGGTTCTTGGTTTCTTGTAGTGGTCATCCCCAGCTTGCTTCTGTGTGATGATCTCAGGGGTTGGGAAGTGCCTTCACCTTTTTACATCTGTTTGCCTTTAGCAAATCTCAGTTGTAATTCAGAACTTTACAATTAAGTGTATTTTGCAGCTGGTGTATGGTGATAAATGCTTTTTACCTTGTAAGATTTACAATTGTGCTGCAAATGGGGGTATAAATTTGAATGTTTTCTCATCAAGCCCTAGTTCGTGGCTGTGCACACAGCTAGCCAGAAATAAAAAGGGCAACAGCTTTCTCCTGTTCAGCACACACTTGCTGGCCTTTCAAGCGCTGCACGTAGAAATGGTGATTTTAAGTTACCATCGACTGTCTCATTGTTTATAGTCTGAGAAAGACTTGCACTTTATTACCAAGTATTGATAAGCCGTAAGGTTTGATAAAAGCCAAGGAATGGTGCAGTTTGTCAAATGAATTTTGAAGGCAGCTGGCTCTCAAAAGCCCATTAGATGAGCATTGAGGAATAGTACCTTTTCTCTTTATTATTGGAAGAAGAGAGTTTCAGTAATTTCACTGTTTCGACTAGGAGCACTAAGCGTAGCTGATCAGATGATAAAGCTGTAGCAGGGGACTGGATCAATAATGTAACAACAACATGAGCAGAATCGGGTGCTTCACTCATAGTGTAACAAAACTGAAGCTTTTGGGGTGGCTCCAGCCTGGATGGCTAAGAGACAGTTTATCTTTTTGGCACTTATTGTTGCTCTTTACCAATATGGGATAAAATTACGTTGTTCCTTTCATGAGCCACCCAACACAAGCAACACCAGCCCTGCAAACTGCACATTGTTAAGCAGTGGCCATCCATGCTGCCATAATACCCAAAATGAGCAGCAACATCCTGAGGCATGTTTACCTGTCTCCATATGGATGCCATAGGGATTTCCACAGGGAGCTGAGGGAACCTCATGGAGCTGCTTGGGCAGCAAATCCACCGGGGCACTGTGGGCAGAAACGTGGAGACCCTTAGAGTTACCAAGAGGTCCCACAGAAACTTGGGTCTGGACAGGTTGACCATGATGGAGTGGATAGCAGCTGGTAGGTTGTTTGCACTGTATCCAAGTGTGTTTGGGGAAGGGACGGTGTCTGTACAGTGGCTCTTTTTCAATTCTTGAAAGAGCAAGGACAAGATCCTGTGTCAAGTTAAAAATCTTTCTCTTCATCCTCAAAGATCCGCTGAAATGCTTAAAGAATAGAAAACATCATCACCTTCTTAAGGCAACACAAGTAAAATTCACCTTTTTTTAGTGCATACTGCTCAAGACTTGGTTCTCTTCTCCCAGAAGACTATTGACATGGCAAAGTCAAATGCGAAGGCAGATATGGGGCTTATCTCACTGCAGCAGTTATCACAAACTTTTCAAGTGCCTGGTGCTCCTGGCAGCCCTGTGAGTGAGTGCTACAGAAGTTTCATCAGAGTTTTTTGGGGAGATTTTTGGGGAGCTGGGACAGGATGCTTCTAGAGAAGGGTAGCTTTGGTGCAGAACTGAATATAATGTGATACAATCAGTGGTTCCCAGCCACAGCCTGCTGCAACTTCACAGTGGGTCACTATTTTTGTAAGAAAATGTGGCAAAACCACAGTGTTCAGGACTGCCGTGGTTTAGCTGTTGCTCACCGAGGTAACGCTTCAGATTCTCCTTAACGCGAGTGTTGAAGGCCAGCAGGAGAGTTTAGGGGAAGTCTGCTTTGCCATGAAGTTGTATTAAGGTAATTATTTAATCTGATTAATTTTTCACAGGTAGAAAGATTATTTTTTAATGTATTACATTTTAGAAATTAGACCTAGCCAAGCATGTCTCTAACAGCATTCACAAAGAGCTATTTTATTCTAACTTACCTTAGAAATGCTGGTAAGAGGCTGTTTTAATGAAAAAGGAAAGTGCAATTTTTAAATATATAAAATATTAAGCAGGGTCTGCCCTGATTTAGTATTACAAAAAGCTACCACAACAGTCCTAGGAAGAGGGGGTAAACAAAACGGTGAATGCAGATTAATCACCACTGTTTAAATGAGGAACATGAAGTATAAGAATGCAGTAAACTAGAAAACTTAATACCACCACCTAGACAAATGAGAATAGTAAATATTTGTCTCTCCCATCAGTTTAATTTAGTGATACAAGTGTTTCCCTTGCAGGCTGAGCAATCTGCATAGTTACACTTGCAATATGCATAAATAAATGGATTCTAAATAGGCATCAGGGCACAAAGTGACCTGCAGGCACCTTGAAAGACCTTCACAATGTGATGAAGAAGTGGTTTGGGTAGGATGGCTAAGTCCAGGTGAGTTAGAAGCACAGCAGTAGTGCCCAGATCTCCCATTCAGAAGCTACACTTGGCTCAGATACTTGTTCCTTTGTTTCCTTAAAAAGGGAGAGCAAGGACAGGAGAGACAGGACTCCGCACAGTGCATGGAAAGGTACCCCATCTAGCAGGGGTGCCAGAGCACAGCTACATTGGGCATTGTGCTGCCCAGGCTAATTATCCTGCCAACATGACAAATTACACTCCTTTTTTTTTTTTTCTGGTCTTAGAATAGCCGTGCCCTTGTTTGCTTGGAGGGGATTTGCTCTCTTTGCGCACGTACGTGTGTGTCTGTACACCCACACACACCCACCTGTCCATCGTCCTCCTCCATCTAGAAGTGTATAGCTATGATGTAGACTGTTAGATAAAATAGATCTTCCTGTTAAAACAAGCTAATGGCTAAGGAGAGACTACTGTGTTTGAAAGATGGAAATTCTGATTTAAAAATTTAATATATCTTAAAAGGGGCAGGACAAGGGACAAAGAAAGAAATAAGGAAACGTGCAGCAGTTATTACCATGGTGCAATACCATGAGCACCAGACAAATCAGGGACACGTGGCTGCAGTACTGGGAGGACTCTGAAGAAGCAGCCACCCCGTGGTGGTGCAGCACCCTTCCCTCCTGGTCCCATGTGCTAGACACATGGCTGTGACTGAAACAGGGACTAGAGCTGCCT
The DNA here is from genome assembly GCA_011057875.1 of Pterocles orientalis. Taxonomy (NCBI): domain Eukaryota; kingdom Metazoa; phylum Chordata; class Aves; order Pterocliformes; family Pteroclidae; genus Pterocles; species Pterocles orientalis. Next base: position 813,486 of record WKFP01015052.1, on the reverse strand, counting down.
GCGTGCTGCCCTGTGCCCACAGGCATGAGGTGCAGCTCCCATTAAGACCAGAGCACATTTATAGTGCTACTGTGAAGGTAACACAGCTAAATAGCTTCTTCTGCCAAATGGGTTTGGGTTAGCAGGAGGCAAAGTGCTCAGCTGTAGTCTCCACAAAAGCAAGCAGAAAAGTCACACTGATTTCAGCAGCTGCTCTGTTTATGACACAGCTCTTCAGCCTTCCAGATAACCTCCATGTCCTCAAACTAATGAAGATGTAGTTGCTAAAGGAAAAGAAATGTAACAAGAAAAGACAGCAAAGCTTCTGAGGTTTAAAAACAAGGTAACAGGTTGCAAGTACAATGGAACACCCCATCTGCTGCTGCTGCTGCTGCAGGATGTGTCACCTTGATTTCCTGTGCTTCCTCCCTGCATCCATTCACCTGGCATGGTGCTTGTGAAATTGGGTAAGGGCAGGATTTGCTTTTTAGGAATTTTGGGGGAGGTTGTGGAAATGAATTAATCCTAGGCTGCAGTATATGTTCATCTGAGTGCTGCGAGTTTAGCCTCCATAGAAAATACGCTCTATTGTTGCAATTTTGGTGCAATAAAATAAATCACATAAGACAGCAGCTGGAACTAAAGTCCTTCTAAAATTCACTTAAGAGCAGAGATGTGAGCACACTACCTTGCTGTTGGCAGTATCCTGAGCACAGGTAAGTGCAAAACTGTGGCTGCTACAGCTGGATGGGTGCAACTTTACCAAATTTTAGACCTTCTTTTGCTGATGTATTGACTGCTTGTAAAAAATTTTTAAAAAAACAGGGTGGGGTGGGGGGGGCAGGGGGAATATGGTCTTGATACCCAAGGCCTGGGTAGGTAGTCACATAATGTTGCAGATAGGCTCTTAAGGGAGTGTATCAACCTTTAGTCCTTGAGGAAACTTCCTGCTCTGGACAAAAAGAATGGTGTTCATTTGCCAATTAAAATCAAACCATCTGCCAGAATTCCTGGAATTCCAGAATTACCTGCTGCGATTTTGTGCCAGTAGTATGCTATAGTAGTTGAGAGACAAGCTTGTTGCGTGCATCTAGCTAGGGTAAGTGCCCTAGCACAACTTGCTTCCTGAGCTCTCATCTTTGTTTTGCTGCGATCACTAGGATGTAGTGATTCCTTTTGCAGAGGGGGTGCAGGTTACCAGGACGTTGGTGCCTTGCCCGTACACCCTCCATTCCCATCCTTCAGATCTTCTCCTTCAAATATCATACCCACTTTCTCTTGCTAACTGCCATTGTGCAATGTCCAGGAGATCTCTGATAGCTGTTGAGCAGCTGCATTGTTTCCATTATACACCTATGTGTGGATGTATAGGAAAATTAAAGGCTGGCTTAAGCAGTAATTAGCTATGGGAGGTTAACAAAGAAAAGATCACCAGTACTTCAGGTTTGAACTTTTCTGGCTGAGTCAATTACAGGCAGGCTGTTAAAGTGATAAAGTCTCTGAAATGCAGTAGCTGCCATAACACGGCAGTTTCTGTGAGTGTGACTGATGTTAAAATCAAAGGATGGTCAGTGGACACCCACACTGGCTGTGCCACCATATAGTAATGCAATGTAGTAACATGCATTCCATCCGATGGCAAGCGTGCTACAGGAACATATAATCCAAGAAGAAGGATGCTTTCGGAACTCATGAAAAATATATTCCTTGAGTGCTTGTTGTTGGTGTTGCTGCTGCAAGGCAGGTTTCTAGTTGCATTTAAAAAAATGGGGGAGAGTATCTCCTGAATAAAGTGCAGAAGAACAGAACATCCAGGGACAAAGCAATCCTTATGAGGCCTTAGCAAAGGGGACTTCTGTGAGGCCATTTCATATGAGAATGTGGCCTCATCTCTTATTACTGATACATATTTTAGAAGCTTTAATAATAAATGAAAAAAATTATAACCATTGGAATATGGACCCTTCCTTTTATTCAAGCAGCAAAATGTTACATGGATTTATAAAAGGAGACTATCTTTATGAAAGCACTGAAATAACTACAAGAAACACTCTAACATTGGACTTGAAGTGCTGCTTTTATAGTCAGGTCATTATGGAAGCTATTCACCACTGGCCTTTTTCATGCATAGCTAGCTTGAGCCCTTTTAGTTCTGTATTGCAGAGTTCAGGGCTTCAGGCCATCCTCCTTTTAACTAAAAATACGTAACTCCTTAGACTCGATTTCCTGCTGTAGATCCCACTCCTGTTTCACACCTCCCTTTTGGCAGGTTGGTCTATGGCATTCATTCAGTGCTGTTCCTATAAAGGTGAGTTTAAAAGCAGAGCATCTGTACTGAATGCCAGAACCGGACACAGAAATATTGGTTAGTGTTAGTAAAACAGCCTGGCTGCAGCAAGAGTTAGAGAAATAAGCTGACCTTTCAGTGAAAGGTGTCTTTCCAATGAAGGTTCACCATCCAAGGCAGTTTTCTACAGCGGGACTTGCATGGAAGGAGTGTTTGGCCTTTCCTAGCTTCTTTCTCATTTCATGTCAATATGAAGTAGAAAAATGCCATCTCTGCCACGATCTGTCTGATGAGGCCCAATTATTTTGTCTGGTTTTGGTTACTGATACATGCTGGGCTGTGCACTGAGAACTGCTGGTGATGACTCCAGGAGCTCTTCCCTTAGTTGTACCTATCATTTCAGAGTTCAGCATCTTGTGGGTAGCATTTGGATTATTTTTCCCTTATGCATTTATCCGGGCTGACAGTCACCTACCTCCCCTTTTTTGCCCATTCATTCAGTTCTGTGAGGTTTATCTGCAGTACTATAGCATCATTCTGGCAGTCAGCTATCCAAAACTAATGGTTTACTTGGGTTTATTGTTTTGGTTTTTTAAAAATATACTCCATAGTATGGGGTGAACTACCATGTGGTGGAGAGGTATTCTGTATTGTTGCTTGTGATAGTATTTATTTGTATTTGAACAGTGCAATATGAATGGGATGTTCCTAGCAGCCAAGCAGTAATCTGGGAGTTTAGCTGGTCTTTAGTCCATCTACATCTTTCTGGGAAAGGTTATATTCATATAAAAAAAAAAGTCTGGTCAGGTAAGTAATGCTGTGGAGATCTTACTTACAGTTGAATACATCTCTCTGTGTCTGAATTGAAGAGGAAAATACAATCCTCAAACCCTAGCAGGGGAAAAACCAAGGCAACAAAAGGTGTGGAGATTAGAAGCGGGAGCCTTGTGCTCCTGCAAGTGACTTTGCTTAAGCAGGCTAATAAAGTTCTTGTAAAAATACATACACTATAATGTAGTTTGATTATCTTTTCCTTTTTAAACACCATGTTGTTGTTAAAAGGTCAGCCTGAGCAAACATTCTGGTGATGACCCTACTTGTGCAGACTATTGTGTTAACATTGCTAGTATGAGCCTGCGGATTTATTGATTTGCAAACCAGATGGAATGGATTCATTCTCTTTCCTACTCTATATTAAAATAAATATTGCAGACTTATCTTTTGAAAATGGTATAGGAAAGAAGTTTTTAAGTTTTAACAGTTTTGCTTAGTAACACAATCTCAAAATGTTTCTAGCTGAATCCAGAGAAAGGAGTGTTAGTTTTTATCTTAGGGGACCACTAAAAAACTGCAAAACCAACCAGTCAAAAAGATTTCTTACAGTAGCACTTCTCATTAATTTTAAATTCCAAAATCAGACTGAAAAAACACCCTTGTACCATGATCACTTCTGTTGCTTCTTCCTCAGGGCCCAAGCCACTTCTTATTTCCTCCCATGAAAACCTTCAGCGTTTGATTTTTAAGAAATACCATTCCTGCTGACTTCTGCTTCATTGTTTCTAAGGCATGGTTCTGTGGTGCCTTCTTTCTGGGCTGTATTACACATCAACCTTCCAACGACCTTAAACTTGCCAGATTGCATCAAAAAGCTTTGGTTTTGTAACATGGCACAGGCATCTGAAGTCTGGCCAGTATTTTGGCTAGCTGTTGCTGATTGCCCTTCCTTTCAGGAGTTCAAGTTCTTTTCTAAATGATTGTTTTATTTACAGATTTGACTATGCTCTTTATATTTGGCAAAGAGCCCTATTACCCATAGTCATACCCATATCTTGTGGGAAGTGCTCACCCTGCACTGCAGCATCACTACACCAATGGGCATATATATATATATAACTGGTACTTCCCAGATGCCTGCTCAAAATCAGTCCATCAACAATTAGTCCTCCAACAGCTGTGAGGTACTAATTAGCTCTCCTAAGACTTGAGGACCTCTGTTTTTCTGCTGTTGTTACTCTCCTGTTTTCAGTTTGATTTCCTAGGGACTCAACACTTACATGACTGCAGTGTCCACCCACCTGTCCCTCCTGCTCTGAATAATTTCTGAACCAAAGGACCAATTTCATCCAAGTTTGAAGGAGGGGTAGCAGTCTCCAAATTAATTAATGAATGTTCTGCAACCTTCAGGAAAACTGACAGCTGGGTAGGGGAAAATGAGAAGCAAATTAATGCTTCTGTGCCCCCAGAGGAAGACAAGAATTCAGCCATTACACATTCAGTTGGCCACAAGCAGACAGAGAGCCTTGAGACACCTGGTGAGAGTGTGTTGTGTGTGGCAGAAGGACGAATGAGAGAAATCTAAATACTTTCTTTGCTCACGGTGCAAGCTACTTTCTGTTCCTATTGTTGTATGCAGCTGAGATCTCAAAAAAACATTAAAGAGCCAGGCATCACTGTCTGATATGTACATCTGCCATGAGATGCGAATGTGCTCATAGCTGTTGCACTTTGACAAGCAGACCATTGCAAGCAGTGTCCTGTAGCACAGACTTAAAAACCTTTGACGTTCAGTTTTAGTTAATGTTTTGAAGATTTAATAGGAATTTAATACATTGAGTAAGAACAATTATTTGCTCACTTATAATGAGAATTATGGCAGCTGCGTAATACAAGTTTTTCTCCACTAAAATGAAGTTCTAATTAGAATGATAATGTCTCTTCTTTGGGAAAGCTTTTAAAGTAATTGCAAGGTCACCTGCAACTTTACTTGAACAATTCTCAGTTTCATTTTAGTTGCTATCACCCATGATTTCACCATAAACCCACAGCCTCCTGCTAAATGTAACTGCACAATAATAGAGCTTCAATTAGACAGATACTCAAGGTTTCTTTTGCATGCTAGCTAAGAAAGGCACTGTACAGACCATTCAGCATGATATTTATCGACCCTGATATACTCACTTTCTAAAAGTTAAAAGGAACAGACCTTGTGTTTGTAAATCTTGATGTTGTGTATATCACCTTCAGTGAACCCTAAATGCTGATAAACCTTACAGTGTGCACTGTATCTGAGGTAGAAAATTACGTATGCACCTGTGCAATATCCAGCTTTCACGATAGCTGAGTATTAGGACAAAGTACAGCAAACCATGGTTAAATATGTGCATGTTATCAGAAACCTTACATTGTGCTTTTGTTCTTCTGGCAGTTTATGTGTTACTCTAAGGCAGGCGTGACTCTGCAGATGGCTCAGGTTGATCAGCACTGGGCCACACACCTCTCCCTCCCTCCTGGCACTTTTCGATGTCGTATTCCCCATCTGCTCTGCTGCCTAAGCCCCAATCTGGAGCCCTGCACTCTTACCTGTCTCATGATTTCTCTGCACCCTCCACCTATGCCGCTGTCTGTCTTCTCCTGCACTGTGTGCACTGCTGGGGACATGCCTCGGCAGCCCAGCAGGTTCACCGAGACCTGGAATACAATGAGAAGTTTCTGTGAGTGGTCAGGTTTTTTGTTTGTGGTTTCTATCTAGTGGATCAACAAAGTCTCTTAAATTCCCCTCTGTTAAGAAAAATTAATAGGATATTTGCAAGAAGCCAGAACAGCAGCTGGCCATGAACATAAAATGAATTTTGCAGATTAACAGGTCGTGCAGGCTTGCAAACTTAAAGCCTAAAATGGTCTCTGCACATTCAGCTGCAGAACTGGTTTATTCATCCTTTCCCTTGTCTCTGAAATTACTTTTGCCCTATAAAGTTGTAGATGAGTCCCCCTTGCGGTATATGCCATAAAAGCAACAGGCAGGACTGTGATTTTATCTGATCTAATTTTCCCCTCTGGTCTGCAAGTTAAAATGTTTAGCTCTCTATTAGATCAGAAGCATTAACAAATCAAAGTGTGTCCCGTATTCTTCTTGGGAAGTTTTGCAATTGGTATTAGAACACCAGAAAGTAACGCTATTAAGACCAACTTTCTTCCATTTATGGCAGCTCTAAATTCACAGCTTGTCAACTGGGGACTTCATCACAGCTTCTGCAAAACATAGTACTTGAGCTGTGAGTACAGAGGGTGAGAAAACTGTGAAGAAGGCATTTTGCAGGATTTTCCTCAAGTCTGAAAAGTTGAAGTCATGGAGAGGAAGTAAGTCATTGGGTCTGTGCTTCCAGAAATCCCAGTAGTGCTGGAAAAGACCAGAGCCATTCAGTGTGGTGGTCAGCACTGAACTCTCCTCTTGGTCTTCTGGGAAAAGATGCAGCATCTCTTCTTCTGGCCACTGCCACTTTCCTTCTCCTCCCTAATATATGAAAATTTGGGTTTACTGAAGTGTACAAAAGTCTGAGCGCTGTGTAGGATGGCTTATGGAGCAGCAAATTACAATTTGCGTGTTGTTCACCTTATAATGCGTTTTCTGTTTACTCCCCCACTGTGGGTGTGTTAATAACTTTATCCACTAAGGAGATGTCCAGGGCAGCTGTGCTTTGTGGGCTGCTCCAGCTCCCTCACAAAGCAGAGGGGCTTTCTTGAGCGCACAGTGATTTGTTTGGCAATACGTCTGGTTTTGACTCTGCCTGGTCACTTTGTCCCCAGCGCAAGCATGACTGCATTCAGCTCCAGATGGTAAGGAGAAGGAACTGTAGTTTTTGTAGCATGTTTTTAAGGCTGAGTTAGTGTTTAGGCTGTCTTATCTGCTGATGAAAAGAAATCCCTTCTCCTCTGAGTGCTCAGAACACTTTTTTTTTTCCTTTTCCTTTTTTTCAGTTGCAGCAGCTGCAGCTCCTGCATCCATGCCAAGCCCATCTCTGCCCAGCAAAGCAGGAATTCATAGCTTAGAGGCTTGACACCTTGCAACTTTGCTGCAGCAGCATTTCTGGGTGAAGCCCGGTTCGACTGTAACTGTTCCCTGCAGTGTGGGAGAAAACAAAAAATGAGGCCCAAATCATGCAAGAATTCTGCACTTTGAAGTTAGGATGGCCTTTAAAAGTAGGGTGTCCTTTCCATTAAACGAAGGATAGTCAACCACCCTGCTCCGAGGGTTGGCCCACAGACCCCCTGGAGGTATTTAAGGGCTATAAACTGTTTCCCCTACCAACTCACCAAACACGCACTTGTTTATGAGGCTTCCCCCTTACCCTTGCAACAGTCCCTCCCTTCACCTGGGACTAAGGACAGTTTATCACATGGGATGCAGTCAGGAGGATGTCCTGTCTGATGTGCTCTGGTGACGAGAGAGAGCCACAGTTTGGATGAATTCTAGTGGACTGGGGCACTGGAAAGCATATGGACACAGAGCCTAATCTCCTTGTGAGAACAGGGGAGGCAATGAGCCAAGTAAAATAAGTATTTGTCAGGCTGTGCTCAGAAACCAGCCAAAGGCTTTTTTCATTTATCTGCAGGGTGCAGAAAAACTTGCATCTTCTTGGATGCAAAATTTTCCAAAGGGTTTAGAAGTGGAAGACTGGGAAGACAGAGATGAGATACGGGACAGTTGTCTGTGATGTTGTAGAAAGCTCTTCATTTTTAGTATGTGTGCACTGAAGGAATGATTTTTGTGTGTGTATGCTTAACCAATTGCCAGATCTGAGGTACAGAATGGATGGGGCCTTTTCCACCTGTTTCAACCACCCTGTACTTACCACAGGTGAGAGCAGAGCAGTGGCTCAGTCTCGCCTTTTCTCTGTGTGAGGCACACCTAATACAGTCTCCAGGTGACCAACAGCCTTTCTTCCAGCCCGACCTATTTGGCTTGATATGGGATAAAAATAAAAAGGGATCAGATTAGTGCCCTGTGACAAAACTGAATACCAGACTATCTGTACTAAGGCTCCCTTCTCCAGGAAACAGCTAATTTGGCATTTGGTTACTTGACATCATTTTTACATAACAAGACATTCAAGCGAGCAGCACTTAGAACCACTTTTTCAATTATTGACTTTTCTATGTACCGTCAAGCCTCTTTCCCTTGTTATAGGTTTCTTTAATTGAATGAGAAGGTGCTGAAAGAGTTGCGTGTATTCACTTGTTAAATATACCGGACTCTTCATCTATGTGTTTGCATTGTTCCAGTTCATTATCCGTGAGGCTACAGCAGACACGGGCTGGGGAAATAGTTACTGATCAGCCCATCTTGAAGCACAATGGTGGAAATAAGAGGCCTAACTCTGAAACTGTATTTCAGAGTATTGTGGGTCTGCCTTGAGGTAATCTGCAGAGTTGGTGACTCCCTCGGTAGGGGGCTAATGTGTTTGCTCCTTCTGAGGGGCAGTTGTTTGATGTTCAGCTTGAATGCATGTCTCCTGAGGACCAAGCAAACCCTTGCATCAAACCCATGCACCAGGCAAGATGGGGGCATTAAGCTCTGGGTCAGACAACCTCCTAGGTGTGAATGCATTGGGAGACCTCCACACCTCCTGAAAGGGCTGTGCAAACCAAAGCTCGGAGTAATTGTCTTAGACACCCCTATACAGAGCTCCACAATGAAAATGTATAGCAAGGACATTCCTGTTCTGCCTGGGGAGGAGAGGGGGAAGCTTTATTTGGGGACATAGCCAGTTTTGAAAGTTGAAGTAGCCTTTGGACAAAGCAGCAAGGTTCAAGATACATTGTACTGGGAAGCTGAGGGGTGACTTACACCCCACACCTTAATGCTGAGCCCTCCTTTGCTACAGCTTAATGGGGGTGCAAAATGAAAACAGTAAAGTGAGTCAGCTCTTGGGAACAGGGTGGGGGGTTGGCCAGCCAAGAAAGCTCTAAAGAGAATAATTCTTGTGGGAAAACAGAAGAGTGAGATTTTTTTGTTTGTTTGTTTTTGGTCTGGTTTAGGAGTCTCTTAATGGCCAGAATTTGGAGAGTTTCTGGGCTGTCATCCACTGATGTCGCTGGATGTGTTTTTGTGCAGTCTGAGTACAGCCCAGAAGATGTCACCACAGGACAGCAGGAAAGCAGGCAAGAGCCTCAAGTCCTCTTAAAAACACAGAGGCGAGTGCTAGATCTTTGCAATAACCAGCCCAGGCAACCTCTAGGGTTTCTGTTGTTGGATTTATATTTAGAAAACTGTTGTGGGCTTTTTTTTTTTAATCATCAGATGAATATTAACACAATTATGGTAAGAAAAGGGCAAAAAATGTGGTAGTAGTTGCAACACTTTTCTCCCAGGGAGGATTTTTTTTGGTAAAGACTTGCATTCTGGAATAGATATTTATAAGCAACTTACAAGACAAAACTGAAGACTATTTTTGAACAGTCATAAAAGCAGTCATGGGAAAAACCTCATTTTTCTCCATAAAAGGAGTGGTCAGATGGTCAAATGAGTAGGTTTATTAAAAACAAGCAGTGCCCTGCTCTTGTTTTTGCATTGCTCTGGGGCTGTTCCTCATTTCCTCTTCTCTGCCCTAAGTTTTCTCATTTTTACTAGAAAGCTAAAGGGTCATTTTTAAAAAAATAAGAATGATGTACAAATAAAAAAAAGCTACTTTTTATTTTGCAAAGTCAGCATATAAAAAAATGATGCAAACAAGTATACCCGTAATGTGTCAAAGCAATCCACTTGGGACTGACACAAGCATCCACAAAAGCTTTATGAGATCTGCAGCTGTATGCTCGGATGTGTTTCAGTTGCTTGCACTTAACTCTTGAGTCTCTGCTCTAGCCAGTGAAAACCAATCCTACCCAGAGCCTTGCAAAAATTGCCGTTGAGTATACATAGTAGCTTCAAGCACCTTTGCCTGCTTGTTTCTGTAGAAAATCCCAATCTCTACAATATTTCCCAGTGAATTATATTTCTTATTTGCCAGGAGTAATAAGACTTTGAACACAGTAATCGAAATCTATATGCTATGTTATGTGCTAAAAGAAAGCACGTTCCCACACTGCACGTGTGACTCCCCTTTTTCAAGTCTGCACATCAAAACTGTCACAGCACTTCAGTCATGGTAGAGAAAATTTACATCTATCCATGCTGTGGTCCTTTGACTTCTTTCAGCACAGCATATCCCCACTTTGCAGGCCGTAAGAAAATCCATCTGTCGTTATGCTGGAAGAGTTGGGCTCTTACTCTCAGCCTCATTCCTCTGGGCCACCACCCGCCTTTGGTCACATTGTAACATGTCCTGATTTCTGAAATGTGTTCCCTTTGCTTGTGCTATTTGAATAAAAATATCTCAAGAGAAACCACTCAATATAGGACAGCTCAAAACAAATTACTTTTCAGGCAGTTGCAAAACTTGCCAACATCAAAGAGATTGTCCCCTAGGCTTCAAGTCACATACATGTAGTGTGGGGGACAGTTTTTTAGTAACACATGCTTTGTGTTACTAAAGACACATGTTCCTATAGACAAAGTTGTGAGCTTTTATTTAGGTTCAGTTTTTAAGTTATTTCTTTATCTATTTATTTATTTACTTTTAAGCCATAGCAAAGTCGCCTTTTTTTTTTTTTTTTTTTTTTTTTTATAGATCTATTATTTTTAGA
>WKFP01015052.1:686195-792384 GCA_011057875.1 Pterocles orientalis | reverse complement strand
TTTTTTTTTTTTTTTTTTTTTTTTTTTTTTTTTTTTTTTTTTTTTTTTTTAGCAAGCGTTAGCAATACAGCAGGGAGAGACTCCCAAGGGAGGGAATTTTTTTCCTTCCTGTGTTTAGGCCTGAGACTCATACCTTTGCTATCTAACTTACTATTTTGTGGCTTTCATTGTCAGCTGAGGTTTGAGAACCCATCAAAATAACAACTCCCTGTGCTCACTCTAATTCAAGACTAAGCCAGTGACACAAGCAGTCACCATCATGAGCCACTCTGCTGGCTTTTATGGGAAGGGGAGGGGCATCTTGGACCCATGCAGTGTCCAAGCAGTAGCTCTTCAAGGTATATTGCAGTTGTGCAAATAAATTCACAGGTATTAACAGGGGAACCCTGTCTGGGAGAAAGTGACAGAGAGATGCAGTTCCTGATAGAGACACTTCGTGGGTAGACAGCCCACATTCACCTGTAGGGATGCTGTAATTCACCAGGCTTGTACACCTGTGCACAAACTTCCAGCAAATAAAAAGGCCAAGATGTGAATAAATGCTAAAAATAACTAATACTAATAAATTATTTCCCTTTCGGTATCTGTACCTCCAGATTGACTCAATGTAGACACCTCTGACAATTCTTCCTACAGCTAACTAATGCTTTCATAAGAGGCATCAGCAATGAAATGTTCGTGCAGCAAAGTTTCATTCAAATATAAACCCAAAAACATGTGCCCCTGCTTAAAATCATTATGGAAGACAAGCCAAACTGAAAAACTTCATGTTAAAAGAAGCACGTGGGCTGCAAAGCCAAGGATTCACCTTCAGAACTGAAGTTATCTGATCAGCTGCCATTGCTCACATGCATCATGGTGGAATCATTACGGCACCATCTGCTTCTGTTAACTATGTACTCGTGCAGAGGAAATCAAACTAGTCTTCTCTCACACACTGAAAACAGTTGCAGCATCTCAAAAATTTGAAGAAATAATTTTTTCCTTGTCTGGCTATCAGCAAGAATATAAATAGACCAACTTTTGGGGGACTACCTCCCCTTTTCTACACTCTGCTGATTAGATGAAAGTAATCACTATCTCATTTTATACCCTGACGAGTGAGGTCTTTACCAAGTAGACAACAGAGGAAATTTCAGATTCCACTTTCTGATCTCACCGCATTCCCTTGAAGAGCACCCCTTCTCCTTGCTCAAGTGCACACAATCCTGCGTTGGCTCTGCCTGCTCCCAGTGCCTGTATATCCTCCCTCCAGAAATTTGTGGCCATCCTAGCATGCCTGGGTTTGGCAGCCAGGATGGGATGATAAGGGCAAAATAATGTGTCTAACGAGCTTCCTGCCTACTGCAATGAGGAAAGAGTCTCTGCCTTCTGCAGCCTGTAGGTAGCACTGACTAATACACAATTTAGCCAAAAATGAAACCCAGCCAAAAGCTGAAGAATGCGATGAATACATTTGGATTTCTAAATGTTTTTCCTTTCCATACTGTGGTACTGTTCTAGACACTTTGACAAACAATCTTCAAAACTGATGCTCCCAAATCCTGCTTTTCATGCAAAGAATCATTTGGTTTGTATCATAAAGTCTATACTTTATTAAAAAGTGATGTGTTGCATTATATTTGAATTTTTTCCTGTAGGATTTAGTTCCTTTAGATAACGTACATTTTCCTTTTACCTTTTTCATTGTAAGTGAATTATCTATGCAAATGCTTGTCTTTTTTTTCCTTTTCTGAGGTGTATTGTTTTTTTAGCTTTCTTACCAAGGTAGCTTAAACTAAAGAAAATAAAAGTAAGAACACATATAGTCCTAAAGGGATGAACGGTTTGAATGAGAAGCTGAATGTAGCAGGTGAAAAGTATGGTAACTCAGTCACATAGTTAAACAGCTGTCTTCTATACAGGGTTGCAAAATCAGTTGTTTTAACTACCTGTTTTTTGAAATGGTTCTCTGACAACTGCTGCTACACAGTTCAGTTTAGATGCACTGTAATTTTAAGTCCCGTGTTTCAATATCATACTTTCATTCTATGCTGACTTACAGTGTAACTAATAACCACCCTCCTACCCTTTTCTCTGTACCTAAAATAGTGCAGTCGCAACATCATCACACTAGATGGCGATGATGTCCACAGAGAGGGAAAACAGACTCGAGCACCAAGTTCTGCAGAGGAACTGAGTTGAGATATTTCAACTCTTTTTTTATCTAAAAAATAATATTATATTGTCTAGGGAAATCAAGGTTGAAAAAATAAAGTGACAGTGATTTACACAAAAGAACTTGCCAAGGTGTGTAGGTGAAATGTGTGAGTACAGCATAGCTGTCATTTCCAGGGCTGGACGCATTTTGAACATGACTTATGTCAGAGAAACGAAGGAAAGCCATACCTTAAAAAAGGAATACCGATGTCTAATACTGCAGTGGACGAGCTAAATTATAATTTCTTTTCAGCACACTGTTTCCATAATTGTCCTTCAAGACTTATCTTGGATATGTGTTTTCTATCTTGCTTCTTTTCCTTCTTAATTGAAAAATGTAACTGTAAATCCAGAAATTAATATTTTAGGAAAAAGGTAGTAGGGGAAAAGAGCCTTTTATCTGTTCGAAAACTACAGATCATTTGCATAGTTGAATCTTTATGGGCAGCAATGCCACAGAAGTGAAATTTGCTTGGAAATGTGTACTTTGTAATGTGTTGCTTTCGATGCAAAAAAGATCAGAACGTTAATCTGCCCCTTTGTATTTGTACACATATACAAATGTACATACATGCATTTATTTATAGATGTGGACACAATCACCTATATTTATATTATCCCACAGTTTGGTTTTCAGTAGAACTTAAAAGCATTCTTCCTTCCCCACGTCAGCCCAGTGCAGAAGACTCTTGTGCCTCTCAGACTTTTTCCCTGAGAAATTTTTAAGCACGTTCTCCCCGGGGTCCCTTGGCTTTTCTAGCACTGTGTAGCATCTGGCTCCCTTCCCTTCCCTCACAACAAATCAGCTTTGGAGCACTTACAGCTGGAGCCATCAGCTGGTGCTTATTGGGAAAGCCCCTTTTGGCCACTCCTGCCATAACACATCATGGAGCGCTGGAAGTGACAAAAAGGAGAGCAGAGTCAGTGCCCTGTAAGAATAGTGCAGGAATCTCCCTTTCTACAGGTGGCCTCACTCTGTGCAAGATTCTGTATGTGAGGGTGGGCTGCTTGTACTTGCCTAAATGGGTCCTGGCATGTGCCAGTGCTCACTGCTCTGGTTTTCTCTTCTGGTGGGCTACAAAGACCCAGCTTTTATAAGCCAGTTTACCCTGTGTAACCTCAGTGTAATGCGAAGCTTTGCTGTAGGTACAAACTGAAGAATACACGCCTGCCTCTTGGTTAATTGCCCTGTCTGCCATCCAGACGTTGAATGGACCACCTCCCGAGCATCTTTCTTCCCTAGCAGTTTTGTAAGATGGCAATGACCTTTTGCAAGAAAAGCTGGAAAAGCTTGGTGGTTGTAAAGACCTAGGTGCCAAGCTCAGGGGTTTATGTCCTCGTTAAGGGCCACTGTGTGCCTGCTTGTCTGGCTCCAGCGCATGTAGCTGTGGACCCAGCTCATGGGGCTCTGGTGCTGAGCCGAGCTGTCTTTTGCAAAGGTAAGCAAGTACATGCAAGGAGGCCTTGCACTGCCATGTTTTAAAATATACACTTTTCAGGAATGAGCCCTCATGTTTTCATATATTTGACTTTTCCTGACTGAAATGAGCATCCTGTGCCATGCTGCCAGTTTTCTAGTCCTTCCACCACTGCAAAAAACCCAAAATTCTGACACTGTTCATTGCCTGTCTGCCCATTTTGTTTTTAAAGTTAATTTGAAATTCTGGAAATACAGGGTCTCAGAAAAGGTAGGCAAGCTTTGTCTCTGAATCTTGCTATTTTTTTCACGATCTTCACAATGTTTATTAAGTGGAACTTTATCTATTGACTTAAAGGAATTACAGACCAGCCCCAAATCTTCCAAACAGACTCTCTGCCACCAATAAATTATACTGTACTTTCTTACTTAAGGGCATTTCTTACACTTTATGTGGGAATTCAAAAGGTTATATATAGAACTGGGAGCTATATAAACAGAATTATGTTTACAATGTAAATGTTTACCATATAATCTGACCTGTTCTTGCCTCTAGGCTACCGTGCTGTTATTAGCTAGTCTGGCTAGATATTTTTAGTTTTCCCTGTTTACATAGTACCTTCATAGATTTCAAATTTATCCATTATTTTTTACATGGAAAATTTTATCAATAAATAGATTTTTGTAGGGAAGATATTGGTATTATTTGGAGAAAATCTTTTAAAGAAGTGTCAGATTTAAACTGTATCTCCCAGGCTTATAAAGTTAAGTGCAAATTTAAAGGAAATTTAAATAACTAGAACTGATTGCTGTTAAATTTTATCATGCTGGAGAAGTCTCAGAGGAGCAAAAATTTGTATTTAGAAAAGGTGACCAGGCCAACACAGGTCAGTTGGCTTGACAACTGAGGCTGGATATTGGAAAGATATGGCCAGCTGCAAGCAGTGGAAGATTTAAGACAACATAATTAACACCAATGAAGTGCATGTTCTGAAAAATAATTGTTGCAAAGCAAATATGAAATCTATTCTGATGGGGTCAGAAATTTAATAAATAAAATTAACTTTCAGTAGTGGGGCTGTGAAATAATTTGCAGCATTTAATTAAAAGTCATAGGAAAAAAGCCTATCAAGTGGTATTTAATTGAGATTAGACCCTTCAGGAAAGCAAACAGTACAGTTCAAACAGGACTCGGACTCTGACGGTGGTGAGTGAAGTCCTGCGGCAGCCAGCTTTGGTGAGCCACTGTCTGTTCTGCCCTTCAAATCTCACAAGTGTGTTGGGAGATTTTCTCTAAAGCTCTTTTAGGTATTCATGCAGACACAGAAAAACAAAAGCATTGCCCACCCCAGCAACTGCAGGTCATAGGTTGGTAATAGCCTCTTCGGCATGCTTCAAGGCTGTATTTTTTTTCTCTCTGCTCACAAGGCTGATGTTTACTTTTTGGTTTTTAACAAACAGTTTTCAATGAAACCTAACACCATTGTTATTACCTCATTACTCTGCTCCCAACAAAATAATGAGGGTTAGCAGCACCGAAACAGACATTTTCTACAAAATACAGAGCCTCAGTGTGATTTTCTGTATGCTTTTTACCCTGAATGTACACATTTTTACCATGAATGTACGCATTAATCACTATAATTGCACTGCACTGTAATTATACTGATTAATGCGTACATTCATGGTAAAAACTATACAGAAAAGTATACGGAGTTAGAACTACTAGTGCTGTTTTCAGGATAGCAGCACACATATGGAGAAAACAGGATTAGAGACCAAACAGAGGATCCTAACTAGGCAATGTATAAAGGAGAAGATATCTCGTACCTTCATTGTGGATGAGGAGCAGACGAGAAACCTTCTGGGTGTGCAGGAATCCCAGGGCAGGTAAGGAGAGACATTCAGTCAGTCATCCTAACCCCCAGGTCAGATTGCACTGGAAAAAAGAGCAGGATCTGACTTTGCAGCAGGGCTCTGTAGGAAACTGAGGTTTGCTCAGGAGAACCTGCCCCACTGTTAGCTGAACTTGCCTACATGTCTGGGCTGTGAATTGTATAAAATGTCCAACCTCAAAGCATGTGGTGGTGCAGCACATTCTCCCATGACATCATTCACTGTACGTAGTGTCCATTCCACTGGGAAAATAGTGCCAGGCTTACTCATTTGTACAGAACCATCCTTTTCACCGGACCTTCATAAAAGTGAGAATAAGCCTTGATCTTGGGCAAAATGTGACAACTACTCACTCCTTATGAGCATTGTAAATGTCATAAGCCCTTGATCAAGTGCAATGTTTTAGGCATCCTGAGGATGGCTACAGGTTCCCACAGAGGTAGGTTCCCCCTCCTACAGTTAGAATTAAATTCCTGTATTTAAGATACAATAATGTTATTTAAACCTGGGCTGACACCCTTTTATGCCTATTTACTTGGCAATAACACACCTTTTATGTGGCTTGATCACAAAGGTGCTGAATTTGAATTGCTTTTAAAAAGTCATTTAAAAGAGCTAACTCCAGTTAATTAAGTCACTGCAAAGCAGCTGCTACAAATTGGAAATCATCCTAGATCTTCAGTATGAGGGAGAAATGTTTCTCTTCCTTTCTATGGCCTCTGCTGTGGCATTAAACTGTGGGTTTAGCTTTATTCATTGTGTTATTGCACACCTGTTACAAAATGGTGTCTGAACTTTTTCATAACTGCTTTTAGCATAACTCTCCTGAATTCATCATTTATCACCAGATGTGCAGGTTGTCAGCATGCTGGTTTCCTTTGCAAGGAATGGACGAGGCAGAATTTTAAGTCATTTTATAAGGAATCAAAGACACTCAATGGTCTAACTGTATTTCATCGGTGACAATTTACCTGGCTCATTTCAGTTTAGGTGCTAAATTATATAACGAATGATTTGGTAATTTTGAAATTGCAGCTAATCCTTCAATAAATTGAGGGGTGCTGTTACACTTTACACCATTTTAAAATGGAATAAGAGGTATAAATTACACAAACCAACTAGTAAATTAGCACTAAAAATACATTTTGAAGGAACTAACACAAATCAAGACAGAATTGCTTTTTCTTCCTAGAAGATAGTCACTCCGCCAGTTCCCCTGTGAAGTTATTTAAATCAGAAATGAGCTCTTAGATGGAACTGATCATTTACAAAGAACAAAGATTTCAGCAATGGGGGAAGAAATGGTTTAGCAAGTGCTAAAAAGATTGCAGGAGTGTTATTGAATAAATTTAGTCTGCTAAAAAATGAGTCTATTTTGTGCCAGATTTACTGAAACCATGTCTAATTAAGATTTTGCAGAATAGCCTGTATCTGAGTGCCCCAAATGCTCCTAAACTGGCACAAGTGATAAGACAGCTTGTTTCCATGTCATGTGTCGGGGAACTAGAATAAATCTGTTCTAAAGACAGAATGAAAATTAAAGAAGTGGGGGAAAACTTCTATAGTCCTGTCACTTAGGCCTGTAAGCACTAGCAAAAAACAAAGAGGAACAACTTGCACGGAGTAAAACCATACTGATGTGAAGGTGAGTAGCAGAAAATTGTTTGGAAAAGTGACTAGAGCCTTCAAGAAACCTCCCCCACTCCCCTCCGTAGAGACTTAGTTTGTTTCTGGTGCTGCAGCAGGTGAAAATGGTTTGCACTAAGAGGTACAGCCTGTGAGGGATCATGAAGGGCTGCCTTTTGAGAGTCTGCAAAACCTGGCGTGAAGAGAAAAAGAACTTTTTTTAAAGTTCCTTCTGCTTCTTTTCCATCCTATTACATTGTCCCTTTTCCTCTCTTTTGCTTAATCTCAACTCTCATTTCCCAGGAGGTTGCTGGGCAGAGGCACTGGTGTTGAGTAACTGGATGGGCATTGGGAGTTTTTCTCACACCTTTTTCACAGGTTTGGGTGGGAAGGGACCTTAACGACCATCCAGTTCCACCCCCCTGCAGGGACACCTCCCACTAGCCCAGGTTGCTCAAAGCCTCATCCAGCCTGGCCTTGAACCCCTCCAGGGATGGGGTATCCACAGGGGCACTGCCTCACCACCCTTACAGGAAAACATTTCTTCCTTATATCTCATCTAAATCTCCACTCTTTCAGCTTAAAACTGTTCCCCCTCATCCTGTAACTCCATTCCCTCATACAGAGTGCCTCCCCAAACCAGGACTTGTTTTTGGGAGCCATGTCGGTGCCAGAGCTGGTGTATCTGAAGAGTGAAAATACCCTTTTTTCCTCAGAGTTTTCCCTCAAACTCCTGGGTTTTGCTGCCGGCAGCCCAACAGTCTTGGCCTCTCTTTAGACTTAAAAGAAAGCCCTGCATCTCCTACACCCTTTTCTTCACTTCAGTCTCCAAAATGGGGCACCCACCCACAGACAGATCCGGGACCGCCGACATTCGGGCGGGAAAGCTTTCTCCTCTCTTGCAGAGCCGTGAATCCTCGGCTGTTAAAAGCTGCCTTCGGAACTGGGCCTGGGGGCGCCTCCCGCCTCTTCTGTCGCCCCGGTGTTGTAACAAACGTCGCTGTCGTCGCAGTGCTGGCCACCGAGAGCCGGGTGGTGGCGTCCCACTCTCACACACACGCACCGTGGGGCCAGCCCAGCGGAACACAAGGAGAAGTGGCTGCCGGGCCGGTGAGGAGGCCGGGGGGTGGCGGAATGTGAGGCGTCGTGTTTCTCTGGTCGTGACCTGGCTTCAGAGAGGCACAGTGATGACTAGACTATTCTCTTCCTCACTTTTTGGAGAGATAATACAAGCGTAAACCCTTTTGTTCCCCCACAGGGCCGGTCTGCGCAGCTGGAATGATAAAGTGTTGAAATAATAGCAGGTGTTACAGTCTGAAAGTGTGTGTTGGGCTGGACAGGAGCCTGCACAGCAACACGTTTAACCCGCAGCCGCAGTTGCTTCTGTTCCTACATACTGGAGGGTGAGTTAATTTGTAAAATGCACATTATCTGTACAGTCTTCTACCTCTGCACAGGTGAGCTGTGTTTCCAGGGTCAGACAGCTTAGCCTGAGCCTGGCCATGTTATTGAAGTGAGGTAACACATTTAGCCTGTTGCTAGAAAGGCTTGGTTAGGGCAGGGAGTACGGAAATTTGTTTGTAAACCACTCAGTTTTATGCTACTGGTGGCTTAGGTTAGTGGTGTGCTGTTCACTCATGGAAGTATATTCTGCCCACCTTCAGTGCTAGTCGATAAGGATGGATCATTTTGATTCAAGTTGCCAAACTTTTGGATGTCTTTGTAATTTCTAAATTGCTTACAAGGCAAGGGAGCCGTGTGTTGGCTGAAAATGTCCGTGTGTGCTCCTGCAGCTTCAGCTTTATGGAAAGACAGTCGCTGACTGCGGAAGGTGTGGAAATGCTTGGAGTTGTGGGGAGATGGAGGGAAGAGTCACCTGAAAGATAGCTGAGTAAAACTTGTTTTATTTATTGTCCCATCCCACCTATCATTAGTATTGTGTGGGTTCCTATATACATACAGATTTTTAGCATTGCTGGGTCCTAGTGAACATTTAGTTCTTAGTCTGCGCTAATATGCATGAAGCAAATAAAAATTATGTTCAGCTGTGTCTTAGACTACCAAGGATTGACCACTGTGCTACTGTTTGCAAGGAGGGTTGGGGACATAAGCTGATATCCCTCTACAGCCAAGAGGTTAATTTCCTGTGGTGTTCAAGATGTAACTGTTGACTGCAGGGCTCCCAAGCTGCAGCCAAATGCTATTGGGAGTCACAAACTTCTGTGGTGTCTCACTTCAGAGTGAGAGCTGCCAGCAGCCAGAAATACTACAGATTTTTATTCATCTCCTTCATGAAGTTCAGATAACGTGGGGTTTTGTTGATGGATTTTTTGGTGCTGCAATTTAATCTCCTCATTTGAAGATCCAGAGGAAGAGTTGCACTAAAGGATGGTAGGATGTGCAGATGGTTGAATGCTGATGTAAGGGGGCATCTATTGAAAGAGTGTGTGTGTATGTAAGTAGCAGGCTTTTGGTGGTGGTGGTTTTGTTTGAAAGCTTGATTTAAGTTCTTCTGAGCATTTCTGACTTGTGAAAGTGTTATGTTTAGAATATTGTTTAAATCTGAGTGAAATCAAATACAAACTACAAGTAGAGGTCTTGGTATGTTTCGAAAGTTATATTAATATACATAAAATGTGCAGATTATTGGTTGACAACTATTTGCATGGTGTTAGTATCAGTGCTGAGTTTAGAGCGGGCTCCACTGCGATGCTGAATCTACAAGTTATAAGAAGGCATGGAAAGAACTCAGGATGAGAGATCAGACATGCTTCTTATACTGCAGTTCAGCCCCCAAAACATGGCAGAAAGCCTATACATCAGGTGAATGTACTTAATAAGAGACTTAGAGATGGGTTTAAGTAATTAAGAACGCAAACGTTCTGCTTCTGTTATTAGACAACACTACACATTATCAAACTGTGAGGTTTGCTTTGCCATATACAGTTAAAGCTGAGAATAGTTTCTGGCTTGTGTTATGGTTTCTGTCAAGTTACGGTTTGTAAAAGCTGTTTCCAGTCTTCAATTGGAATCTACTGAATGGTCCACAAGGCTGTATGTTGCACCTTTTTGTACTGAGACTTAATGTGGCGACACTAAAACTGTGGGGTCACAAAATTTCAATTCTATACAGAGCCATAAGGTAGGAAAGGTTATGTTTTCAGATGTTGCACTTCTCTGTAAACAAATATTTCAAGGGTTCCCTGTTATTGCATATATTGAATGCAACATAAAGCGGTGATCAAAGTGCTGTTACTGTTCTGTGGACTCATACTGTACCGTCTAAAAACACACACTTTGTGGGGAATTGTTTCTTATGTGTAATATCCCTGTACAAACAAGATATTAGTGTCATGTAGTATGCATGGCTGCCTTTGGTGATGTCACTAGAAATGCTTACTGTGGGCTCTCAAATTTCTTGATTGCAGCCCAAGTGTTGTGGTTGTCAAGACGTTTCTCTGTTGCATAGGCAAGCTGATATGCGGATTGCTTCTGGCTGTCAAAAACAAACACAAAACTCGCAGTCTGGAGTGGAAGCCTGGAGACTGTACTTCAGAGCCAGGAGTCAAGTCCAGCAGTGGATCCAAGGAATTTAAACTGGAATTAGCAAGGTCAGAAACAGCAGGGCTCCTAGAGGAAATGCCTTGGAAATGTCCGTTAACCCACAACATCATGAAAATTATGACAAGTAGTGGCTGCTGTGTTCTACTGTATTTTGGAAATCTTGGGGATTTTATTCAGTCAGACCTGGATACCAGGAAAACCTAAGCAGGTTAGAAAACTGAAATTCTGCAATGAGAATTGGATTGGTGGTGATTTAAATGCAGCTGTAAAATTTCTTAGTGTGGAGTTAGGAATATCATGTATAGACTCATGGTCTCAGGCATCACCTCTGTAAGATGTGCATAAGCAACTTTTTGATATGAAGGAATGATGCTTTTCTAGACCTTTGGTTGTTTCTTCTTGTGAAAATATTATCCCTTAGGAGCCTTTCTTGTGCTAGCATTTGTTAACATAAATTTCTATTGTGTGGAATTTTGACATTTTCAGTAAAACTAAGGTGGTTGGTAAGCTTAAAGCCACCTAGTAGATTTTAAGCCTGAGAAAAATTTAAGCAGAAAGACTAGAATAAACTTCTTCTCCAAAACACTGTAATATTAGCTGTGATTTGGACTGTTTTGAGGTTTATATCCCAATTCATATGTGCTAAGACTATTTTTGGGGTCTGGTCATAAAGCTAGCATACCTATGCAGACTAGTGGGGAAAGTTTCTGTCCTGAGTTAATCCGGAGCTTGAAGTTTCACACCTAATTCTCATGCTGGTTTGCTCAGAACAAGCTCCTCCTTCCCTCAGGAAAAGAAGTTTGAAGGTTACATGAGAGATTAGGGCACAATTAAGTGTATCGTTGAGTTACATAAGCCCTCAAGGTGACTTTTAAAGGCCAAGGAAAAATGTGTTAGAGAAAAGGAAAGTAATAGGAATTCAGAATCGAATTGCTGATGTGTAAAACTCAGTCTAGGGTGAGCTTCTCTTAACTGGCAGTACTGGATCTTCTATTTGGTGACTCTTTTTCCTAGGATCCAAGAAAGACCAAGTGCATAGAGCTATCTAGAATCTATCCAACAGTGATTTGTACGGTTCAGGTTCATATTTGGCTTCTCAGGAATAGTGAGTAGCAGTCCTGCTGCCATCTGGTATTTTGGATTGCTGCTGGGTGAAGATCAGCTTCCTTTCAAATGTGGATTTAGTTTTGGGGCAGGGATCCCATAATCCCAGCTGGGTTTGGTTTGGGGTTTTTTGTGGGTTTTTTTGAGAATCCTTATTGTAATTCACATACTGTAGGAACAAAGACCTGACCTGAGAAGTGGAGGCTAGGAAACACCAGCAGCTGCTTGTATGCAAAAGGCTGAATACAGTCACTACGCCAACCAAGTAAGACGAGCAATGTCTGTAGCACTCCATTTATGTTTCCAGGAGAGGTAACGGGGTCAAAATACATGTGGATTTGCAAAGTTACATGGCAGTTTGGTAGCAGGCCCCGTGAAGGAACTGACCTCTCCTTTATGCTAGTTCACTGGTTTTCAGTGAACATTTTTGGTAAACCTTCTTTACGTATGGACTCGTGCTTGTTGTAACAGTGGTGGTACTGGAGGCTTGGTCTGGAATTCTTTCTCTCCCAGTATAGTTCCAGGCATTGAAAATAATATCAGTTTGCTTTTGAAAAGGGTCTTGTTTTCTGTAAAGCCCATTTCTCTAAAAGACTAGCGAAAAGAGGAATGAGTTTACAGGATTTGTGTTATGTTTCCTCAAAAGCTGTTTTAACTATAGCGGTATTTCCAGAAAAAGACAGTAGAGGGGGATCTTGCAATATATATGCTTTGTTAGTGTCCTCAGCAAACCCCCGAATTTCCTCATTTTCCTGTTCCTGGGGGTGGAAGAGGATGCTGAAATTGTTTTTCAGGCAGACAGTGCACCACTGCTGTAGACTGGAAGCTAAGGATAATTTTGAGAGGATGCCAAGTGAGATCTACTATGGGAAAAAGCCTAAGGCACCCGAGGAAGTTAACTTTGGGTTGCGTTTAGTTTTTGGTTTTAATGTATGGAGCATGAAGAGGCTTCAGTTCTTTCACTGTGGAGCTTGGGGTCCTAGACTCAACAGACTGAGCTTTTTAAAAGGCCTTTGGAGCAGCTTTTCATCTTTTATCATCTTGGCAAAAATTCTATTCTGTTTTCAAATAATCGCAAATTATGACAATATCTCTCTATACAGAGACAAAAACTGAACAGTGGATATCTCACAATAATGACCTAATATTAACTGTGACATAAACGTAAAAGGGGTGGGAAAGGTGAGTCAACAATCAGCAAGAGCCATATGAGTGAAATAACCCAGTTAAGCAGCATACATCATGATGTAACTATAATACACACACAAGCAATTTTTTTGAGTGAGAAGTTATTTTGTATTTAATCAAGTCTTATATGTTTTTCTATGGTTTAGGGGTGTTTCTTCAGTGGTGTGTGTTGGTTGTTGGGTTTTTTTTTGTGCTTGATGCCACAGCATGTTTGCCGTTGAGAAGACAAGTATCATTAATACTTTGAGAAGAAAAACCGTCCTGCTGTAGTAAACCAGCCTTTTTCTAAATGTTACATATATGACAGTGTTTTGTTCTTTTCCATCTATGTGTTAAGCATCTAAAAGAAGCACTCGAAAAGCCACCTGTTGCATTATATCAGTGCCTGGTCTGACAGAGTGCCTGGGACACTAAAATATCACAGGGTTAGCACATTACTTAGAACAAATACACTGTTGACTCAGAACAGTGTTGCAAGCAGTAGGACAGAACGCAACATTGATTAAATATGTGCTTAACTGTTCTCTTGATGTTTGCTGTGGAACAGATAGAAAGGTGAACAGATTTCTTTTTAGCTTGAGGTTTTTCTCGCTGAGACATTTGCTATTCAGTATGCCACCTTCTGACATGACTTATTTGTGGATGGGAATGACCTTCGATTTGCTCTCAGTGACACTGTATTGAACCTCGGTCAATATTCCCTTGTAGAGTCATGCTCATAAGTGGTGTGTTTACTTCCACGTTTCCCTTCCATAATAGCAATGACATAGTAACCAATGCACCACCGGAACTAGAGTGCATTTTTTTTCGCAGGTAATTGAATTCATATGGATTTTGGCCTCAGGTCCTGTAGGAAACCACAAGTACAAGGTGGTGAAAAATCCCCTGTAAAGCTAGGGAATGAAAATGGGCCTTTACAGAACAGAGCTTTTGCTGAAGCATTGTGTCCTGGAAAGCATATTACAAATGTCCATTGTTGATAGTATTTAGATTATATCTGAAAAGAAAACCCTGCCAGTACAATAGCCAAACAGGGTGATTTTTTCTATGCAAAAGGCTATGGTCCTGTTGTGTGTATGTTTGTCTAATGCAGAGGAGTATTTCCTGGGAATCACGGAAACATATCAAAACCCATAACACACCTGCTAATTTTTAATACATATTTTGTCCAAAGTACTTTGTCAGTAAAATATCAGGTAGGTATAAAGCACACTTCCCCCCTCAAGGCCTTGGACTTCCCTCAAGGCCTTGGACTCCCCTCAAGGCCTTGGACTCAGCCTTGAGGTGTGTTATTGATGGCTGTTCTCTTTCTCCTTCTTTCATTGTCCAGGAATATTGTCTGCCGCAGTGTTCATGTGAATGATTTGGTTTGGGTTTGGTGTGTTATTGGCAGAAGGAGGTAACTGGAGTGGTACTGGGAGCAACTGAGGTGAGGGCAAGAGCAGATGGCTCAACCACATATTGGCTGCTGAAGAAAAGCAACCTCCAGCACCTGTCATGTGCACTCTGCCTTCTCATCATCTAGTGCTTTTTCCAAGTACATGTTTTTTTTCCATTTTCTTTCAATTTTATCGAGTTTCCTCATAGTCCAGGTTCTATAAGTCTAGTACACCTGGTAGCCACAGCCTCACCTGTAACTTGCTTTCCTTCTGGAATAGCAGGTCTCAAAGATGCAGTAAATCATCTTCTACCTTTCCTTAACATGTCAATACACAGACTGACTGCAGGAATTATGTTGTTGAAGCTGACTTTGAGACCTGTCCACTTCTGTGGCTGACCCCGCGCAAAAACCTGGAATTAGGTAAATTAGAGATCTTCACTGAGTTTCATTCTGTTACTAGTGGCTGGAGGTTAGAAGTTGTCCAGAAGTGGGAGCTACTACCCGAGTATCAAAGTCTAGGTTATATGTTGAAATCTGACACAAGGTTTGGTAGAAAGGTGTTCATCTCAGCTCTGTGTTGCTTTGTGCAGTCGTGCACACGTGGCAGAATATCCGTGCATCTCCTGAGCTGTGCTTGGTGCAGAAACCAAGTGAACAATTCTTCATTGGTTTTTGCAGCTTTACTGTAAATTAGGTTTACCCAGAAGTTGTAACAAAATTGTTCCATTTGTTCCTCATACGTTGATCTTGTGGCCTGTGTTGAAGAGTGAAGTAGCTGGGCTAAGAGGAGGTGTTTTACAGGCAGCAAAAGTCCTCTGGGAACTGGCTAAGCAAATTCAGGACTAGAGCATAGCTGCCAGAATTCGACATGTGGTTCTAAACTGTAGGAAACTTCAAGTTCCCGAGACTTTTGAGATCTTAAATATCAATCAGCAGTAGAATTGAGCCCATCAAAACCTTCCCTCTCTGATATTCTCTTTTTTTTTTTTTAATAAAGAAGCAAGCAATTATTCAGTCACTTCCTGTTGAAAGAAAAAGATTCCACCCAAACCCTGATGCTTAATCCTGTCACTACTGTCTTCTGTGTCAACCACAGAGGAGTTACAGATTCTCTTCTTTGGGGAATGGGGAAGCAAGAAAAAAGTAAAAGTCTATTGTGCTGTTTAAGTAAACTGAATATGAAAGGCAGAAGTATTGATGACAAACCATAAGCTTTCCCATATAAAGAAAACTTAGAGCAAAATTGAATTACTTCAGCATTTGTTGCAGCAGCTTTGCAAATGGATGTATTTTTGTACCAAACTAGCTTTTTTCCTTCTGTCAGGTGTTTTCTGTGAAGGTTACTGTCAGCACAAATCTTTCTGTCTTTGAGCTGCTGCAAGCCACAGATGCTACCCTCAGGACCAAGGATCAGTCTATAGGAGTCTAAAGTATATGAAGTCTATTAAATTTAAAAGGGGAGGTGGGAGATATTTTAAAAAATTTAACTAGTGCTGAAAAGATGAGACAGTCCTCCATTTTTGTAATAGATTTTAAACTGTGTTTTTATCTATATGATTTTGTTTTAAACTATTACTGTTTGTTTTCATCTTTTCCTGATAAATACAGAACGCTACTCTGAAGTATATCCACTACACAGCATCTAACAAAAATCTCGGCTAGCCAGTTTTATTTCTATAACCACAGCAAAATTAGACTTTTGGTTGCACTATTTTAGGTCCTCCTCCTGGAGGAGATGATAAGAAATTCCTCAAGACTATAAAACCCCAGTCCTGGTTGAACAATAGCTATTGCCAACTTAAATGTCTCACCTAATTAAATGCCCCAGTATCTGAATGGAAATCCTTTTCTGCTCCAAATCCATGTGATTTATAGGGAGAGCTAAGAAAAAGGAACTGAACTGGATATTTGTAATGAGAAGGAAAAGATCCCTCCCTTTCCATGAAAGTGAAAAAGAACCCCAAACCATTAGCCCAAGTCTTGCCAAACTTAGAGTTAGTGGAAGCAGCTGAGTGGTTGGACAAGCTGGAGCTGGATTAAAGAGCAGAGTACAAGTGGGCTTATTGGCACAGAGGTCCATACTGTGTGGAGCATTCAGATGAATCAGTGGGTGAAATGTCTCCTGCAGTCCTTGACATAAGTCTTTCATGTTGAGGTGCTTCCAGTTAAGTGGCACATTAATGGTGCATGTTTTGCATCATCAGATTCCCTGAGGAGTTGTCTTAAATTTCCCCTCATTTTTGTTGGCTTATGTACAGCAATATCCTTCTAAGTCCTTGGCATCTGTCCTCTGTGTGTAATTATGTAGAAATTAATCTCTATGTATCTGAATAGTTCATTTTCCAAGATTAACATGATGGCTGCTTGCATTGTTATTAATAAAGCACCTCAATTTATCAGACAACTCTGCGAAGAACAGGCATATAAACTCCAATGTGTAAGTAATACGCTAATATTCTATCTGTCTGGTCTACAATCAGATGTTGGAATACAAATGCTTTCTTTTTTCTGTGAAGACAGCAAATGTTACATGTTTTCCACTATGTAAATGGCCTTAGTTAACATTAATCAAATTGCTTATTAGCTGCATAACACACTTCTAGATGTGCATCTCCAGGGCAGCCCAAAACCAAATGGGTGACAGGCTTCTAATAGTTATCTCATGAAACCTTGCTCTGCCGGCACTTGTCTTTGTTCAAGCTGAACTCTAGTCCGTGTTCTCATCTCGTGATACAGGGTGTGATATGTTTTGGCTGGTCCTGGAAACCGTGATTCCTTTATGCTAGAGGAAAATCAGGAGCACGAAAGCAGTGCAGGTACACAACCTGAACACATGCAAGGCCTTTCCCCACAGATCCCTGAACTTTGAGGATTTCTTTCAAGGCTGCAAAAATCTCACTTTGAAGAAGCATCCAGTCAAATCCACATAGAGGTGTCAAATCCACACAAAAGTTTCCCTGGAAGTCTGAGGTCCCAGTGTGCTATGCCATCACTTCCCATTTGAGGAAATGTGCATTTCCAGTGGTGCATGCTGTTACTAAGGCAAAAATTTGAGCCCGTACTAATACAGTAGGTTGGTTTCTCTCTGGGAAGCAGAACAGAAAGTGGGTCAGGGAATGGGCTAGAAGTCAGCAGCGAGACTGCTTCACAAGCAACTAGTTTTGAAAATATTTAGAAAATACATAATCCATAATCTACTTCAAACTGTATATATAAAAATATGAGGTTCCAACAGACTGTATTGATAACTTTGTGAACAATAGTTTTCTGTTCCTTTCCATGCAGTGAAGAGTTAGCTGTGTTAACAAAATGAGGACTTGGATGTATGTAAAAGCTGCCTCCCCTTTAGAGTAGTACGGTTCACGTGAGAATAGACCTGCATGCTTTTGGGAAGGTGAGGCAGCCAGTAGTGGAATAACAACAGCCTAAACAGTCTGTTTGGTTGGTCAGCCTCACATCAGCCCCTAGAAAAGCATGTCCTCTTGGGTTCCATTTCCAAGGATTTTAAGGGCAAGAGGATAATCAAGGATGCGTTTATCAAGAGTGAATTTTGCTTGACCAGCTGGATTGCCTTCTCTGATGAAATGACTGGTTTTATGGTTGAGAGGAGAGCAACAGACACAAACTACCTTGCTGTTTAGAAAGCCTTTGGACAGGATCTGTCACAGCATTCTCATTTGGAAGGTATGGGCTTGAAGAACAGATGGCCAGACAGGCTGAAAGTTGCCTGCCCTTCCAGGTTTGAAGGGTAGTGCTGGTGGGCCAGAGGTCCAGCTAGCAACTGGTTAAGAGTAAAGTACCCCAGGGATTGATTCTGGGGCTGATATCATTCAATATCTTCATCAACAACCTGGATGATGAAACAGATTGCCCCCATGACAATTATTAGGTTCCCCTTTATATATGTATACTGGTTAGTACCAGAACCTGTGAGGCTGCTGTATCTTCTGGTGGTAGACTTGGGATTTTTGCTAGTGCTGGGTTTTGCAACACATGATCTTCTCTGAAGCTGTGGGAAATTTTTTAATAGACTGAGTTTTCTTGCCAGTATTATAATCAAAAAGGGACCCTGGTAAAGTAATATCTGGGACCTTGCGAGGTCCAGTTCCATGAGCAGCTTAAAACGTAAGCAAGGTGAAGCAGTCCAGCCCCAAGGGGGATTCAATTATTGTTTCAGTATCTCTTATAAATTGTACTTTCTGGAGCAGCTTAGTACCTTCACACAGTATAAAAATGATATTACAATGTCATTCAGCACTTTGAAGTAGGGCCACTTTCCTATTTTGGTATAATTTTCCAGAAGAATAGCAGCTTAATTAATGATTTATGCTGAGAGGTCCTTTGCTCATACAACAGCTTTAAAAGACGAGCTTGAGGATTAAAATCTGTTAAAAGGAGTATTTTTGTTTCCTGATATAATGTCATCAATTCTGAACTAATTATATAGTGGCTGGAAATATACTGTGATCTCACAGAAAATAACTTTCTGGGTGAAAGGACAAAAATAGAAGCTTAATTTTGTAGGTCCCCGAGAAAGGCAAAAGTAAGATATTGTTTTCAATACAGAGTTTCAAGATTTTGTAGCATTAATTAAAAGCATAATTTGGGGCTGCTACCTGTTGAAGGGCTTAGACCTTGCAGTGCCTGAAAGTGCTCTAAAAAGAAATAACTCCAATTCTGTGTCGTGGATGCTGGTGCTCGCATACAGGATTGTGTTCTCATGATACTTGTTTTGTAAGAACATAATATAAGAAGGGCAATACTGAGAAAAAAAATGTACTTTCCCAGCTTCTGGTCATTTTTGGCTCAAGGAATCTCCTAACTCCCATAGAGTTTGTGAGTGCTGAGAAGCTCATTGAACTTTTCTTCCATGTTTGTGTGCATCTCGTCCCTGACTACGTGAACTGTTCACATCCAGGACATCTTGTGGAGTTATATGGTTTACCTAAGTATGCATGTATGTATGTATATGTGAAAAAAATATGCCCTTGTGTGTGTTTTTGGACCTGCCACCTGCTAGTGTTGTTTCATAACCCTCAGGTCTTCTGCTGGAAGATTCAGGTAGTAGCTGCACGCTATTCAGCCTCTCCTTGCCACTCATGATTTTAGAGTTATCTGTTGCTCTCCTGTATCATCTTTTCTAGATGAGAAATTCCTGGTTTATGCAGTCATTCTCTGATTGAAGGAATTGTGTCTTCCAGACCACTGGCTATCCTCGTCCCTCCTTGAACTTTTTCCAATGTCAGTCAATCTTCTTGAAGACGGGTGACAAGGACCAGAACTGAAAAAATTATCCAAGCTCTGGACAGAATTTAGACGTAGACAGCAACGTAAGAATGTTCTCTGTTTGCCTTTTTAGGAATGCTGAATGATTTCTGGGTTTTGATGACTGTGCACTGAGCTGCTGCGCTTGTCGTGTATCCTGCCTAACGCTAAAATCTTGCTCCTGAATTGAAATAGGCAGGATGTTCCCCATCATTGTATCTGTGAAGTGAGGGTTCTTTTCCACATTGGAGTTGATGTGTCATTTTGTCAGCCTGTTACTTGGTCCTGTAGGTTCTCCTGTGGTTTTTCACCATCTGCTGTTCTCTTTACTAACTTTAATAACTTAGCATAATTACTAGACTTCATAGTTACTATTTATCCCCTTTTCCGTGTTGTTTGTGAGTACCTTTCCACGTATACTGCAGTGGGACACGTGGTTACTACCAAGCAGTCAAGAGTATTGGTTTTTTGGAGGTAGAAAAGCTGTAATTGATGAAGGATGGTGAAACTGATTCTGATTTAAACATGGGACTGTGTTGAGAGTGTGTTTGCTACGTCATTACTGTTGATTTTGGACCTTATGCCCATTGCCTCAGGTCCACTGCCTTACCCACAGTAGTGAGACTGGGGTTGGCGTTGCAGGATCTCCCCAGATAGTCCGCAGTTTGTTTCCTTGCTCGTCACCTCCAGTCTTACCCTTCCAGGCAGTGCATACACAGGGAGCCTGTCTCTGCTGCTTGGCAGAGAGCTGCTGTCCACTGCCTTCTGCTTTCTTTGGGTTTCACTAATTCTCCAGTCTCTGTGGTTTTTAATCAGTCCTGAATGAATTCCTGTGGGCCTGCTTGAGTAAGCATCTGCTCAGTGTGTGCAAGGGTTCTGCCAGCGCTTGCCTGGGTCTAGCTTAATTTTTATCACTTCAGGCTTATATCTGATTAAGCAAAATTTCATTGAAGTTGCCTGTGTAATTCTGCTTAGAAACAGCTTTCTGAAAAATACAAAATAGCTTTCTGTTAATATTTTCTACGTGAAATACACAAGGATGCCTTACAGAAACCCAGCTTTGCCGGTACAAGTTTATTTAAAAACCTAATCCTTCAATTTAGCTAGAAGAATATCTGTAATCAATAAAAAACAAACC
The DNA here is from genome assembly GCA_011057875.1 of Pterocles orientalis. Taxonomy (NCBI): domain Eukaryota; kingdom Metazoa; phylum Chordata; class Aves; order Pterocliformes; family Pteroclidae; genus Pterocles; species Pterocles orientalis. The sequence continues at coordinate 771,606 of WKFP01015052.1, read as the reverse complement.
CAGAAAGAAGTTTGATTCTGCATCGGTATTCATAAGGAAGAAAGCCTGGAAGTCTGGCAAAAGTCTTTCTAGCCCATTGTCTCATCCCCAGCAAGGACCAGCAGTGAGTTTTCAAGGAAGAACCTAAATCTATGTAAAGAACACACTGTTCTGCTCTTTTTGTCTCATAAGCAGAGGTAGTTTTGCAGTGTTTGAGATCCAGATGCGCACGCAGGCAGCAGTTGGTGAGGCTCAGGGCTGTCTGCGGGGTGCCTGGGGATGAGCTGGCTGTGCTGCCATGTGCTGCGCAGCTGGGCTGTCCCATTTGTGGGAGTGGGCACCCAGAGCTGACGCGTCCTGAGTGCCCCGGCTTTGCTCTGCATGCGTAGGCCATCTGCGCAGCACGTGGGCGGCAGATGTTGGTATGGCTGGTCAGTGCTGGACGTGCGTTGTGCGCACGTGCTGCAGGGATGACGGTGCAGGTTGCTGCTCTGGGGACATTGCTCATCATCTGAATGTGTCAAGCCCACAACCTGTATATGGACAAAATATCCTTTGGAAAAAAAGATGATGTGTCCTGATGAAGCTGGATAATGCGGGATATGCTTAGCAACAAAGAGTTTTGAAATAGCCACTGGGGCTGCATTTCTAGCGCATCTCAAAGTTTGGGACTAATTTCTCTACTGTTGAGGCCAAAAATCACACTTGTTTCTACCACAGCAGGCGTTGAGATGCCTTTCTGCTTTCACCAAAACTGCAACTGCTTGTATGTATGAGAGGAATCAGGAAATAGGGAAAGGCAAAGAGCAGTGAAATCAGCTCCTATTTAAGTCATGGCAGTCATGTCAGCGACTTTAGAGTCAAGACTCTGGCCATGGATTTTAACTCTTCCAGGGCTGAATTTCCCTTCTGCTGACAGTGAAGAGGAAGGAATAAACTCATTGAATTCACTGGCTGTAGGGGTAAGTTGAGCTAATTTCTTTGCTACAATTGCTCATTGTCTTGGGCAGTTCCCCTGTTAAGAAAAATCGGTGTCGATGCATCTAATTCACAAGGGTTCCACGAGGCTTGCAAACATCTCTGAATAGCTGCTGAAGTGCTTTTGATTGACAATACCACTTTCATGTAATTCTTCTGTGTTTCCTTTTGTTTTGTTTTCAATTACAGTAATTTCAACAGAGCTGTCTACAATCAGAAAGTGTGGAAATTGAATACAGAAAGATGTAGTGTTTCAAGGAAGAGTAAGTATAGCAGTGTCATTTTTTTTTCCTAGAGAAAGGATATAGTTTTCTCAGGATCAGCTCTGTATTCTCAGTTCAACTGGCAAACAGGAAATGTTGGGTTTTTTTTTTTCCTTTAGGTCCCAAAGGATGTTTCTTTGTTAGAAAGCCAAACCTCCGTTTCCTCTATTCCTTGTAACTGATAGCAAACCTGGTGAACATAGAGTAGACTTGGCACCAAGTGCATGAACTTGTAGCCTATTTCTTTTACGAACCAATTTCGTTTGAACATTGGAAGTCTGCCTTTGTTTTCTGCTAGATAACTTGGTAGGCAACTAATTGATTTTCTTGTGGCCAGATGCTGGAGCCTACCCTGATGTTAATGAGACTTCACTTACACAAACAGGCTCAATGAGGTTGACAGCAACCCCTGTGTGCCTGAAAGTCTCTGATGCAGCTGCTTTATGCTGAGAAATGTTAGCAGAACCTTGGTCTCAATCCCTACTTTGACCTGAAACAAATTCCCCCTTTCTTTCCCAGGATCCTGTACATACACTGAATATGGCCAAACTGCATAATGCATACATAGAGGTACACGAGCTAGCTTTGGCAACAAAAAAAAGAGCTGTGTACAGCCACAAACCTGCTTTTAAGAGAGCTATTTGTAGTTCGGGTGGCAGAGCATGCTGTCCAAATTGCTGTGCAGCTAACACGTGGACTCGTTCTGTTAAACAGCAGGAAGAAAATTTCAAAAGTTTTGGAACAAATCAGTCTTTTAGGGATCAAAAAGCTGTGACCACAGCCAAGTAGGTTGAGTAAGTTGGATATCTAGGATGGTTGTGTAAGTTGGGTATTTAGGATGCTGAATAAGTGTGGCATGATGATTTGGAGCGGGTACTATGTGGCTGAGAGGGTTGGAGAAGTGTTGCAAGGATATACAGAAGTACCATCTTGAACAGCGTAAAACTGAGACACTGCAGCAAACAGAACTGAAACTCATGTTACTGGCACATAACTGTCAGCTGGACGGCTACAGGAGCAGAAGCGTCGTATGGCTGAAGCTGATCTCACATTTGTGGATGCAAGGCTCCAAGCACCGTGTCATTTTATTTTGGTGTAATAAAAGGACCAGCATCACTTATCCTTGGTGCTGGAGACTGCCATCTCTGCAAACTAGTCTGAGTCAGTTTCTGCAACATTACCTTTTCACTGTCTTTACATTTTCAGTGGATGATTTTGCTTGATTTACTTCCGATACGGACATAATACCCGTGTGTTTTAAAGGATTGCTGCCTAATGAGTTTCTGTGATTCTGAACTCCAGTGTAAAGTTTCTCAGCCACAAGGCTCTCCGTTGCAGAACTGCTGAGATTATTTTCATTTGCAATGGAATGAGAGGTAAAGTTTAGCCTCCCATTTTGTACGTTTTTTCACACCTCTGAATTGCTTCTGCAGCAGTTTGTCTGACCATGCAGATGTAGAGACCAGACAGAAACAAGGAAGGTTTCAGCTGTTTGATTGTCACCCAGCTGGCAATACTAATATTTATGTTGGGTTTGGGGAATTTTCTACCTGATAAGTAAGTTTATATGTTTGAGTTTGATTATTCTAGGCTGACTGTTGTGTTTACTTCTGGTTAAAAAGTTACTTGAACAACAAGTTGCTTACTTTCACCACATGCAGAAGTTCATGCTTTGTTGGTGAATTAGCCATGTATTTCTTGTGTGAAAGTTCCAAAATATTTCTGCATGATGCTTGTCGTCGATAAGTGAAGCACAAGGAGAATGGCAAATTTAGGAAGCCCCTTATAACAAGAATACGACTGAAAATTAAGAATTCACAAAAGACCAAATTATAGGCTAGAATTGTGGTAGTTGGATATCTTAATAAAAAATATTTGTTCTGCTTGTAAACAGCCTGCAGAAACTTTTTAAAATGTTATCTGTGAAGGCAGTATTTTCAGAAATAAATACCACACTTTCTTAGAAGGAACAAGAGCAGTGAAGGAGCATTGAAAAAAAAGAATCACAGAATCACAGAATGTTAGAGATTGGAAGGGACCTTGGAAGATCATCTAGTCCAATCCCCCTGCCAGAGTAGGAACACCTAGATCAAATAACACAGAACACATCCAGGTGGGCTTTGAATGTCTCCAGAGAAGGAGACTCTACAACCTCTCTGGGCAGCCTGTTCCAGTGCTCCGTCACCCTCACTGTAAAGAATTTTTTTCTCATATTCAAGTGGATCCTTCTATGTTCCAGCTTGAACACATTGCCCCTTGTCCTGTCACTGGATGTCACAGGGAAGAGCCTGGCTCCATCCTCCTGACACTCACCCTTCACATATTTATAAACATTGATTAGGTCACCCCTCAGTCTCCTCTTTTCCAAGCTAAAAGAAAACATACAAGAAGCAGGGCTATTGTGTTGTCAGACTTGAATTGTTACTCTACTTATCCTGAGGTAAAATTTGATTGTGAGAGTTCTGCGATGAAGTAATTTGCTGTGGCAATGAGAAGGCAATGAGGCTTTTTGACGGGTATAGTCCAGCTTTTATAAAACAGGAAGCTAAAATTGTAACTTTATTCAAGCCATCAGTAAATTTTAATTGTCCTAGCTGGCAAGAAAAAAAATATAAATTTTAATAAACTTGATAAAAATAGTTTCATGGTAGGAGATGAGTAGTCAGCCTCTGAAAACACAGGTAGATAACTACTGGTCAGTTTTCATGTAAATAATTGATTTGAAATTAACCACTGTTAATAATTTAATCATCAGTCTAACTTTGATAAAATGCAGTCTTTAGCATGTACTTTGTCTAATGCTGAGACACCAAGGTTCTTTTAGGTCGTGTTCCCAACGAGGATTTATTTTGTCCATTTGTCTCCAACTGCATGTTCTTTGTAAAAATCATAACAGCAGGATGTGGTTAGAGCATCATACATGATATTACAGCTCGTAACAGCAAGGCTTTTCCAGGAAGGGTTGTTGGAGACTTGTCTGGTATAGCACTTGCAACCATGCCCCAGCAAAAATCCTGACATCTTTTTGGGCTGGATGTCTGTAGTTAGTTTACCAACTACAAGAGAAGAGCTGTGAGGCTATATGAATTTGGTGGGCTTCACAGCTATTCATGCTGATCTTCAGCAATGTCCCTTGGCCCTTACTAGAAAGGTGCTTTTGTTTCACTGAAACAAACAAACAAGCAAAAAAAACCCCAACCAAACATCCTGTCAGTCTATCATTAACTTACTTGAAGCAAAGCAACAGAACTGTACTTTTCTGATACAAAATGTGGACTGTGATCTTGGTACAGTGCAAAGCAAATGTCACCTACTTGCAGACTAATTCTTCCTACGTGTTGATGGCTGGCTTTAACACTGAATTATTTTTAAGTTGTATCCATTTTAAATGCGATCCACTTTCTTAATTTCCTCCTAATTAGACTTCTGTACACATTATGTAGGTCAGTGGTCCCTCAAGACAGAGGTGACAGGCTGCAGGAAGGATAAATAGGACTCCAAGGTTTGTTCACAGGCCTCACGAATCTGTGTTGACCTCCAGAGGGCTGGTTTTCTTTTTTTCTCATTCCTTTGAGAAAAAAATCTTTGGTGTGAGGCAACCTTGAAAAACATAAGGTCAATGCAACCAACTTCAGATATCTGAATCTGTGAAGAAGCTCAAACCAGGTCCCAGAAATTAGCTGGGATCCATATGCCAGTTCTGTGACCTCAGAAGATTTCGGATTAGCATTGCCTAAAGCAACATTTTGAAGCAGAATTTGTTGGGCATGATGTAGAACAGAGACAATCTAAGACATGTAAACTTGTAATGGGGGGGGCGCTTTTCTTGAACCAGGGCTCAGTTGCTGGTAATTTGGGAAGTGTTCCCATGGTCACGTCAGGGTTTTGTGTGAACAATTCAGCAAAGAATGAGGAGAGAAACTGCAAAGCTTTCTTTGCTTGGATTTAGGGCATTGTATAGGACTGAGATCTTGGAAAATGAAATGACAGATAAAGCATCGCATTGCTTCACTTGAGTTTTACTTTGTTATAAAAAACCTGTTAAATGAAGAAACTTATCAGAGCACTATATTGGAAAGAAACAATTGTTTAGTTGCTGTGAACACATGAAATGACCTCAGTGCTTTCTGCATGCACCCAGGGACCTTATTTAACTTATGGAAGCCGTATCCTGTAAGAAATCAGTCCTCATTCAAGCAGTGTTTTGAGAGCCAACAGGAGTAAGGGTGTGTTTATTCAACTTGTGCTTATTGTGAGGCAGGACTTTCCTTCACTACAGGAATGCCCCAGTGGATGTGCTGGGCTGATGTACAAGGTTCGCTGTTTCCTCTTCATGATGTGGTCACTCTGCCTTATGGACAGAGACAAGGTACTGAGCTATGGGGACCTCACCAGGCCCAGTATGGCCTCATCCCTGCATCACACAGGGAGAGGAACTCGGAGAAAAGCAACATGTTTGCTATATGCTTGACCCAGATACTGATGGGAAGAAAAAAAATGTTTGAGGTTTTACTATGCACACTGGTATTTTGCTTTCCATTGAGAGCAGTGGTAAACAAAAGAGGCAGCCGTTTCAGTGGGTGAAATAGAAGTAGCAGTTCCTGATGGTAACGGGTCTCCTGTTGACTAAGCAGTTCTCTTCCTGGTTCTGATGACCCACTGTAATATATAAATGTCCAATATGATATTTCCCCCTTCCCATTCATCAGATGAACCGTAGGTTTCAATTGCTACCTAAGATCCAGTGGTTGAAATAGGATCCAGAGGTGCGTATGTTTATACTTAGCAGCTGCCATAGTAAAAGCACTGTGGTTTGATGGTCCAGTTTAGTATAAATCACCACTTCGATGCTCAGTGATACATCATAGTGAGACATCAGCCTTTGAGAAGGGTTTTTGTGGCTGTTATTACGCGGCAATGAGGCCAAAAATGCTTGCTTCTCTGAATATGGATCATTATTAAGGTGTACTGACCTACTACTGTGTTCTACCAACCCTTGCAATCTATAACACATCCTTTCACCAATCCATGTTTAAACTGCAGGCCTTAAGCTACATCTTTCTTAGCTGCTGGACCAGACTCTCATGTAAACTTAGCATGAATGCTCTGTTCTGCTTTTTCACAGCTGCTAGTCAGTGCCATGGCTTGGTCCTTGTTTTTTCCAAGAAAATAATGATCCATCATGTGCTTGCTGATTCCATTTGGGAGGGGGGAAGTGGTGAAAAATTCATTAATTCCTTTTAAAGTAGATTTTTACATTTCTGCCCCATGTGCCATTTTTCCTGTGCTGCAACAGCTGGATTTCCAAAAAGATGTTGTGGAGCCTGGTTTGTCCATCAGCTTTTGGTGAGGGTTTCCAAATGTTTCAGGCAGGTAGGCCTAAATATTAGTGCTCTTAGGAAAACAAGAAACTTAACCCACTTCTGCTGTGTGGAATCAGTTCATTATTTCCAGAGGAGCTGCAGCTTCTCACATAAGACTTCTGTGTGTTTTTATGTTAGGAGCTAATTCAGGTTTAGCTGCATCCATCACTAATACTGTCAGTAGTGTCTCTGTTGCTGTGATGCCTAAAGATGTGCATGAAGATCTCACATAATAATTTATTCCTGTTGTTTGGGTATGAGGCAAAGTGTATAAGTCAGAGGGAGGGAGAAGAGAAATAGATGAAGTCCAGGAAAGGAAAATTGAGGTGTTTCTGTAAAGCTTGTGGAGGTGATGAATGCTGTTGATGTAATATGCAAACAGCAAAACAAGTGGTTTGGCAGCTGCTGCAAAGCAATTTACCTTACTGACCAACATCACCTCTGTTGTATTTCTGTGCTCCTTTTATGGCTTGCACGCTCCTGCGGTTCCTAGTCTCTAGCTAGGTGCCTGGGTTGGCTGGGGTGGTTTTGTTTCTGTTGGTGCCTAAAAAATGGTGTTGCGCAACTGCTGGTTGCTAAAGATAATAGCAACTCTGTTGTAGCTTCCAGATCCTCTCTGGGAATGCATAAGCCCCTGCCTGTTGCTGTGGCGCGTGCGCAATGATAGTAACAAGGCTCTAAAATCCCCTGGGATTTTCCCAACCTGTTCTGATTCAGGTGGTATCAGATACATTAGTCAGACATTGAGAGGACACTGTAGTTAGCCTGCACTTCGGGACACAGAGCTAGTGTGAGCCCTGAAGACAGCTGACACTGATGTGGTCCCAGCAGCCGGAGAGGAGGCTGTGTCTTCCAGCTGGGCTGCATACTCCAGGGCATAAAACTGCTAAAAGCTATGTAAGCAAGACTGAACCCTAGCTCTGTGGGAGCTGTACCCAGTTTGTGATGCAAAAGCTCCTGCAACACAGCACTCAGAACATGGCTGATCATGTCTGGGATGCAGACACTGCTCTGTGGTCCCATTAGAAAGGGTAGCAGGCTGGTCTAACCATAACCTTCAGTCTGAGACTATGGGATAGCCCAGCTGAGACTGTAGCAATGAAGCATCTGCAGGGTGAAAATGTCAGTCCTGTTCAGATCCCTGAGGCAGCAAAATGTTTTACCTTCACTGTAAGATGGTAAGTGAAGGAAAAAATATCATAAAGTTCCCTCACTCCCTGCTGGCAGTGATACTGTTTGGAACCTGGATTGCAGTGCTGCTGGCTCTGTGGAGCTTGAACCGGGGTTGTTGATGCTCCTGGACCTGGAAGTACAGCACTGGCACTGCTCCGAGTGGACATAGCTCCTGAAACTCTGCTGGTAAGTCCGAACAGGCCCTTGAAATACTCCCTTGGATACACCGTGCTGCATCTCAGCCCCTGGCACAATTTTGGTAGAGCTGGAGGAAGCTTGAGCATCAAGGGCAGCCTAACTCTGACCTAGCCTGTGGCTGTTGGTTACTTGTACTCGGCTATCCCTGTTCTGTGGGTACTGATGGGCTCTTGGGGACTTGTATGAGCAGTAATTAGTCACCTGGGTTGCCCAAATGACTGTGGGTCAGGTGAGAACACTTGTATTTAATCTGGAAGGCCATCCCTTGTCTGATGAGGCAAGCAGGAGAAAAGGATTGTGTAAAATTGCTGGATATGAAGAATACTGTTAAAATGGACGGAAGCAGCAAGCCCCAAATACTGTGTGCCTCAGTGAGTGCTGGCTCACAGGGTGAAAATATTGACTGGAGAAGATGAATTTTGACCTTAGGGTTTTGTTTCTTACTGTTTCCTCAGTGTGGCTTTTTATACTCAGATAAGACAAATCCAAATGGATATTTAGTGTGAGTGTGTGTGGGGACAATGCTGGCTTGCAAAAGACAGATGTACTCTTCAGAAGTTTCTGTAGCAGTGTCCATATTGGGGGGTGGGGAACCATAGCTGTTACAGATGTTTGATTTCTTTGGTTTTGTTGCTGTTAACAATTGGCCAAGAGGACTGTGCCAGCAGATGTGCTCTGGTTTCTACAAGGGTTTTCATGTCCCTGTGACCAACTGAGACAGGCTGGCTGTTTTGGTAGATCTTTGACACAACTGATCACCTCTTCTGTGTAATTGATAATTCTGTAGGATAATGATGTGGCAGCCTGGTTAAGTCTTATCTCAATGGAGACTATTTTCTAGGCTAATTCTGGTCAATATGAAGCAAGCTCCCTTTCCTGTGGAAAAGGAGCTGGACACCAGCATTTTGTGTCTTGGCATTGTTATTGGTAAGCTGTCTCTTAACAGGAATATGAAGTGGCTATAAAACTCTGCATGTTTCAAAGAACAAATGTGTGTGCTTAAGTTTTTAAGCCAAGGTTAAGAGCGGGGAAAGTATAGCTAAATCTTTCTCAATAGAAGTTATTTTACATTTATTTGGCAAGTCTCAGGTGTATTTCAGACAAGTTACTTCAAAGTATGCTTGCTCACAGCTGTAGGCCATCTGTGCAACAACAGGTATGATATACTCGGAATTTGACAAATCTGGTCTTTTAAGCCTAAGAAACCACATAATACACATAAATGTTTGATAGGAAACAATTAATTAATTCTAATATTAAATTATATTAAAAAGGAGCTTCCTGATTTGCAGCAAAGAGTTCACTGTCTTTAATATACAAAGGCTCTCTAAATTTTATGCTTTTCTCTCAATTTAACAGTGGTAAACGGGAACTATTCTGGATTTTGTAGCTTGAAAAAACCTCCTTCTCTTTCTCTCCTCTGGTACCTTCTTCTGACATTTAAGTGATTGTCAGCAGTGCAAAAGAGTTTGTGGTGTCTGGCTTTCCACTTAACTGCTCACTTTTCTCGTGTATCTCTTGGAGACCTTATGCAGTTTTCAGTTTTCTGCTTTTAGAGAAATGCTATAATTTCGTGCTTCAGAGGTGCAATACCCTACTTTAAAAGGGCACAGTCTGGCCTGTTTTCCCCTTGCAATAACTTGAAAATAATTGTCATGTATTTCCTGAGACCTGTTTTCTTCCACTTGCTTTTTCCTACATGAGGAAATATTGATAAAACCACTGCTTTAATTCTGTCTTTCCATATTGTAGTGACAAAAGAGATAGTCTGCATTAATGTTACAAAGTATCACTGAGGAGATTTTTAGTACCTTGGTTCTGTTATCACAGCTGTAAATACCAGTCAAATTCCAGCAGAGGTGTATTTCTTCACAACAGTGCAATGTGGTAGGATGTTAAAACTGTCAGTGATTCAGAACAAACTCTTCACTGTAGCAAGTGTGATTGAAAGGATATTTGAGTGATTAGAAAAAGCATCTTGGGAAAACACCTTTTGACATTATCCTTCAAAGGTGCCTTGCTGCATGTTCTCTGCAGCCTGCTTGGGAAGGGGGAAATAATCGGTAATTACATGGGATGTTAGGTTGTTCCTCTGCACACTCTTGCCTCCACTCTATGCTTCGCTCTTCCTAGCAAACCTGACTTTTGCTGCACTTCAGAGCTAAGTACACTTTGATATTCTTTGCAAAGAGAAAATCATAATTTTTGATAGTGGCTCAGAGCTGGCTTTAGCAAAGAAGGGTAGGGAGGTGGTGTGGCATTTGCCCACAGTTGAAGAGATGAGCTGGCTGCTCTGGGGGCAGGTTGAGCTGCTAATCCTTCCCTCTTGCTTGTACAGGCCTATGCTAAGATGCCTTTGGGCTGGCTTTGAAGGAGGACTGATTCACTGAAAACATCTCCTCCCATGTTCTAGCTTTCCAAGCAACCATACCTTGTAGTATGTCCCACATCCAAAAATTTAGATCAGGAAGAAGTAAAGGAAGGTTAAACAGGCAGTGTTATGGTGGACTGGAGAACAAAAGAACAACCTTCCGAGAGTCATAGCTGGATGTGGTGCTGGGGACACATTTTTTCTGTGATTTTTAGCGTAACTTCACAGCATCCCTTGCTCAGTACTTCCGTTATGGAAGCTGCTTACCCCACCTCCCTGCTGTTTTGACTGTGCCCTGTCTGCACCTCTTATGGCAAGTACCCAGATCATTTTGGAAACGTGTTTATCTCTGACTTAGCATTGGCTAAGCTTCCCCTAAGCCACAAGGGGATTCACTACTGCAACAAAAGAGTCTGTATGTTTTTTATATATGTAGAAATATACAGGCAGGGGGGCAAGCTAAACCAAATTCTCAAAATTATCATAAGGGCAGCTCCTACTGTGGATGCTTGACTGCTCAGTCTCACACACAAAGCTCGACAATGGAGTGTCAGGAAGGAAAAACAACTGAGGGTTGCATGTAATTCTATACATTTGCCCTTCTCATTCTCGGAACTTTTCAAGCCAAAGTAATAAATTGTCTTGAAAATGCAGTAGTAGCGTGAATCTACTGAAATGTCAGCAAGTGTGGAGTGGAAGAAGATATCTGCCACTACGTACTTCCTGACAACGTGCAGCTCTGCTCTCCTGTTTGCAGCCCCCAAGAAGGAAGCTGAGAGTAAACACCCTGAGCTTGCAAATCCAAGCCTGAGCCAAGGCCACCCTGTCTTGATTCAGCTCAGGGCCCAGTGGGAGAATCTGTTGCCTGGGCCACCTTTGCACAAGACCGTCTGTCCTACCTGTATAGCGAGAGCTCAGGTGTGAAGGGAGGCAGCACCTTCTGCCTTCCCCACGGCAGCAGCTACTGCCTCCTACCTTAGGGGCAGCAGTAAGAGAATGTTCTTCTGTCTAAGATCTCTGTTGGCTTTTCCTCCCAGGGCTGTCCTTCAACTTTTACAATATGAGGAGGGAGAGGACTCTGTTTTCATCTTTCTGCCACATCCCTTCATCCCAAGGGGGCTGGGGATGGGGGAAGATGCATCTTTGTAGAAGGAGTAGGTAGGCAACTTGTGGAAGGCTCTTCATGTGTGCCTCAAAGGAAGAGGGAAGCGAGTGATGTTAAGTGGGCTTTCCTCCTCCCTTGGGCTTTTAACCCCAGTGCCCTCTCCTTGCCTGCTCTGCATCTTCCAGGACACATCCTGCTGCTGCCAAACCAAAATCAAACCTTGCCCCTGGGGCTGAGAAGCCTTGAGTGCTGAAGTCTCCCTTGTGTGCCAAAGACACTGTCTTGCATACTAGCTTCTGTTTGGGGTGTGACTCTCAGTGGGTGTAGGTATTTCCCTGTGTTCTGGGAAATTTTAAGGGCTGGGAATATAGTATTATGGAAGAAAGAGGGCTGGGAGGGATCTCCAGCAGTTGGTAAGTTCAGCCCCTTGCCCAAAGTCAAGAATGATTGTCGCTAAGCCATTTCTGTGAGATTCTTGCATCAACTCAGTTGCGGAAGACTTGTAACCTTCCTGGATGCTCTCCCTGTATTTCCCTCTCTGTTAAACCCTCTGTTAACCTCTCTGTTTCTTCTTACCCTATCCACTGAAGGTTCAGAGAATGGGTGATCTATTTCCCTGTGGCCTGTGGTGGCTTTTTATCAGTTTAGATATTGTTATTGCGTGTCTTCTCTGTCTTTCCCTTCTCCAAGTACCCTGCAATGGATGATCCTGGTTATTCCAGATGGATGCCACAGGAGCAACTCTCTGCACTCACTTCAGCTGGTTTTTACCTTACAGGAAGGGTGTTGCACAGTGTAGGATACTGCTCTGGCAGAGACCTCCCTGATACAGTGTGAAGGAACATGGTAGAACATAACTTTTCGTGGCTGGAAGTTAAACTGTTCTGCTCAGGAGAGAAGAGAGAAAATGACTATTGTAATTTATTTTTTTTAAAAAAGTAGTTAGAAAAAATATTTGAAATGGAAAGGAGACAGGTTATTTTAATTTTTATTTAAGACAGCTTTGCATAAAATCTTTCCTCTTCCTTACAGCTTTAGATCCATCTCTGGTGTGGCTGTATTGGCAAATGAGAGTCAGGCACCATAATGACTCTGTGCTGGTGGCCAGATGTCTCCTTGAGGTATTTCAAGGGGGGATGCTCCTGTCCTTGATGTGATCTAAGCCTTTTTTCTCCCCAAAGCGCAAGGCTGACTTAACACTTGCTGACAGCTGTAAAAGGAATTAGTTTTTTCTTGTACGTTATGCGTAGGCTGTAAGTGACATTGCTATTACGCAGTTGTGCTCTTCCCTGACTGCAGACCTTCTTCAATTGTCAGGCTGCGTTGGAAGTTAATCCTTCCTGTGTGGCTAGGTGTTCCTCAAGCCTACATACAGATTAGGTACTAGCAGAACAAAGTCAGCCTAGTGGGGTTTGCAGGTGATTCCTTCAATCTTGCCTGGAAGGGCAGGTACAGCTAAGAAACTGTGTTTGAGGAGGCAATTACAGTCCTGAAAGAGATGCAAAAGGCGACACTGATGGAAGTTTTTTGAAAGAATGCCATTTTTTATAATCTCTCTTGTTGCACAATGTTGTACATGTTCATAATGTCATAATAAAAAGGGCCACATCTCTTCTCTTTGACATGCAAAACACTTTACTGCGATTGTACCAAGAATCACTGTCAGAGAGGCACGAGGATACTCTGAATGACCAAAAACCTTTTATGTTGTCGTTATCCTGAAATGCTTACATATTGTCCAGAAATCACCTCTTGCTGACAGTCCCATTTTCTGCATGTTTCTAAGAATCCTGTTGAACTGGATTTCCCCCCAGACATTTTCAGTAAACACCAAAAAATTGTTATTTTTTGTCTCTAGCTCTGACCTGTGTGATTAAATAAGACACTGCATCTGTACACCCATTTGTAATGGTAGCATTCGAAGAGTAGTATTCATTTCCCCATCTTCTAGTGCTTATATAAATAGCTAAGAGCTAATGTGTTTTTAATGTTTTTTTTACAACAGCTAACAATATTACTACCTCTCTTAAAAAAATTTTAAAAAATCAAGCAAGTTACAAGCTTGCATCAAAATATCTATAAGTAGTAAGGTGGAAACTTTTACTGCCTGGCTGCTGGGAGTGTGCATACATACAGATGATTCAGCTGAATGCTCGTAAAAATGTACATCTAATGGCTCAACATAATAATAATGAAATTTATGGGAGGGTGAATAAAATATCTTGTGTGATCTAGAATAACTGTGTTTGTGATGGCCTTCAGGAACCACAACTTCAGTTATATTAGAGTATTTATCTGACAAGTCATAGCTGGTTTTAAGCCAAAGGCATGGTATTACGAAAGGAAGATAGCCTTTAATTTAAAAATACATAGGATGAAGTTTAGCGGTGATCCCATTTGCATTTGGGATCTGCTTGCAAATGACCTGTGCATGCTATTCATGAAATTGCTATTTCTTTAGTGATTTCTGTGCACATGTAGTCATTTTTTGAATGCTCTGTGTGTACCAGGGAGAGAGGCTAATGGTGGGAGGCTGTCGGAGAATAAACCACTTGAAGCAGTGGACTAGCAGAAATCTGAAAGTGAGCCTGGTGGGTTTGTTGATGGGGAAGAAGTAATGTCCAATGGCACTTCTGGGAGAGGAGAAGGTCACAGGGCTGATATGGCTGATATCAAACTGGGAGCTGCATGGGAAGTTGAGACAAATGCCAGAAAGCCTTGGGCGAGAAATGGAAAATGGTAAGCAGCCTGAGCAAGGTTGGGAAAAGGGAAACTGAGCTGTAAAATCACTGATGTTCAGAAAACGAGCCATGAACTCCACAGAAAAGGCTGGATTTATGTAGGGGTAAGGATCCTCTGCATGATGAGTGCCTTGGGGAAAGGAAGAAGCAGAAACTGAGAAGTATCAGTGGAGGGGTTTGTTGTGTCTTGTCTTGGGATTAGTGTTCTTGAGGTTATTCCGTGAAGAGCAATTACATCTCTATTTCCTTTAATCCGATAGATGCCTCCAAGCAGGTAAGATGTCACAACCTCAGGAGCTGAGTGAGGGAGGAAAAAATTTGTTAATATGAAAGGAATCTAATGGCTCTACACTAGGGCCGCGAAGTCCTGTAGTGAAGGGTGTCTGCCTCTTCAGTCTTCTCTCAAATTTCTGTCCCACTGTTGGCCTTCCCAGGCCAGGAAGGGTGGCCCTGAGCCCTCCTCCCCAAAGCAGCAGAAGTGAGTTTTGTCCCATGTTGTTGGAAAGCTCAGGACTGGTTCTACTGAAAGGGCTTCAGATTTATCTGTCACTAATAAGATATGATGATTATTCTGGAGATTATGGATCTCTTCAAACTCTCTGCATCTTCTGACCAGCCTGGGAACTTGACATTTGTATATCATAAAATCATAGAACGGTTTGGGTTGGAAAGGACCTTAAAGATCATCAAGTTCCAACCCCCCTGCCATGGGCAGGGACACCCTCCACTAGCCCAGGTTGCTCAAAGCCTCATCCAGCCTGGCCTTGAACACCTCCAGGGATGGGGCATCCACAACCTCCCTGGGCAACCTGTTCCAGTGTCTTACCACCCTCATAGTGAAAAATTTCTTCCTAATGTCTAGTCTAAATTTACCCTCTTTTAGCTTATACCCGTTACTCCTTGTCCTCTCACTACGCTCCCTGATAAAGAGTGCCTCCCCATCTCTCCTGTAGGCCCCGTTCAGGTACTGGAAGGCTGCTATTAAGTCTCCTCGGAGCCTTCTCTTCTCCAGGCTGAACAACCCCAGCTCTCTCAGCCTGTCCTCATATAGGAGGTGCTCCAGCCCTCTGACCATTTTCGTGGCTCTCCTCTGGACTCACTCCAACAGGTCCATGTCTTTTTTATGTTGGGGGCCCCACATTTGAACACAGTACTCCAGGTGGGGTCTCACAAGAGCAGAGTAGAGGGGGAGAATCACTTTCTTTGACCTGCTGCTAATGCTTCTTTTGATGCAGCCCAGGACAGGGTTCGCTTTCTGGGCTGCAAGTGCACACTGCCGGCTCATGTTGCATTGGCCCACCTCTCAAGCCTGTCAGGGTCTCTCTGGATGGCATCCCTTCCCTCCAGCGTGTCCACCACACCACACAGCTTGGTGTCATCGGCAAACTTGCTGAGGGTGCACTCCATCCCACTGTCCGTGTCTCCAACAAAGATGTTAAGCAACACTGGTTCCAGTACTGACCCCTGTGGAACACCACTTGTCACCAGTCTCCACTTGTACATTGAGACATTGACCACACCTCTCTGAGTTCGGCCGTCTAGCCAGTTCCTTATCCAGCGAGTGGTCCTTCCGCCAAATCCATGTCCCTCCAACTTAGAGACAAGGATGTCATGTGGGACAGTGTCAAAGGCTTTGCACAAGTCCAGGCAGATGATGTCAGTTGCCCTTCCTCTATCCACCAGCGCCGTGGCTCTGTCGTAGAAGGCCACCAAATTCGTCAGGCACGATTTTCCTTTAGTAAAGCCATGCTGGTTGTCATCAATAACCTGCTTGTTTTCCATGTACCTTAGCATAGATTCCAGGAGGATTTGTTCCATGATCTTGCCAGGCACAGAGGTGAGACTCACTGGCCTGTAGTTTCCCGGGTCTTCTTTATTTCCTTTTTTAAAAATGAGGGTTATGTTTTCCAGTCTGCCGGAACTTCATCAGAGTGCCACAACTTCTCGAATATGATGGATAGTGGTTTGGCAACTTCATCTGCCAGTTCCTTCAGGACCCATGGATGTGTCTCATCAGGTCCCATGGACTTGTGCACCTTCAGGTTCTTTAAATGGTCTCGAACCTGATCTTCTCCTACAGCTGGCAGTTCTCCCTTCTCCCAGTCACTGCCTTTGCCTTCTGCAACTTGGGCAGTGTGGCTTATATTTAGCTCTAGAAAGTATTGCCTTGCAAAATAAGATGTTTATCAAGAAAGTTGATAAAAATATAATGAATACAGAGTCAGGAATACTTTGACGTAACAGTAGCCTGAAGAAATAAGATACATGAAGTTTCATGCACAGATTTGAGAGAGGATTATTAATGGATTTGAAAGAGAATTTCTGCTTCCTGCATGTATGATTTCTTTCACTAAAGATTTCTGATATGCTACCATTCATATTTCTGTCTATTTTTAGACAAAACAACAGTATAGCTGTAGTTATTTGTAAACATGATAGTAAATGCAGTCAATCAACAGCTTAGAGAAGAGCCTATGGCTGCATGCCATTGGAAGGACAGGTGACATACCGGTTTCTTTAAGACATACAGGTTTTGATACTAGCTAGATACTAAAAAACACAAGTCATCAAAAATATTCTTTGTTGCATTCTCTGAATTTTGCTTAATCTCTAACATGTTGCAACTCTGCCTGTGCATTTGTGTGCACTGTCCAAGCAGAGGTATTTCTATTGCTGTCCCAGAGACTGGGGAAAAAGGGCTGGAACACTCCAACCTTTTATCTCTTTTTCTAGGCAAAATGCTCCTCAGCGAACACAGATTTGTAGCAGCAGAAATGCACATTCGCTCTGCCCCCATTTGCATTTTAATCATATCTGGAAAACAAAATTTCAAATAGCACTTCACAATCTATCTTGAATAATTGAAAAAATCATTTCTATGTATTGTTGAAAGATATGAGGAATCTTATTTAAATCCAATTTCAGCTGGCCCATCCTAGCTTTTGGAGTCACTCTGGTGCTTGCTTATCTGTTGTTCCAAAAGTTGATGAAATTCTGCTGAATTTCTTTTTTTCTTCCTCTCTCTATTTTACACTTGGGTCTTTTTCTGATGCTGTCCTAAAAAAGAACAGTGCAGAGGACTCCAAGATAGTCATATTGATTTCAGTGAAACACTTGAATTATCTCACAACTGCTGCTTTTATTGGCAGAAGGGTATGCTAACAGGTAAAGCTGCAAGTCTAGCATGCTCTGTAGTGCTGATCCTAGTAACAGGAAAAAGGCCACTGGACAGAGAAGATTGCTCTCTGTAGATACGCATTTTATATCTTTGTAGAGCAGATTCAGTGCTGCTGCACTTTCTACTGAAAACCACCCATGAGTGTCAAGTGCATGTTTTTGATCTTTACATCAGCCCTGCAGAAAGCAGTGTCCACATTCAGCATTTCAGGGAGAGGTGGAGAAGGAAGGAGATGCCTCTTTCCAAAGTTATCTCCAGCAAAAAGGCAAACTGGTGAGTGTGTATGTGACATGGTTTTGGACAGAAATGCCATTGTCTCAATGGGTATTAGTGTAGAAAGCAGTGGAGAAGGGGACAGTAGCACACTATGCTGAAGTACACAGCCTAAAGCAAAAGTGGTTGGTGTTAGGGAAGGAGATAGTGTCAGATCATTTTGGTTGAGTGATTGAAAACTTGTCAAATCATTGAACTTGCATAAATAATAAAGCAAAAGAGGTTAGCTGGGCAGCTGAGAGTGGACTATGGATAAAACTCTTGTACTTAGCTGGAATTATTTCTTATGTCTGATTCACGCAATAAACAGAACTGTGCTGACTCAGTGCAAGGGTTGCTGTAAGTGTGTCGTATTATCTAACTGTGATGTCCTGAAATGTGCATTTTCCTTTGGTATCCCCACTTGAACCAATGAACTGAGTAAAGCTTTTGTGTAACTGCTTCCCAGCTCACAGAGCTAACAAAGCAACTAAATTTCAGGTGGAGGGGCTGGGGAGGTCTTTTCTTCTAAGTATGTCCAGATCTTTCTGATTGGACTTTGTTTGCAGGACCCCAAACTCAGGGATGAAATACCTGTTCTTGATGTGTTGAAAGCTCTGTAGGTTCAGAATTAAGCCCCCAGCCTCAGCATGAGGGTTTTAGGTGGCAGAGTGTGAGGTCTGGACTCCCAGTACAGCCCATGGAGATAGTGGGGCACCGCAGGGTGATGTGCGAGGAGCTGTTTAAAGCTGGCTGTGGAAAATGGAGTGCATCTGAGCTGTGCCCCATGCTAGATGCTTTTAGGTGCTTGTTCTGAGGTTGCACATTAGGCATCACAGGAATCAAAGCCCACAATTCTCTAATAAAAACTGCTAAACAAGCAAAGCTGTCCAGTTTCAGAGCAGAGCTGCCAGAGGAGTGAGCAGCAGCTCCCTTAATACAGTAGTTTAATTGGTAAAACACAAGCTTGGGGTTATAGATGTGAATGTTCAATTTGGTCGTAGGCTTGAGTCCTCGCTGGCTGCTGTCATTAGGGAGCCACTGAGTATTGTTTGGGGCACCCATGGTGGCTTCTACACGTAATGGGACATGCAGTTTTGAGTTCCTAACAGTTCTAGTTCTCTGGCTCTGAGACTTTTTGCCCTCCTAGTTTTATCTTCTTGTCATTTGCAAGCAGGAACTACAGTTCTACATCCCTTCACTGACAGGGAATTGAAGGATGCTGGTTGCCAGGCTGTTTTACTGTCACCTCCTGTATTGCTGATTGGAGAGTGGATGGGGCTGCCCTGCCTGTCATGCCCTGAGAGTTCTCGGAATGTGACAAGAGAATGATACTGGGAAAATGATGCAGGTGGTGATGCCACGGCCAAGGAGGTGGGTGACCTGCAGCATCACAAGCCCCTCTGTACTGCAGTGTGCACACATATGACTTGCATGTTTGCCAGACTGCTCTCCTGCAAGCCCAGCTAACGAAGGGACTTGAGCTTTGAAGTAAGAGATCTAGTTCTTGCCCCGAGTCTCTAAGTCACTTTTCAAAACATGGGACTCCTGAGTTACACAGGCTCTTGAGAAAACAGTTTCATTGTCTGGATAAAATCTCAAAATGTCAGTGTATGAGGCCTCTTACTTTGTGATGTGTTCTTCCCAGCAGCATGCTGCTGCTCTCAAATAATTGCAAAGAATATGGGCTCCTGTGCTGGTTGTTTTTATATCTTATGTCAAGAACAGGGAAAAACAGGGAAAAAATGTGTTTCATCCAGCGGACAGGTGAGGGGAAGGAAAACTCCCCTAAAAAAATGCACTACCAAAATTAAACTCTTCAGTTTAATTCAGTTCACTGAAGATCAGAACCACCTGAATTTTACTACACATGCAGCTGTCTGAAACATTGTGGAAAAAAAGTGCAAAATATGCAAGTGCTGAGGTTTCTTGATTGTTTTCCATCTTCAGGAAGTGGAGTTTGCACAGGGGCAAATGTATCTGCTCACTTAAAGCCTAGCTTAAAGAGTGAATGGTTTTAGTACATCAGAGCAATCACTTCAGCCCCACAAAATAAAAACAAACTTGAGGATGCAACTGGGTCAAGCTGGTGTTTAATAATTCCTGGATATGGAGCTGCTACTGCACAACTAGCAGCTGACGGGCTTTGAAATGTGGAATCGGACAAGTAATGAGAAATCCTCTAGCAAAACTTTGCCTTTTGTGTTTGTTTACAGTTTTTGTTGTTTGAGGGGAGGATGGACAGGACATGACTTGACAAAACATCTCACCTCCTAAAAAAATTAAAAAAAAATAAAGTACTATTCTAAAATTCCTGAAGTAAATGATTTAGAAGGATGTAGTTGTATATTTTGATCACTGTCCGCACCTTTTCTTGGGCTGCTTTTAACCTCAACCACGAAGTCTGCAGCAGAGAGTGCGAAGCAGCCCATCAGAAGGGGATGAAAAGACTGGCTCTAGAGAGATGAACAACAAGCAGGAGGGAAAGATGAGAGTGAGGGGCGAAATAAAAGGAGAAGGTGTGAAAGACAGGCAAGTGGAGGTGGGAAGTGAAGTTAAAAATGGGCAAAATCGTCAGGGGCTGAAAGGTCTGTTGCAGTGAAGAGGAAGTCTGAGAGGGAAAACCTGAGGCAGGCAGAAATCTTTGTAATAGATGTTATTTTACCTTCCAGCTGTCCTCCAGTCTGATATAAGCGTGTGAGGAATGGAATAAGAACAGTAAATGGCTTGTTCGCATCTCTGGTTGAAATTAGAATAAAATGCTGGACCAGAGATGACAGACTAGTGTAACTCATTATGTTATTTGGACCCACTTTTGTTTTTCACATTTAGTTGTACCATAACACAGCAAGATGCTTATGGAAGTGTAAGAGGCTTATATGAAATAGCAAAATGGAGAGTTTGTACATAAAAACCTGCTGTTAGAATACCTACTTTTCTTTTTATGTATCTTCCATCATTTCTGACTTCTGAAAGCTGTCTTGCAGCAGTAGGCTGCTTGGTGCAGATGTACCACCAGACTAGGGTACTCGAAAGTATTCAATAACTGTACTTGATGCGTAGCTGGGAGGTGAGATTTGTAGGAAATGTCAGGCTCCAGGGCTGCCAATCTAGCACCTTTCAGGAGCTCAGAATTAACAGAAACTCACTTTTGAATACAAACACATACTTAATAAAATAATCCTTAATTTCAGGGCCTCTCTGAGACATGGGATCTTTGTCTGAATTCCTTTGACAACAGAAAATTGAGGGTTTGGGGTTTTTTTGTTTTGCTGTGTTTTTGACTAGGGCTCCACTAATTAAGCAGCAATTTAGTTTCTTACACTTTGAAGTTTCATTCATTACCTGTCCTGTGTTAAGTCAACAAAAGCCTACATCTAAGGCAGTGAGTCTCAGGCCATCGCTTTTTTGGCTGCCTAATTAAATGTAATTACTTTATTTTGTGCCAGGGTTCATACTTGTAACATTGCCTTGTAATAATTTAAATTGCATGTATGCTTCAGGGGGACTGTTTGACGCCAGAGAGGAGACGTTCCTGCTGTCGTTCCTTGCAATAGCACAGAAGTCAAAAGTACAGAGATGTCATTTTCCTACCTACTTATTAGCTGCCCTCCAGGAGAATCACCAGTAAGGCACTCATTTTATAGGGACAGGATGTATAACGGACCCACTGTTGCGCCTAAAAATAGCCAGCGTTTGGGGCATGCTGGGATTAGCCACAGAGGGTATCCTAGACTTTTCAAAGTGAGTGACCTTCCCGTGGCACATGAGCTTTGCATCCGTTCTCTTTTATTTTATAATTATGACAGATCAAAAACATTACGCTGCCACTCATTATCTCTTTAGAGGGATTTGAAGAATTACCGTCCTCTTGACAAGCAAAATACTCCTGCTGCTTCTATTTGTGGCAAACACCCCTCAAACGGAAAAATCACCTGTATTTCATTTTTCCCCATGTGCATTAGGAAAAAGGTTGTTGCAGGAAGAGTAAATGAGTAGCCCAGCACAGTTAATGAGCTCTGGTAAAGCTGCCTGACCCGGAGAGTAAGTACAAGCCAGTCTGAATTTTGAGTCAGGCTTTAATGATTAATAATATGGTAAATCTAGTCTCACTAGCACTAATAATAGGGGTCGCCTTTGGCTCTTTGTTGGCCACTGAAATAAGCGCATCTTCGTGTTGTGCTGGAGCCCTCCCATTTTGTCAACGGTGCCAGCAGGTCTACAGTGAAGCAGTTAAAACTAATGTGAGATCTTAAGTCTCTGAAGCTGGGGGGGGGGGGGGGGGCCAAACAACTTCTGGTTTTCTGAGGGCTAGATAATTTGTGGAGTGTTTGGAGGAACATCACAAATAATATAAATGGAAAAACAATCAATTTAATGTAAAAGACGGATGGGACCGTTTCTTTCCAGCAACAATGTCATTTCAGTATTTGGGTAAAAACAGGAAGCACGAGTTCGTTTACAGTGTATTTAGTTCAATATAAAACAGACGAAATTTTTATGTCAGTTCTGTGAGGGGCAGCAAGATAAAAAAACATGCATGTATTTGCTGTGGAGTTTTGGTTTGGTTGGTTGGTTTTTGTTGGGGTTTTTTTTTTTAATACTGTTAAGAAAACTTGATTCCTGTTCCGTATCGTTTCAATTTAAACACCTTTGGAGATCCAAGCGCTGACTGTGCTTGAGCTAATTCTTTATCTTGCTGCATGCACTTGGCATCCAGCCCACTACGTTTATCCGAGCTGGGACAGAGAGCACATGTCATTTGCAGAAAATGTGGGGGAGAATGTTTGCTCTTTGATTATAGTTCCAGGTCATCAGGATCTTAGTCTGATTCTTAATCTGCAGGAATAACTGGAGGGGGACTGTAGTTTCAGCTGATCCTCTTTTGTGTTTAGGACCCCATTATATGTCATAGCAAGATAGTGTTTTATATGAGGGATGAGGATGTTAATCTCCACAGGGCAGGCTAAGCAGCATGAAAAGCATTTCAGTTTGGCCCAGTAAGTGTTTAAGCTAAAGCATATAATTTACTTTTCTCTTTTAACTTACATTTACCCCCACTTATAGCCCTGTTTGCCATCTCATGATGGCGTTAGCTTATTGAAATAGGGAGCCCATCAGTCTGTGTTCAATTGTAGATGCAGGAGATGTCATTAATGATTAACTTCCATCAAATATCCATTTAAATCAGGCCCATTTAGAATGTTGCCAGTGCAGAGTCCTTGGTCTCAGACCTCCTTAGCAAGCTTACATAACCATATTCATTTAAGGATGAGGTAAACGTGATTATAGGAATACAAGCAAAAAGTCTTCATGGACCCCCACTGCAAAGCATCAGAACCATGCTTTGTATTTAACTAGTGGGTCGGTTGGAGAGGAATGTAGAGCCATGCCTACTACCAATGAAAAAGCTTTTTAAAGCCAAAAAGAATGAAGACAAACCGAGAGCTGCAATAAAATGTCATCTGCTCTCTGTTTTCTTCTCCAAACTGTAAGAGACCTGTATTAAGAGAGACTGAGGTGGTCCCCATCTGAACTCCATGTTTCTTGCCTCTTGCTCTGACAAGGTTCAGGGCATGAGAGTCTGGCTGTGTCCTGCCAGAGGATTACAATAGAGAAGAATTTGTACATTGTACAATAGAAGCTAAAAAGAAAGAAACTACTTGTGCAAGGATCATGAGCTGGTCTTCCTCTGTTTCTGCAAAAGAGCAAGTGTGATGCTAGTCACAAAGCAACTATGCAGCATGTTAAAAAATAAAACAAACAAACAAACCAAACATGGAAGTGTTAGCTGGTGTAAATCCATGAATAGTGGTGCATGTTTTAGTGTAGCTTAGATTAAATCAATATTCACGTTCCAGTTTGCTTCCAACCAGCTGGTTTCAAGCACAGCTTCCTCTTGTTGCAGTGCTCTTGGTTGGCCCTTGCAGGATGACTGGCAGAGTTTCTTTTCCAAACAGAGGAGTCTCACTCTACACTGTCCTTCCTTGCCCAGGAACTGTTCTATATTTTTAATAAGACTGCTCTGATTTACACCCCCCAGCGCTATCTGTTACAGCTTTTCTTGAGATGAGGAGTATTTACAATGTGTGTAAACCATGGATTTGGCAGCATAATGATATTCTTTGATTCCTTCCTAACACTTCCTAACACTTGCTTTTTGACCTCTGCTGAACACCGAGATGATGTTTTCATGGACCTCTTGATTATACCATCAAGATTTGGTAATAGCACAGCTCTCACTATTTCTGTGTATGCAGCTAGATTTTTTTTCCCTTATGCATCATTTTACGTGTATCAATGTTGAACTTGATCTGACATTTTATT
Source organism: Pterocles orientalis (assembly GCA_011057875.1). Classification (NCBI taxonomy): domain Eukaryota; kingdom Metazoa; phylum Chordata; class Aves; order Pterocliformes; family Pteroclidae; genus Pterocles; species Pterocles orientalis. The sequence continues at coordinate 747,678 of WKFP01015052.1, read as the reverse complement.
GCGCAGCTTTTCAGTCTCATGTGGTCTTTCAACAATTCTTATCAGCCCTTATTATCTTAAATTGCTGAGTGTCATTAGCAGACTCTGCTGAGATCCTTTTGTTCATATGTTGCATAAGGTGAATCATTCAAATATAGTCAGGGCAAGTCAGCTTGCCCATTTTTATTTATGAGACGAGCCAGTTCTTTCATTGGGTGTAAGTGCTGTTTGGCTCCCTTAACACTACTTGGATTATTACCCACCATTACATTGGAAAGAGTTATTTGGACCCAGCATGAAACTTGTGAGGCCCTAAGAAATCTCCCCACCAGCTATGATCCTGTTGATCTCAAAACAGATTCAAATGGATTTGGGAGCAGCAGTCGCATCATCTCAGATAGATTTCTGGGATGTGTATAGGCAAGATGTGAAGCCAACATCCAGATCTGTGTTTGCCAGGAGCCAATGAGGCTCAACTTGAACATCAAAAATACGAAAACAAAATACTTCCAGCCCCTGTGTCCTGTTATCAACAGATGGTATTGATAGGCTGTTCCACAGTAAAACAACAAAGGTCTAGCCAGATCTTTAACAAATTGCCAGCAGGGAGGAGGGGAGGGAGGATAACGGAAGAGCAAAGATGGTGCCTTTGAACAGAAAGGAAGGAAAGGGAAAAGATAATACTTACAGTTTTATAATTGCCCAAGTCCTGGGGCCAGCAAGAAAAAGTCTCCATCCTACTGGAGACCCACAAATGGCAGCAGAGTAGGAGGGTGAGGAGAGGAATGGAATTGCTCATAAAGTTTTGAAACCTTTCCAGTATTAGAAAGCTTGAATGATATCAGGGGAGTACCAAATCACTGACCAGCAAGTATAATATAGGTTAATTCAGTTTTCCTGTATGTGCAGCAAATGTCCCCAGATCTGTTGTCGTCACACTCAGTTTCAAAAGGCAAACTGCATTTTTTTTTTTGACAGAATAGTAATTTAAAAGTAGTTTTGTTTTTCTACCAACTCCAAAAACAGGACTAGGTAAAGCCACCTAGCCTTGAGAACAGGGAAAGCAGTACTACTGGGAAGCCTGACATAAGAACTGGGCAAATACAAGAGGGACTGTGCTCATCAGACTTATCTGATGCTTTGATAAACATCATGTATCTGGGAGGAGCCAGTGGGGTGGTCTGTGAAGGCAAGTTAAATCTCACTTTTTTTGAGTTCTTTGAGGGAACCCCATTGCTGTGTGTGTCCTGAATTCCAGTTAATACAGAGTTTGAAAAGTGTTTGGCAATTGAAGGGACTGTGGGATGAGAGGGAAGGTATTTACAAGGTGAGTAATTAGTTAAAAGACCGGAAAAAATGAGCAGGAATAAGTAACCAGCCTTCAGAAAGGAGAGAGATCACCAGCAGGTTGTACAAGGATTTGTTCAACATTCAGTGTACTGAGAAATGCGTGGGAGAACGACAAAGTTTCTTGATGATACCAAGCTTTTCAGGGGAGTAGGGTTGAAGACCAACTACAATGGGCTGCAAATAAACGTTGAGACTAAATGACTCATGTGATAAGACAGACAAAGCAGCAAAAGTGGCGGTGCAGGAGTGGGTGGGGAAAGTTCACTTCCAGCTCTAAGCTGACTGTTTCTACCTTGGTTATAACTAATAGTGTCATGAAAACCCTGTCTGAGTGCAGCACCAGTCAGAGGGGGAAATCACCGTCAGGAGTGGCGATGACTGTAACACTATGAATCTGTTGTAGGTTGGTGTAGAGCGGTCTATGCAATTCTGGTCCCCTCCTTCCCAAAAGGATGTGGGCAACTGGAAAAAGCCCTGAGAAGGTTGATGGGATAATCAGAGGTCTGGTGTAACTTCTGTATGAGCAATGACTAAATAGGAGGACTCATCAGCCTGGAAAAACACTCAGGAGGGTATGACAGAATTAGATTAAATAAGGAGTGTCGCAAAGAGGGTGTCTGCAGACCAACTGATCCATACCAGTAACTGTTTTTCTTTTCTCTTTGTAACCAGGTTTCCAAGTTCTGGTCAAGATCTCCCAGTTTGGTCATAGTCTACCCGTATCTTTTGCCTGTGTATGATAGCACTGCAGAGTCACAAGCAAGAAGCTGGTATGTCTGTAAGTGGTTTAAGGTTTGGTGCATACTTTAAAAACCCATTAGCTGAAACACTGTCTATACTCTTATGCAGTAGAATATCAGTCTTGGAACAGTTGCAGAAGAAGGTACTTCATATTGAATTTTCTTTAAATTTCAGTTATAATGATACACTGTTGTGGCTTTGCACTTTAGAATACATCTCTAAAAATACCGCACAAGCACTTTAAGATACTTTCCTTACAATTGTAATGTCTGTCTTGGTGCATTATAAAGATATGTTGTAGCTGTATTGAAGGTACATGTTACCCTAAAAAAATCCTCATTAAAAACAAATGATAATTAAAAATGTATGTTCTTTTTGAAAAGTGAAATTGCTCTTGAAGCACCTATCAAAAAAGTTCAAGTAACAACCCCTTTTTTTTGCTTATGTATTCTGTCCTCCTGGGGGGTGGAAATCCAAACAGTATAGGGGTTCAAGCTGTAGTGCTGTTGCTATATTCTTGAAGCTTTCAAATAACTAGATGTTGCAAATCAAATTTAGGTGTGCTGCATGAGGAACTCTGCATTCTCTCTCCCTTTATAGCTTTTGCATCTCATATTTACTACTGCACGTCAGAATAGTTTTGGGGGTGGGGTCTGTGTATAAGAACAAGGTGGTGCATGGAGATCTGAGGAAAAAATTCTTAAGAATAGATTTAAGTGTTTACACAGTCTTGAGGTTATGATTTAAAAATATGTCTTGCAGGACATATAAAGAACATTTTCAAGTATAAGGTAATACTAGTTAACAATAGTTAGCAGAAGTGCTGAAAATTCTGAGTCCATTCACTCTGCAAGACAATCCTTTGAAATCCAGATAATAAGGGTTGCTGTAAAAGTGGAGTGAGAACATGCCAGATTTCCTCTTAGGCAAACATTTCATTCCCAGTCAGGCTGACTAGATGGTCAGCATCTGAAATAAAAACAGTGCCTTCATAAGCCACCATCGGTACCTGAGTCACACTCTCTTTCCACGTAACTGATTCAGTCATGTGTCATGTGTGTTCAGCCATGTGGTTTCTCCTTATTCAAACCCCTTCTGTGATCCATGCTATTCTTGATTCATTATTCTTTGATGAACACTAATCACCAGACTCTTGATTTCTCTTTATTTTGATTGCAGTTTCTTGTGTCATCCTGCAGCATTTTAAATGCTGCTGTTTTCTCTCTCGATATCTCTTGGGCTGTCTTACCACCTCTGTCTGTGCCTCAGACACTTCAATCTGTAATGTTACTGCCCAAATCCTTCCGTCACCCCTGTCTTCTACTGAAGTCTGTTTTAGGCTTGGAGGTTTTTGCACTTTGAGTTGTCTGTGACACGGCCTGATTCATGCACTCCCAACCCCTTTATCCCGTATGTGTTTCAGGTTCTACTCTGAACTCCTCCATTCAGGACCACTTGTCACCTCCTTCTTGATATTAAAAAAAAAAGTAGGTTAGTTTGGTAGTTTGCTTAGAAAATTCCGTCTGAATTTATCTTTCAACCTGTGTTTAGTTGTTCATGGGTGTGAAAAGCTATGCTGATGACTGAAGGCCTGGCCTGTTTCCTAGGTAAGCTCTGATCAAGTTTTATTGAAGAATGATGCAAACATTTACAAGATACTTCCTTTTAGAAACAGTAGAAAGGACAGAGAAGACCTGCTGTAAACTGAGCTAGAACAGAAGGAAGGGCATTCAGCTACTGACTACGTTTTTGTTGTCATCTTCGTATTTCAGTTAATATCTGGAAAACAAAGGTGTTTCAGCAGAGGCATACGTACTTGCATGCTTGATCGCTGTGTGAGGATATGTATGGCAAATGTTTCTGTCGTTAACACTGGGACAGATACTGCAGTTAATTAGCTACTGCTGTGCTTTGTTGCTTCGACAGCTGCTTGGGACAGTTACCGATGGCATTGCTCTAGGCTGAGGGGGAAGTGAGGAAAGAGCTTGTTCCAGTAGGTGCCTCGCCTCCTGTTTGTAGCTTGGCCCGTTGCATCTAGCCAGACACACAGGCTCCTCCGAGTACTTTCACAATAATCTCTTGTCTCTTCAATTACCACTTCCTCCTCCCCCTGCCTCTCTCCTCTGTTTGACCTTCTGGTAATTCCTCTAGTGCTAGTTCAGAGTGATGCGGTAGGCTATCCTACGTCCTCCAATTAAAGTTATAAGTATGTGGCACATTAGAAGTTACTAACAGGCCTCTAAACCTCCTTCAAATGAGAGCCTCCAGTCTCATTGATCTTGCTGGACCCGTTTTGAATCCCAGATATTTGTAGGCTGCAGTTAACTGTCTGTCACAGCAATTTCAGGTTTTTGGAACTTCACTGTTGCTTTGCTTTTTTACTTTGTGCTGTCAGCCAGGAGTAGTAGGCTTATACTTCCAGATTTAGGCATGGACTGATTTCCCAGGTTCACATGTTATACTGGGGTTTTATTTTTAATTCATAAAGACCACTTGACGTAATGATCAGCAATCAAAGAATATGCAATTATCACTCTTGCAAACTTTCCTGTGCCTCAGTAATTAAACCAACAAATTAGTTAAAGGCTCCAATGCGGAAGAAGATTGGTAGACTGTGGTCAAGACACACATTTAGGGATTTTCCCTTAAGCTGCTTTTCTTGAGGAAGCTTTGATAAAGACCATATGATATCAATTATCATTAACTCTGTGTGGTTTCTCTGCATTTGGAGCTCTCAGACATTAGTAGACAGGAGCCCTGTGTTAAGTCTTTAATGTATAACTGGAGTTTATGCTGCATAGCCTATTCTCATTTTGATTTGTCAGCTGATGTTTGAAAGGGAAGATTTGAGACAATTTATATGCGCAGACTGTTGCCTGTTGTGCTGAGTGACACTTCCTCCTCTGATCTGATTTGACAGAGAGCTATTCTAACAGCAGCAGCAGCAACATATTTTAAATGCCAGATTCAAAACCAAACATTTTAATTGTACCTCCTGTTCAGTTACTGCCTGAAAAACTGAAGGATGCTTTTTGTTAAGGTGTCACTGCCTGAGCTTGGCAACAAAGTCAGCATGTTTTAATAAACTGATATAAATCCTCTCTTCAGAGAGTACACACTCATATAATAATTCCCTAAACATCAAAGTCTCTCTTGTCTTGAGCTCTGCTCTACAGTCCGTCAGTGTGAACCTTCCTTCACAGGCAGCAGAAGGAATTCAGCGAACATGTAGATGTGATGTGATTCATTCTTAAGATCTTCAAATATGTGGATGAGTCACTGATAAGTACATGTAAATTGTGCTGACCAGATTTAGAGTGCATCAACCAGTGCTGGAAATGACAGGATGTAGCTGGGAACAAATGAGCGAGCCTGAGAGCTCTTATAATTGAGGAATCCACAGCAGCCCGGAGAGTTCATTTCACTGGAGGAAAAAAAAAGTCAACATTATTCATTTTACTAGAATTTACAGACAGGTTTAGGCTGATAGTTCACAGTTCCTCTTTGGTACTTTTTCAGTTCAGGGTTCTCAACCATTTGGAGGGAAAAAAAAAAAAAAAAGGCAAACAAAAAACCCAACCCTGAAATGTCTTTATTCTCTAACTGTTTGGAAGTTGAAAGGCTGCATGTGATTGGGAATATTGGCTTGTATGTTAGCTGAGTTTTGTGTCCATGCCTGATCTAGGAGCTGGGGCAGGGGGTGGGCTGTAGCATGGATGTCAGTAACCAGGACACAGAAGCATCTTAAGAAATTCTATTTTAATTATATTTTGATTTTTTTTTTCTTAGCAACAGGTAAAGCTAGATCATAAAAGTTGAGGAAACCTTGAAAGATTTCTCTTGACCTTTTGCTTATGTGGCAGAGCCTATGCATTGCTGCTTTACTCTGTATATAAGAACACCACAATTTCAGGGACAAGAAAAGGGGAATTATGTTTGAACACACCACGCGCTCTCAGACAATATTCTTCAACCTGGATGATGAAACAGTGTGCAGCCTTTTATACCCTTCTTGGTAGAGAAATCAACTTTTGACTTCAAAGAGAAATTTTTGAGTCTTCAAATGATACTTCCATGGATTACTGTAGTCAATCTGACTGACAGCTCCATGAGGTTATTACCTGCTGCTATTTGTCTTTCTGACTTAGCCCATCATTTTGAGGCAGTCCCATGCTAGTATGCTTGTGTCATGTTTTACTTGGGCTTTTCTTAATCTAAAACTTGCATGGTTTTTTTTTTTTTTTAAAGCTACAGTAGTCAGCATGACATAGTACAGGTCATGTGTCATAAAAGAAAACTGTAAGTTTTGCAGCTACTAAACGTGCAACGAAGCCTGTCAAGCAGCCAAATTCATGCTTGATGTCAGCACACAGCGGTGTTCCACCTGCGCAGCATGCCTGGGCTTGACCTTGTGATTTTTCACACTGATTCATCAGGAGGTGATTTGGCTGGGTTGTGTCTATAATCATGGTGTAATTGGAAAATCTTATGCTGTTCAGTCACCTTTAACCACCTCCTCTTGTAGCGATATATGAGCAAACATCTTAAAGGACAGCATGCCAAGGATGTGGTTTCCCAAGGCTCTCAAGAAGAATTAAGTAGGTTCCAATTTTTCTCAGAAGGTTACAGAACTTTGGGGTTATTGGATGCTACAATCAAAACTACCAATTCAACAGCTTTCAAAAATACCATTACATTTTTTGCTAGACATCCTTTAAAATAGCAGTGCTGCCTTAACATTTCCTATTTCTCAAAACTGAGTCTTCCTTTTCCCTAGCCAGCTTTTTATGATGTTCTGAAGACCTCAACGTTCAGCTTGGGAGTTTGTTTTTTAACTTCAGATATCTAATAGTTCTTGCTTACTTGATTAGAAATGCTTATCCTATACTCGTACTTTCTGAGATTTTCCCAACCAAAGGTGGTGGTAGCATAGCCAGGCACAGATTTACCTTTTCTTCACAGATTTTCCACACCAGATTACATTATTGCATTAAACAGAAATGCAGAGCTTGTGAGAATCCACTGTTTCTTCTGTGAAACTCTAATATTTGCAGTGTCCTCTGACCCAGGTAAGATACAAGCCCATGACACACAGTGTAAACTTTACAGATTACAGGTTTCTATAGTGACCCCTGAACAACAAAGCTTACTTTTTTAATTTAAATTATTGCTAATTTCAAACTTCAGACTATCTGCATTACATTTAAATGTCCTGGCACATAAAGGGCTGATTTAATACAAGGCTTTCATCCGTCCAAGAGGATGGCATTCCAAAATGATACTAAATTCAAGATGGGACTGAGCTGAGTGCTTTATCCCAGGGTGTCTTCACCAAGAGCAAGTCTCTTCGCACATAGAGCCCATTCCTAGAAAGACTTACACCCTGAGCCTGTTGCTGTCTGATTAAATGACCCAGGCATTTGGTAAAGCCTCTCCCAGGTAATGATGCCATGAGATCAAAGAGTGAGTGGCAGCACAGCAGTAGAAGAAACGGAGAGAGCTACAGGGAAAACAAAGAGACTTTCACCAGCCACTTTAAAACTGCTCCATCTTATAAGAACTGTGACAGGCAGTTCAGAAGAAAACCCAGACAGGAGAGCTGAAAATTTCCACGAGCAATCTGAAAACGAGAGCGTGGAATGCATGCCCATGTTAAACAGAGGCTGGCTTCTGGCTTAAATACAGCCCTTGCTTAACCAAACCTAGCTAAGAAAAGCTTGTGGTGCTCAAGACATGCAATTTCTGAGCATGGCTAGTGTTGTAGTGAGAACCACCAAAGAAACAAAAATTTGAATGCGTCACAACAGCAGAAATGTTGTGTTTTGGTTGAGTAGTTTTGCTATTGACAAGGATTTGAATTAATGGAAATGCATAATTTCCCATCAAAACTTTTTGTGAATTATCCCAGTCTTTCCATTTTAGTAGCAGATTAGGGCAGGGGAAAAATTCTTGCATCAGTCTCTCACTGATACTATGTTTAGTGAAACTAGGAATTATTATATTTACTGAGGTATATCTTGACCATTCATTGAGCTTTATGTTACTGCTGTGTTTTATTAACCTTCCTCAGCAAAATATGCTGGAATTACATTTGCTTACCCTCTGTCAAGGCATTTACACAAAGCCATCTCCCAAGTCAGTGTTATGCATGCACCATAAAGCCTTCAAAGCAATACTCTTAATTTGTGGGGTTTATGCAATGGAAGGTGAATAGGTTACTGAAATTCATAGTGATCCCATCCACCTTGGCTCCTTAAGCTAAAACCTATTGGGATATATCCTGCAATGCCTTTTTCTCAATTTTCAGGTTCTTCTGAAACAATACTTTAAAGGATGCGGGAGTTAGCTTTTAAAAATCCCATTAGTAAACTGGATTAGCATCCTGACAGTGTGTGGCCCCGAAGCAGACACTGGGATCTAAAAATAAGGTGCTATTTTAAAGACTCTGGTAGAGAAAGCAAGCCCTCAAACTTCTCTTAACTGGCATGAACCATCTTTCACTACCTCACTATGCGCCATGTATTAGCCCAGAGCCATGAGAGGCTGCATGGCAGTTACGCTGTATGTTTCATTGCACATACAGCCCTGCACAGCTTGCACTCTGGAAGCTACAAAAAATAGTTAAATGCAGGGATTTTTTTCTTTTAAAATAAATTATTAAAAAAAACCCACAACAAACTATGAAGATTGATTAATTAATTGGTAAATGTGATTACCATCCAAATAAGACCAAGGCAAAAAGCCTCCAGCAGAGGGAGTGACCAAATTAAAAAATCTCCTCTAAACTGCCTCTGAATTATATGCTACTGGTAAACATTTTTATTCCTCAAGTGTACGTGCCCTGGGAAGCAGGGAACTATCTTAAACAAGACTGTATTTTACTCAGTCACACTCCCACATGCAAGCCAGTGCAATTCAAATAGTGATTTTGAAATATGTGAACAGGATTAAGAAGAGTTTGTCCTTTCTGTAGTTTGTGCACTGTGGCTGCTGTCACCCATGTCCACTGCTCTGCATTGCAGTATTTAGTATGTCAGTGGCATGTATGACAGTAATCATACTACTTTTCCATTCAAAAGAACTTAAAAAATCACAGCTTTGATCCTCAAAACCCTCCCTGAGCTGAAGCCCAGATATGAGTCGTATTTACTTCTCTTTCTAGAAAAATATTCTGATTAATCAAAAGGATTAAAAGATTGGTTAGCTTTTAGGTAGCACCTAAACCACTGGTAAGGACATCTTTGAGGTACCTGTGTATTTCCTTAATGATGAGGCTGATCTGTCCTCTTTCAAACACATCTTTATTAGCCTTCCATAGTCATATGCACCTAAAAATAATTCTTCAAAAGCAGCTCAGACAAACTAGTCCTAAAACGAGGTGATGATGAAACATAAAAACCCCTTTTTGAATGAATTTTTTAATGCACATTCTTTCTATTTCAGTTTAATATTTTTCTCTTTTTTTAGAAAGTCTTTTTACATCTAGCATGAGTACTCTGGACTGGGATCTTTGTGTTGCAAGGAATCAGACAGTGGAGAAAAGAGTTTTAGAAGCCTCTCTACAGACACTCACTAAACAGTATCAAAACCTGTCCTAATGTAGAAAATCACATATATTCTATCTAAAAATTTGATTAGAAAAGCAGTGTTTGGGAATGTTGGGGGAATGCTGCACTTGAGAAAAGAATTGGGTGCAGTTGAGGGGGGAAGAGAGAACCCTACCAAGAAAAGAACTTCCAGCGATGAGTTTAAATGTAATTTTTGATAGACAACTAGCTTTTTAAATGATCCCTTACCTTTGCACTTTTTTTGCAGCTTTCAAATGTAGTTTTTTTTTTCTTTTTGTACTCAAGTTGAACTGTGTGTAACATAGTACTCCCATTTCAGGTGAATTTTTAAGTTCCATAAACTTCATAATTGTAGCACACAAACACTTCATCCCAAAGACAAACAATATAATATCCCCTGGGGAAAACAAGAGGTCTCCAAGTTTAGAAAACAGGCTGGAGTGATCATTAGTGAAGCACAATTTCATGGCAGGAAGTCGGCATGGATCCCGTCTATGTATCCCAGACATTTTATGGTCTGGATAGAGAAAGCTCATATGGTGAATGTTGGGGTTTTTAACAGCCATATTTTGGGCCCATAAAATAACCAACTACAACAGTTAATTTTCACCCACACACCCAAATTGCTAGTTGGTATCACAATTTCAGTCCCCTGACACCCCTTACACAAACATACACTGTTCACCACCAAAAAAAGTTAAACCAGGGGATTGCAATGGAAGTTAAAAAAACACACACCCAACACAGAAAAATGAGCAGCAGATGACTGATTACACCTTCCAGCAAGTTGCAGAAGAAAACAGTTTACAGAATGTGTTACCTCACAACTCTTCCATCTCTCTGTCACCTCCTTGTCCTTTTCCTTTCTTTTCTGCCCTGGTCTCCATCGTCCTCCTTTCATAAGCTCTTGTAGCCCAGGGCAGAATCAGCAGCTTCCAAGAGTACCAGCAACTTTAAAACTCACTTTAACTCCTTCCAAAACGGCTCCATGTGTTTGAGCAGGAAATAAAACAAATAGATTGCTACTGTGTTGTTTTGTATTGTGAGAAAATGTAAGCAGGCAGCTAGGTTATCATCTGCTCATCCTAATGAGCACTTAGCCCTGCTGAAATTACTGCTACGCTGCAGAAGAGAGAAATGGTGATCCTTTAGCTCAGCGGAAAATGAACAGCTTGACCAGCCTAAAGTTGTAAAACATATTAAAGGTTGTTGGTCATTCAGTTCAGTTAAAAAAAAAAAAAAAAATAGGAGTAAACACTTATTAAGATGCAGAATTTTTTTCCTAAGCTCTCTGAAGGATTTGGCTCCCAAGCTCCACTAGAAGTTAGCTAGAATTGAGCCCCAAGTCCCAGAGGTGGTTTTGAAAATCTTGTTTAGCGTAAGTTTATTTTCAGCAGGGACATGTGTTAATGTGTAAATACGTATCTAGAGCTAGATCTTTCTGTTAGGAAGACGTGGATGATTTAGGGATGCCACCTTTTGAGGGAGAGAGATAATTATCCTATTAACTGTATCTAGCTACTCAGTAACTTAAACTGGGTTGAAATTAAAATGGAAGTTTTTGGGGTGCATAGGGCTTCCCGAGATGTATGAAATACTGGGCTAAGCATCAAGAGCAGGACCCTGACTCAGCAGGTTCTAAAACAAGGAAAATGGGCAATGGACTTGAAAGGTGCAGACTTACAAACCAGTCCTGCATTTGCAGAATGAATTACATAGATGATTTAAGAGGCCCTTTCTCTTACCTTTTTAGGTCCTGATCACTTCCTATGGGAAAATCATGTCAAGCATGGAAAGAGTTCAAAAAATTCTGAGATACTAGAAATACTAGCTGTGAAATACAGATTTAAAGATTTCTTCCTTCACTTGCTTGGATTGTATCTGTCTGCAGCCTTCCAGCTTCAATCAATGCCTCCAGTGAGCATCTGGACTAAGCCCTGACAGCATGTTCCTCTCTTTTTACCCGAATATGGGTTGCACGCCGCAGTAGCTCTCAAGAGTACCTTGGCCTAGAGGCTCTTTCACTAAAAAACATATGTATTACAAGTACTATTGCTGCTAGTGAGCAAGGGACGGGAGGGGATTTACAGCTCCCTTAGCGACAGCTCTTTGATCTACTTTTTATTTTTTAAATGCAGGTGAGTTGGCTGCCAAAAGCTGCTGCTCAAGAACATCGGAGAAACACCGTCTCAGATCAATGCGCCTTGTGAGACCAGCTCAGCAGACAACTTTCACCGGTACAGTTTTAAAAGTCTTTAGTGGGGTTGGTGCTATTCCCAGTAACTCTGATGAAGTCCCATGTAACATACAAAAGATAAACCGTACTTTTTCCAGACTGCAACTTCTTTTCAGGTAGTGGTGGTTTTACCAGAAGGGTTGCAGCCAACCTGTGTTCAAACAGAATATAGGGTAGCATATCCACATCTTGAAACTTGTCAGCTTTGGAGGGTACAATGAATGTCTGACTTTACAGATACATGGAAAATCAGACTGTAAATCCCTTATTCTAGCGTGTTGGGGAAAATAGTGAAAAAATAACTGTACGCCCCACTCATCAAGATTATGGCATATACTTACAATGCAAAATATTATTTATCTACAGTCTTGCGTATATTCCTTTGGGGGCTGAAATCTATGTCTAAAAGATAGAAGAGCTGAAATGTTGTCTGACATGCAGAGCTCTCTTTTTTGAAATGTGATATATTTAACAAATTTTAGCTTTAAATGTGTAACAAAAGTAACACCACTGTTGAACTGTTTACACCATTGTGGAAAACAGACAACTTCTGCCATTTATAACTCAGCTTGAACTTATACTTTAACATTTCAGAGTCTTGGTTTGGGGCTTTTTCCAGCTTTGATTTTCAAATATTTCATTTTATTTCTGATCAAAGTGATACAAAATGAGCCACAACGAACTTAGCCAATATAGCACCACTTGAACTAGTTTCCAGATAGCTCATTTTCTGTAAAACAGATTACAACGGTAAGCCTTATTGTGTGGTTTGTGTGATTGCGAGAGACTTTAAAAGCAAACTTCCAACACTCAGCAAATTCATGGAAATCCAATGACAAACTTAGCTAAAAGCAGCTAGAGAATGTTGAACATGGGAGACTGCAGTCTAGCTAGCAGCGTGCAGCTGGCAGCCTTAGTTTAATGATTCATCTTAATAATTACCATGGAAAATTAAAAGAGTTAATCCGCCTACAAAAGGCACCTGCCCAGCATTTGATGTTCTCTTCTAAAGCAATATCAGTTGATACAATGGAGTGAAATCTGAACCATAGCAGAGAACTGCTGAAATACTGTCTTGGGTTAGGGAGTACCACCATGCATTAGGAAAAGCTTTGGAGTTGCTGATATTGGTTGAAGTTGTTTTTTAAACAATTACTCTGCTCGTGCATTATGTGGAATATTAATCTAAACTTGAAGGGCCATAATCTGCCGTGAACTCCACCATCATAAACTCTCTGCAAGTTATCTTACATGCTGCAGTAGTGTCAGCTGACAAAAGCAGAATGCATACTTACATCAGCACAACTGAAAAGAATTAGGTTAAATGTTTGGCTACTGCTTCTGTTCTGATGTCCACAAAATTGTATATACAAATGGCCGCCTGCAAATTCAGTGCTCCCAAGTGCAAGAGGGACTTGTTTTTCCACAGACAATATTTTAGATTGTTTTGCTTACCAGTTCCAAAATTCCCATCTGAAACTATGCTAAAAATTTGTGTTTGGATTAAAACAAACGTTTCAAGCTTGCAGTGGTTTTAAAAGGCAATCCCACATGTAATTCACAAAATATAACCTCAATTTCAATTAGTTTTCCTTCTCATATATGGGTAGTATCACAACTAACGCTCTGCATAGGTATTCAGTCCATCAGGTTGGTTCCTGCTGGAGGAGTATTTTCAACTATTTTAAGCAACCATATTTTACACTTTCATAGGCTGGGTTTGTAGCATAAAAAGAACATAACTCCTGCTTTTAAAACAAATCATTACTTGTTTGCTGCTATTATTCCCAGAGCCTTTTGCACACCTTTTTTCTACCAAAGCCAGAACAATCTGTTCTGTTATAGAAAAAAGAAAAAAATTGGTTAACCCTGGTCAGAGTATATAGTTTGCAACTGTTTTCATCCCAGAACTGCAAGAGGAGAGACGGAAGCTCTGGAACATGGAAGATGTGAGCAAGAAACAAGTTCTTGCAGGCAGCAAGCCAGTTGTGTGCAACAGTTAGCTCAGGAAGCTGCTATGCTGTGGAGCCAAAACCTGGGAGGGCAGCCCAGGGAAAGACTGGTGCTAAAATTGCTGGTCGCGTTGTATTGAGGCTTTCAGTACTGGGACAGTCTGAAACAGAGGCTGGCGCAGATGATTTGGGAGGGCTGGCTTGGTATCGCTGTTCCTGTATTATGTTCAGTGCATGACATTTAGCAGGTGTGAACTTCCCATGCTTCCTAAACCCTGTTTGTGCAAGTTTGATTGACACCAGGGAGAAAAAACCAACCCAGATAAAAGCCACTCACACAGTGATATTTACTCCTCTGTAGTATTTTAGAAGCCCAGGTGCAGCCCGTGTCAAAATTGCAGGGCACATTTTAGGTGCCGGGGTGCAGAACTCCATTTTTTTTGAATATAAGTGGGAAAAGTCGTGATTCTGTGAGTTATCCAGACAGCAACTTTTTGCTTGCTGAGGGCAGATGACTCTCTCTGTATTAGTCTCTCTTTTCTATCCTGTTGTTCCTGTTATTTACCACAGGGAGCAACCTAATCTGCCGCTGGCTCCTTGTTGAATGTAAAACTCAATCTAATGAAGTTTTAACAAGTATATAAGCAGAATGACTGGATTAAGTAGGCTCTTCTACCTGCTTACTCCTCCCCTCTTCCTCACACCCCTTCTCTGACTGCTCCGTCCAGCAGCACATCCCTGCCCCACTGCACTCAAAAGTGTACTAGGAGACTCCCCCAAAAACAAACCCCTATTATTTTCTGGGCAATTATTGCACCAGATGAGTTCCCTAGGCTGGCAGTCCACTGTGAAACTGCTAGGAGAAGTCTTTGCATGGGGCTGGGGATGAGAAGATGCTTTCGCAGTTTTGCTGACGAATGTTTTAGCCAAGTCTAAGCAGCATGACCCAGGCGACCTACAAGCATAGGGGTGCCTGCCTGGCGTCTCCCTGGCTCTCTTGTGTGCAAGAGAAGGTCTGCAGAGCAGTGAGAAACATATTTTTTTTAACTTTTCCCAGTATGTAGGCTGTGCCACTTCAGAACTTTCAGAACTAAAAACACTAACGGGAAAAAAACCTTCCCTTTTTATAGCCTACTGTCTCGTTGAAAGTGATTTATGAAATGAAGCTTCCTGCCCACCCAGTGCACAGAACAAATACAGACAGTGCTTTGAAATAACTACAGTACTATGCTATTTTCAGTAATATTTAGCTCAGACTTAGCCAAGAAAGCCCACTAAGCTTAGCAGACAGACATAAAAAGAAACACGCTTTCTGCATTTTTGTGTGTGCATGCATCTATTTTAGGTTTTACTCCTCTTTTCTCCAGTTGCATAGCTGTCTATCAACGCAGCAAAGCCCCAGCTCAGGAAAATGTCTTAAGCCCACTTCTCAGTACAAGTAACAACTCTTGAGCACACGTCTGATTTTAAGTGCCTTAATAAACATAAGCATGTGCTTACATTGAGATGCTTTTATTTACTGTAGTCAACCTTGTTGAATTCATTCACTTCAATAGCAGTGGAAAAGATTGTGGTCCACGTACTTCCATAATTGGATTGTATTTTGTGTATGTGTGTTTAGGAAGTACTTTTAGCTTTTCTATGACTGTGAGGTTTCATGTTTTCACAAGATTATTACCTGTTACAGCTGGCATCAGGAGTGCAACTGAAGAGACAACTCTAGCTGGCACTGTCTTGGCCACCACCTACTATATTTTTTTTATACCCCTTTCTTCCCTATCTGCAAATTTTGAGCTGTGACTTGTTTTCACAATTACGTTTAAGAGAAAAGATAAAAACAAGCCTACCAAGTCATTTAGCTCTGTCAAGTCCATTTCTCCTGCCTAGCGGAGAATATAAAATCAGATTGAACATACAGTGATAGTTCTCCAAAATACTCTTCCCTTTTCCCTGGTGATTTGGAGGTTGAGGGATTTTTTAAGCCAGCAATGTTATTTTTGCACTAGGTGGACTTTTATTTGAAAGAGTCCAATGCTTGTGAGTGCAAGCAGAGCTCGAACATCCATTCTTGAGCAGGAAGTTTCACAATTTAATGGGATGCGGTACTAACAGAGCATTTCCTTGCATTGTTTTGAACTTGCTGTCTCGTGGTTCTGTGCAACACTGCCTGGCTTTCGTGGCACAAGACAGCAGATTACAGTTCCCCTTTCCTCTTCTCCGTGCCACCCAAGCAGTCATCTCTGTCATCTCCTGCCCTCCCAGGTATTCATTTTCCTCCTTCCTGCAGGAAACTCTCACTCAAGTAGTTGCGCTGGCACCAGAGAAGATGCTTGCTGGGGTGAGTGCTGGCAGGATCACAGCATCACTTAAGACCAAGAGAGCAGTGCTTTGTTTAGGTATTGTGGTTACTGTCTGTAGGAAGTATTTCTGTCTGCATTTGGATATCTGGATCCTTAACGCAATCCAGTGTTTGTCATGACTCTGTAGCAGTGGAGCTTCTTTCCTTAGAGAATACTCCTGATAGTATTCTCTGACATAAACCTGTGAAATATCTGTAAAGCTTACCAGCTTATCTTAGTTCACCGCCGCCACCCTCTGCCTCCATTTTCTAATTTTCTTGGTTCAAGTTGCTTTTGTTATTCTGACCAAGCTCTGGGATCTGTCTCCCTGATGAAAGAGACATCAGTGATGCAAAACTATCTAGAAATCTCATCATGTTCAAAACACAGTAAGAAGGGTCTCTCTTCTTGGTGTTCCCATGCTGTTAACATGTGATTTTCTTATTGTGGTTGACTTTATAGATCAAAACCATGTGCTGTATTAGGAAATGCTAAGGAAGGTCAGTTTCTCATGATAGTTTATCAGACAAGATCCTTTAGAACATACATTAAAAATACATCAAACAGAATCAGTGTTATAGTTTGCTATCTCATTTTAAGGGAATGGTAGGAAAGCACCACCAGTCGTAAGGACTTGAACTTTGTGTCTGTGTTGCCGTGTAAGCAGATAAACTCCCCTACCCAAATAGGTCTCCAAAGAAGTCTTATATAAAGATATTTTAAAATTATAACTTCTTTTTAGTTTAATGATGTCTTAATCAGGTGCATAGCCTGATTTAAAAAATGCTCAGACTCCATGAGATAGAAAAATAAGTAGTAGTATTTAATTTATATCCTACCCATGACAGTACACAGCACTGTTGATTCTTTCACAGTCAACTTTTTGATGTGCTTTTTCCTCATTTAAAGCCTGTTTGGGATGTTTGTATCTTCTAGTCCTAAGCCCTGAGATGGAGTATGTCTTTTACTGCCCTGAGAAACAGGATAAAAAGTTCTAAGTAGCTGTGTGCTCCGCAGAAGAACCCAGATATAATGGGATGCTTGGTCCTCAGGCCCATAATTACAAAAAATAGCTCCTTATCAAAGACTAAAGTACTGATTGGCAGTCTTTCTGATACATTACTCCCTGAGATGCATTGCTCCTTTTATATAGCTGTTTTTCTTTTTTCTTCTAATTCAGGAGGGGCTTTGACCCAGCATTTTCTGTCATGCATTAGTAACTCTGACAACATGTTTACTTAAGTACAAAACCACATTAGCTCAGCATTATTCTATGCCTCCAACACTCATAAATTACAATATATTGCAGGGTAGGAACTTTGATCAAGAAAAGTCCACACTGAATTCACTGGAAGGTGGGGAGGAGGGTTGGAGCATTAAGCACTTCTTGTCTCCTTTTCCTCTCATCCCTCTGATTCTCACTGCCAGTCTCACTCATTGTGTCTGCACCGCAGGCTACAAGAAAAGAAAGCACTAACAGCAGCAGTCCTAGGAAAATAATACTATTTAATGGATGTAATCTTTTCTAACATTCATTTCCATGGGCAGAATCCTCCGGCGTTCTCCCCAACATTGTGTACCTCACCTTAACAGCACTGGGCTTCTGCAGTAGAAAAGCAGCTTTGGGAAGGAAAAATGCTAGAGACCCCCCAGAAACATAATTTGTAGCCAAAATGTTTTCTCCATCAGAGGGTCTAACTATAATTTTTACCCCAACAGTACCTGCAGGAATCTTCTACAGTGGTAGAGACGATTACGTTGCCTGGGCAGTGAGGAGGGTGCTGTTGGCATATGCTGTTGTTGGTAGAGGGGACAGATGGTGAAGGATGGCCTCGGTGCTCCCAACAGGGCTGCAGCAAAGGGCACAGCACACCTTCTAACACTGGAGAGCCTCCACTAGCCAGCCCTCCTGCTCCTGCAAAACAGCCTCTGGCTGGAAGGTGAACAGAGCCGAGAAACAAAACCAACATGGTTCTTCCTGACAGACCCAATACATTTGACCCTGTGTGATATGTCTTGCAGGTTAACAAGGCTAGAAAGCATCTTTCCCCCCCCCCCCCATCTGATCAAAGAACACACATCCTCTCACTCCTGTTTTGTTGTTTTGTTTTTTTTTCCCTGGCTGCTCTGTTCATCCCCTTCTGGAGGACTTTTTGACTGCCCTTACATCCTGCACTGAAAGAACTAGTAGATGGCTGCTCTCAAGATGATTCCATTGCTGTTGGTGCCACCACCAGAAAGCACGCAACAAACAGCCTCACTGCCTGGGTGTGATTTAAAGATTGGAGAACCAACGTTGCTTCAATTAAAGGTGGAAAAACTTTGCTCCTGATGCAAATGGAAGCAGAAGTCAGTCCTTACTTGTATTTTAAGTGTTAATTGATTTTGTTGATTAGGCAGCTTGATACACTGTTAATAAACTACTAAGTAAAAGCACAGATTCTTCCTGTGCCAAGTATTTGATTTTTTTTTACTTAGTATTTGTTTGTAGGCACAGAGATCTAAAGCCATAAAGTTTGAGAAACGTTACACTCAAGAGGAGTGACTTGCTCTTCTATTTATATGTACACAAGTATACAGAACATTGCATGACAGTTCAGCTCTGATACTAGAATGTTTTCTGTATTATTCCTCACTTTTCTTTGCAAGTTGGAACATCCTCTAAGCCTCAGGCTGTATCTTGTGCTGTACATGTTTAAGAGCCATGTACAATAGTAAACTGATACTGCTGTTGTATGCAACTATATCCATTTAAAGGGTTTGGTTTCTACAGTAAGTGATGTGTGTCTTGTCCAGCAGCCTGCCATGGTTGCAATAATCCTGAAAAAAATCTTTCCTTCTGTTTAGTCTGGGGGCTGACTACAAAAAAGCATACTACAACAAGTATAAAGTTTATCAATGTGTGAAAGCAGAGAGGAAGAGTACTAAGAATTTTTTGGTAGTTGTATTCATCAGACATCACTTCCCTTTCCTTGATCCATCTGCTTTACAATTAGTAGTTGGATTTATTGTGAAAATACAGCTACTTTAAACAATAAAGACAGCATGACATTTGAGAGAAATTATAGCTGGAGAGTATCAATATGTCCCTAGATGTCACCTCTTTAGCTCCGGAAGTCTTTTTTAGAAGCAGACCCAAAGGTAATGAAAGAAGAGCATATTCATTTCAGCTCTGCAGAGATTCAGGGCTATGTACCAGCGCAAATTGAGATCTAAGTAGTTCAGCAGTCCTACAGAGCAACATACAGTCCACAGGACATTTAGCAGCACGTCAGCCTGTGTGCTACTCTACACCATCACAGCTAGTGGGGTGAGTGTCAGGAGGGAAGGAAGACTTGGCTTTTGTACTTGTGTAACACTTGTGTGGTGAAATGTCAGATCAATCCCCAAAACCAGCAAGTGGAAGCTTATATAATATCGCTGTATGCATTGTAGGCCCCACAAGAAACAAAATTAAAATCTGACGCCGTTGAACCCCAAAAAGCTTTTCTCTATTAAATAAAATATATATGTATGCAAATTACCATTAAAGAAACATACAGATTCCATAACACTTGTAAGGAACTACTGAGATATGTTTTGAGTATTTCCTGTGCCGAACATTTTATTTCCGTGTTCCTCAAGGGTGTCCTAAGAATTAAGAATTATAATTCATGAGCTAATTCACAGCACTTACAGGAAATGTAGGTATTGTAGCTGCCATTAATTGTTATTATTTAATATAACCAACTAGCTGATAAGGGACTTACATGTTGCTTTATGTTAAAGTGCTATGCCACATGATGGTTGTCATGTTATTATGCACATATGAAAAAGCAAAAAAGAACTAGAGGATTTAAGAAGGAAGCCTTTCTCCAGACTCAGGTAATGTACAACACAAAGAATCTATACATGTTTGTTAAGGAGTATTACCTAGTTTATCTTTTCTCTGCTCAGAAGAAAATAAGTAATTAATTGATTTAAGGTAAAGGTTACATGCCAAGGAACAACCTCATTATGACACACTTCTTTCTAGAGAAAAATTCAAGCCAGTGCTGCTCGTGGATTGCCACATGCTCATACAGGCACACCTGTTCTAAGCCTGCTAATGCATTTGAAATTAATTCTTGGTACAGTGATAGAGTTCTTGTAATAGCAAAATTGGATTTATATGGTTTGATTTGTCTACAGAAACCATCTAGCAGCATCAGGTTTTGCAATAACTTAAATTTCACTATATGTGCATCATCTGTTCGATTCCATTGACTTGACTTGCGCTTTTGCCGGCTCCCAGTACAAAATGTAGTTCTAAATGATCTAAGATGGCACACTACCAGGAATTCATCACGAGTACAGCAGGGAGTTCAGGTATTACACTTGTTATGCATACACTTACTGGAAGGAGTTTGCCAAACACAAATAAAACAGTGTCTGCTGTCAACCACTGTCAGAAGTAATCCAGACAGGGCTGTGCTCTAATCTGACAAGGTACAGGGGTAACTGGGCTCGAGTACACGATGCTTTGCCAATTTCCTCATTAAAGCTGAAGGACCCTTCAGGAGACAGGAGAAAATGCTACACTCGCAGTAGCAGCCCATCAGGGTGCTGTTACTGGAAGTCCTCTCTGTGGCAAGCACATGAGCCTGGCCACTTTTAAGGTCCATCCATAGGAAGATGCACTCAATCACAAATTCATCTCGCCCATTTTGAACCTGCTGGTGCTGCATCCAGTAGCAACAAGTCCCAGAAGTTTGTTATCTGGCTGGCACTGTAAATTGAGCTGTGGTCTCAGAAAACCATCAGTGTTAACTCTGGGATGTTTTCTGACTGTAACTGCCAGTTCAAATCTCACCATTAGGTGAGTAGGCTCAGGCCTACTCCTTAAATACATCACTTATGTTTATCTACACTGACACTTCTCTACCTCCTTTTCACCCTTTCCGTCTGGAGTTTCCGTCAGCAAAGCATTTGACTACCCAGAAGCCTCACAGCTAAATTCCTTCAGGACTTTCAAGTTATGCCATTCAACCCTGGAATTTAATCTTGTCTGCCTAGCATAACTCAAACTGACCTTGCTCCTCTGACCAGTCTCTGCTGCAGAACACACATGTGATGTCTCCAGTACTTTCAGGAGGAGTGATGCCATTACTATTTTGTGTGGCACAACCTCATTATCCCCCAGTGTCCCTTTCACACCTTTGTCACTGAGTGGCCCTACTGATTCCCAGGCTGCCCTTCTGCTTTTGAGTGTTTGCCATCAGCTTGATCACACTTTCTGAGGCGGGCTGCAAATTGTTTCCCCCCTCTCCATATTTTGCTAGCACCTGGCCAACCCCACTTGGAGATCCCTGTCCTGATTCCCATTGCTGAAGGCTGAGCTTTCCCTGTAGCATTTCCCTCGCTTCCTTGCTGAACCATACAGGGGCTTTATTGCAGTTATGCTTCTCATACCTGCCTTAGGCTTTCTGGGGCATGCTGAACATCAGCCACATCTTCCTTGACAGCCCAGAAGAGGAGCTCCCCTGAGCCTGACAGCTTTTTCCTGGCTGCTCACCAAGATACTCCTCCACAGCCATCCCCGGTGCCAGCACCCAGTCCAGGGGCAGTTACAGCACAGCCCGTTCCCTGTGCAGAGAGTTCTCCTGCCCCTAAGGCTCCCAGCCCTCCTCTCTGCCCCACTCCACAGCCAAGCACCAAGCTCTGATGTTTGCTGTCCCTTGCACCTCACTGCAGGGACAAATGGGGATTGATGGACAGTGCTAACCACGGGGCTCCTGAGCCACTAGCATGTCCCTGCTCCACACCATGCCATCAGTATCCAGCGCTCTGCTGTGTGAGTACTTTTTTTTGGCAGGCATTACCACTTGCTCACTGTTTGGGGGCCAACAGCCACCTGCCCTGCATCACTCATGCCCCACCCTGACCCCAAAAGTAGCTCCAGGGAGGGACAGAGAAGGAGCATGCTTTCAGGAGGAAAAACATGATCTCCTCACTAGCACAGCCACCTCCTGCTGCCAGGCTTCCCCTCCTCAGCATAGCAGGGATCGCGCAGGGTCAGGACTGCCCCACACCAGCCACCAAGGCTGGGGAACTCAAAGACTATCTGGGCTGAAGTTGGTCCCCAGGGAGCCACCCCACCCTCAGGGTCCAGAGCACCTCACCCCCTCGAGGCCTCGGCTGGTAACCACCCACACTGAGCTCTGTGGAAGAACCCATGGGCTTCTCCCTCTATTGCTGGGCTGAGACTTCTGTTCTCAGCTCTGATTGTTTTTTTTCATTTTTAAAGGTTTGGATTAATTCAGTTTCCCCTTTGAGGAAGGGATTAAGGCATCAGCTGGCCTTTGCTGTAGCCTTATTACACTGGCAACAAAACAAGATTGGCTTTGCTGAAACAAACTCATAAGCAAGTACATGGGAAGACATCAGCTGACCTGAAGCCCACATACTTTTCTCCAAGGTTTAGATACTCACCAGTACAACCCTGCAAGCCAAACTGATGCAAAGAGCCTGAGGTTAGGGAGATACCACCTTTTTATTCTGTCCTGGGTTGGAGGAGGTCCCACTGCCTTGGCAGGATTAAGGCATCACATGACACAGCCTCCAGCCTCCACACCCTAATTAAATAATTAGCAACTTCAGCTGGTCCTTGCCAGTCCTGCATGCTCACCTGGCCCATAGCCACTGCCACCCCCAGCGATCACACAGACCCCGTGTTCCTGACATTACTCATCTGGTGGAGCCAGCCCTCCTCCCTTGCCTGCCTCTCAAGGGCAAAACCTGGGATCTCCTGGGATCGTTTGCCTCCATCCCGTCTTTGCTGACCCTTGTTTTAGCCGTAGCTACTCATCTGGCTGTGCATCTCTCTGCCTGCCCAGCATAAAAGATGGTGCAATATTGTTCTTTGTGAATCTATGAAAACTTCTGTTTCCAACGTGGGTTTCCTATAACACGCTTTCCTTTCCCTGGGGGCTTGGGCAGGGTACGGCACGTGAGCTGGCACAGCCCATGCTACGGGCCATGGCAGTGCTGGTGAGGCACCAGCGTCCTCATTCGTTCCCTGCACATCATCCCAGCCCAATATTTTCTCATCAGCTGCTGCTGAACCACGGGGACCGCTACGAAAGCAAACTGCAGTCCCATGGAGTCATGTTTCTCTGGCTGTCAAATTTACCTCCTACTTGCTGGATCCTAGTAGTTGTCCCAGGTGGATGGTGCTGAGCGAAAATATTTTTTAAATGTCCTTTAATAAAGGTACAGCCAAAAAAGAGCTTCCCATTGATGCCTCTGTGACTTTGGGTTTGCACCACAGGCTGAAGAGGTGACCAGCAATTTTATGGTGCCTGTGCACGCATTTCATCTCCAAGCTGTTGAGGCCAGGGTTGCTGAGAACAAAGGGTAGACAGAGCTGGCTTATACACACACCTGTCTTCTCTGACATAGATCCATCTTCCATCACATGGCTTTCGTATCATCTTGAAAAGAGCAGATGAGTCTACAGAAGCTGTCAGACTATCTCAGCTTGCTTAGCATCTTTCAGACGCTTGTTTGGCTGATAATACACAATGCCTTAGGCTAATCAATACAGAGGCAGGTGCTTGTCCCCACCTTTTTCCTTGAATTTCCTTGTCTGAACTGTATGTATTTCTATAGGCTGTGTATACTGTACTAAGATTGAGCAGGACTGCAAACCTGTTGTGAAGTTGAACAGCACCTGCTTGACACCTAGTTAGAGTGATAGACTGGAGCCTTAAAGTTCAGTAGGGAAAAAAATAGCTCCTAGAAGGATGACATGCTAAAAGGAAACCAAGAGAACAAGCAAATAAAATGTAGTATCGAAATACTCTCTGTGTTAAGGTCCACCCATCTCAGCTTATTTTCTCCTAGCAGTGCCATAAGTGAATTTTCGCTTTGGAAATACAGCTGCTGTAATTTTTTTTAACAACCATACAGCTTTGGGCAGCAGTTCCATCACTGAACACTGCCGCATATTATATAGATTGAGTGAACACAGATGCCTTACCCCAAATATTTACAGCTGGGCAGACAGATATTTACAGCTGGGCAGACAGATTTGTGGAACTAAACACATCGAACTGAGCTAATGTGTGGTAGCTGAAGGGCTTGTCATTTCCCTGCCTTGTCTCTTTTGCCCCTGGAGACTTCCCGTCCCTGTTCCAACCTCGACCCAACTCAGGGACTCACTGAAGCAGAGCCAATGTGGCTGGGGGCAGCCCCAGCCTGGGGACATTGGGCTCTGTTGTGGGGATGAGCTGAGGCCAGTGCCGGCAAGTCACATCAATAGGTCCATGGCCAGTGTGGTGAATTGACCCTGGCTAACAACCAAAGACCACCCTGCCTTTTGCTCACTCCCCTCTCCCAGGGTATGGGGAAGAAAATGGAAGGGGAAAAGACTTATGAATTGAGATAATTACAGTTTAATAAGAAAAGCAAAAGCTGTACATGCAAGCAAAGCAAGAAAAGGAGTTCATTCACTCTTTCCTATCAGCAGGCAGATTTTCAGCCACTTGCTGGGAAGCAAGGCCTCAACACATGTAATAGTTGCTTGGGAAGACAAGTGCCATAACCATGAGTGTGTCCCACCTCCTTTCTCTTTCTTTCCATGAGCTTTTACTGCTCAGTACAATGTCATATGGAGCACCTCCCCTATAAGGACAGGCTGAGAGAACTGGGGTTGTTCAGCCTGGAGAAAAGAAGGCTCCAAGGGAGGAGACTTAATAGCAGCCTTCCAGTACCTGAAGGGGGCTAAAGGAGAGATGGGGAAACAGTCTTTCTCGGGGAGCGTGGTGACAGGACAAGGGGTAACGATTAAAAGCTGAAAGAGCAGATTTAGGTGAAATATCAGGAAGAAATGTTTTCCCATGTAGGTGGTGAGGCAGTGGCCCAGGTTGCCCAGAGAAGCTGTGAATGCCCCATCGCTGGAGGTGTTCAAGACCAGGCTGGATGAGGCTTTGAGCAACCTGGGCTAGTGGGAGGTGTCTCTGCCCATGGCAGGGGGGTGGAACTCGATGATCTTTAAGGTCCTTTCCCACCCAAACTATTCTGTGATTCAGTGATTCTGTGGGCTATCCCTTTGGTCGGTTTGGGTCAGCTGTCCCAGCTGTGTCCCCCCCCAAGCTCTTGCCCACACCCAACCTACTGACTTTGGAGTGGGGAGAAGGGAGAAAGCCTTGACACGGTGAAAGTCCTACTCAGTAGAAGTCAGAACACCGTTGTGTTACAAACACTGTTTTAGCCACAAATGCGAAGCAGGTCTTCTCCATAGTGGCTGCTATGAAGAAAGGTAACATCACAACTCCACCCCATTAAGGCTCAGTACAATCTCCACCCCTTAGCCCTTAGCATTTGCATCATGCTCAGGTCCCACATTAGCTATACATCCTCTGATACCTACAGGAGGTGTTCTACAGGGGATGTTTCTTGGCCTGGGAGCCTATGAGGTTATTTTGGAAATGAGTCCTATCACCTGACTCGATTCTTTCTGGGTGCTGTGTCACCGCAGAACTCGCTTTTCAAGGCCTAGAGTGATGTTTCGGGCAGTGCTATGGTTTACATGTTTCCAGCCACCAGGCAGACACTTCCACCACCACCATGAGCACGTAGTGGTTACCTTGGCAGGTTTATGGCAGATGTCCACCACAGTCAATTTGCTAGACCTCAGCATGCCAATATTCCAGCCACCACCCTCTATTCCAGGGAGACTTAGCTCACCTGGATCACTTTACTGTGGCACGTTTCACATTCATGGGTGACCTGTGTGATGACCTCAGTGGTCAGGTCCATCGCTTGATCGTGAGCCCGTCTGTATCTTTCGTGTCTCTTGAGATGTTCTCACAGAGCTATTAATTCACCCTTACATTCCCAGTCCAGGTCCACCTGAGCCATTTCCCTTCTGGTAGCCCGGTCTACCTGCGCATTGTTTTCACGTTCTTTGCTAGTGCAGTTTTTTTTGACGTATGAGCAGCTACGTAACATATCTTTACAGCAATGTTTCCTACCTGGGCAGTGATATCTTGCTACCATTCAGCATTTCCTGTGGGTTTCTCACTGCATTACCAGTTGGTCTGTTTCCATTGCTGTAGTCACCCCCACGGGACGTTTGCCACCATTCATGAGTCAATACAGAGTACTGGCCACTTCTCTTGTTCACCAACATTGAGGCCAGCTGGATGGCTTTCGTATCTGCAAACTGACTTAACTCGCTGCCTTCTTTAGCAGCTTTGATGGATGGCTTGTTGTATGGCAGTTTTCCACTTTTGATGATTTCCTATAACATGACAGGATCTGCCAGTAAACAGAGCACAGTGCCATTCACCTTCTGATAACTAATTGTATGGAGGAACCTCTTGGGCACTAGTCACCTCCTCGGGCAATGCTCTGAAATCCCTGCCTTCCGGCCAGTCTGTGACCTCTTCCAGGATTCCTGGGTAGTTGGCATTCCCCATTTGAATGCCAACACTACTCACTTACTCCATGTAGCACTGGTTGCATGGTGTGTAGAGGGGACGACAAACATCCAGTGCAGCACAGGCAATTCTGGAGCCAAGATCTGTGCTTCTGTACCAACAACTTCTGAAGTGGCTCAACTGCCTCCCCATACACTGCTAGCATATTTTTTTCAGTTGGGTGTAGTGCACTTCAGATCCTCAATAACCCATGCCAAAACCTTAGTGGTCAAACTTGGGTTTCTCCAGGTGTTTTCTGACAGAGGCTCCAGATGAGGCCATGCTCCTAGATGCAGTAAGGAGCATGTTTTATGGGTTTTGCACTCTGGAGGACACCAGGAGACCTGCCTGGGCCCTGCCAAAGCCTGCTGAAGGCACTCTGGGAGGCCAGACTTTTGCACTGGCCATGTGGGACTATTAAAGGGCAATCAAGTCTTGCTGCTTGGTCCTTGGCTCTCCAGTCAATGAATTAGCTCATGGGTGGGAAGCAGGGAGTCTTGGTTGTTGTGATGCTGTTGTTGGTCCCCTGTCTTGGTAGCAATTTGCGTGTGCCATTTTTCAATATGCAGGAACCCCACAACAGAGGGATCCCCTGAGAGTCTGGGCAAGACAGGCAGCTGTTTCATCTTCTCTGTATCCATGGTAGCTACACCAGAGCCCCACTAGTACCCTTTTGTGTCCCTGAAGTACCCCCTAGGCCTGAGGTAGTCTAGGCCAAGAATATGTGGGGGCTCTAGGCTGGTCACAATATGATGCTTCTGCCACTCTGTTGGGCTCTCTTCAGCTTCCAACACAGACAACTATTGGGATTCCCCTGACGCTCCAGAAATCCGGATGGGTTCTGCCACTTCCCTTCTTGGTCATGCAAGAAGAACCATCAGGTGTCCAGGAACCAAGGCAGGCTGTCTCCATGGGACACTCAACTCCCCATGCCTAGCAAGAGGTTGCAGTGCCTGCGCTACCCTTAGTAGCTGCAAGGAGCTACTAACTAATCATTAGATGTGGTGTGCTCAAGTGTAATGTGTCAAGCACAGCGTGTTAAAGAATCACCTGTTAATGTCACTACAGTCACCACCTAACAGTGAAAATAATAATTATTAATTTTTAATAAAGAACTAATACAATTATTATTAATAAAGTGACATTTTAAAATAGTGGGGGAAAGAAAGTAAAATTTTAATTTCACTGCAATTCACAAAGTTTTGGTCTCCAGTCATTTCCCACCCTTTGCAGCATGTGCCTGTGGTGGGAGTGCTGCCAAGCAGAGGGCTGCAGAGTGAAAGCCGCAGTTAGGACTGAACACATAGGCAGCAAAACCCCTCTCATTCACATAAAAATCCAGACTGGCTTTTTTAGTTTTCCCCTCAATAATACTGAAAATATATTTCATGAATCTGTCTTTTTCATTGAAATTAGTGACTGTACCCTGTGTGCTGCTGACCCTGCAGATCAGGTTCCCCTGACTCCTGTAGTCACTCTGCTGCTTCTGCCCCTAATCCCCCACTAGCTGTTGCCCACACATTCCAGAATGGCATGCTTTAATCTTCTACTTTAAGACAGTTCTCCTTCTGTTTACCTTACATCTCATGGAAGAAATATATTATAGTTCTGTATTTACAGCTCAGATATCGGGCCACAGAGAGCTGTGCTCTGGAAGAAGAGTGAAATTAGGACCAAGCTATCAAGTTTGCGCTGTCACACCATATATAGTTGTAAAGCTTGGCCATATGAGTAAGCATGTTATGCCATTAGGG
Source organism: Pterocles orientalis (assembly GCA_011057875.1). Classification (NCBI taxonomy): domain Eukaryota; kingdom Metazoa; phylum Chordata; class Aves; order Pterocliformes; family Pteroclidae; genus Pterocles; species Pterocles orientalis. The sequence goes on along the minus strand of WKFP01015052.1, from coordinate 719,317 downwards.
ACTTGTAAACTTCTTGTATCAAGTAGCGACTCAACATTATATAGTGAGGACCATTTTTTGATATTATTAAAACCTTTATTATTTATCTATAGTACATATAATCTACCACTTTATTATGAGCTCAGAATATGAATTATGGAATATGTCCTAAAACTGCATAAGGTCATAGACTCATGGAAGAATTTAGGTCCAAACATAGACTCAAAGCAGGGCCTGCTTCTTGTCCAGCAGCACCCAAAGATCCTTGCTAGCAGAGCTGCTCCCTGGCCTGTCAGTCCCAGCTTTTGGTGGTGCATGAAGCTGGTTTTCCCTATTTTTGTGGTGAAGTTGATGGAGCTCCCTCTGGGCCATTTCTGCAGCTTGCTGTAGTCCTGCTGAATGGCCACCCGGCTCTCCAGCACCACAGGTTCTCTGCAGCATTCGGCATCACCCACAAATTCAGGGAAGGTATTCTCCATCCCATCACCTGGGTCACTGACGAGGTTCACCAGTGCTGCCCCCAGCACTGACCCTTGAAGAATTCCACTCCAACCACCAATTGAATGCACTTCAGTCGCCAGCCCCCTGTTTTGGGCCTGGCAATCCAGCCACTGTTTGCCCCACCTTACAGGCTGCTCATCTAGCCGGTAGCTATCAGCTGGGCTGCCAGCATTCTCTGGGCAGCTCGTACTGAAAGGCTTGGGTGGTGGGTTGGCCCTGGCCAGCTGTCAGACACCCACCCAGCTTTTCTCCCCCCTCCTCAGGAGGACGGGGGAGAAATTAAGATAAAAAAGCTCATGGGTTGAGATAAGGAAAGGGAGATCGCTTACTGATTAACATCAAAGGCCAAAAAGATGTGACTTGAGAGAACTAATTTATTAACAATTAAAATAGATTTGGATGGTGACAAAGACAGAACACGTCCCCTCATCCACTCCTTTTTACAGACTCAATTTCACTGCTTCGTTCCTAACTCCTCTTTTCACCCTCCACCCTGAGTGGTGCAGGGTTGGGTGGGGAGTGATGGGGTTAGTCTGTAATGGTTCCTTTCCTCTGCTCCTTCCTCCTCATGCTTTTCCTCTGCTCCTGCGCAGGTCCTTCCCACAGGCTGCCATGTGTATATCTGCTCCAGCAAGGTCTCTTCACAAGCTGGAGAGACCTTTCAGTATCTTTTTCAGTACAAGAAATAGTGTCCCCAGTCCTAGAAGAATGTTGTTCCTTTCCAGCAATATTTGGAATCCTGCAGAACTGAATGCATTCTTAAATAAGAGATGCCCACAGTTACTTCTCATCCACAAACAGTTTGGAACCGCAACAGTGGGCAGACTAAACATGCGTTGTGCTCAGTGTCCAGTCTATGGTGTGTTGGGGAGGATTTTCCAGTATGGGAAAAGCAGACAATTTTGTACAGTCTTCAGAATACTGTCGTGTGTACTTTGTAGGGTGAAATGTAGGGACCTCAAGGATCATCTGGTCCAACCTTTCCTGGCAAAAGCACACTCTAGACAAGATGGCCTAGCACCCTGTCCAGCCACATCTTAAAATGGTCTAATGTTGGGGAATCCACTGCTTCGCTAAGGAGATTATTCCAATGGCTGATTGTTCTCACTGTAAAAAGATTTCCTCTTGTGTCCAGTCAGAATCTCCCCAGGAGTAACTTGTACCCATTACTCCTTCTCTTCTCCATGTGACTCCTTGTAAAAAGGAACTTTCCATCTTCTCTGTAGCCACCCTTTAAATAGCAGAACTTGGTGACAGCGTCTCCCTTAAGCCTTCTTTTCTCAAGGCTGAATACACCCAGTTCTCTCAGCCTTTCCTTACATGGCAGGCTTCTCCATCGTTGGATTACCTTTGTGGCCCTTCTCTGAGTCCTCTCCAGCCTGTCCACGGCTTTTCTGCATATCAGGGACCAAAACTGAACACAGTGTTCCAGGTGTGGCCTGACAAGCACAGAGCAGAGAGGGATAATGATTTCTTTTTGGGCTGCTGATGCCTTTGTTGATGCCACCCAGCATCCTGTTGCTTGCTTTACCACAGCAGCACGCTCTTCACTCACATTGAGCTTGTTGTCCACCAGAACCCCCAGGTCCCTTTCCCCAGAGCTGCTCCCCAGCTGGGTCCATCCCACCCTTTGCTGCACCCCTGGATTTTGTCTTCCCAGGTGCAAGACCTTCCATTGGTCCTTGTTGAACCTCATAAGATTCTTGGTAGCCCACTCTTCAAGCCCAATCTTCCTGCAGTGTGGCTCTCTCTTTCACAGTGTCCACTTCCCCACTCAGTTTGGTATAATTGTTTTGGTAAAATACATATAGGAGTTCACTGCAGTCCTACACCAGAACCCAGGTGCCTAAATATTATGTTGTTGCCATGTCGAGCATTGTGGCAGCCAGGGTCCTTATGGGGCTAAAACCTTCCTGAAAGCACTGGCAGAGAAACAGCTCAAGGTAAGAGAAGACCACTAACAGCAAACACTTTCATGAGGGGGTTGTGATGGAACCCAGCTTCTTTCAGAATCAGACATACAACTCTCAGGACCACTAACACCTGCAAATCTTTTGTAAAGAGGTTGCATTGCATTGCAATATATTTTTTAAGTCCTGCTCCCAGGTCTCTAAGCAAATTGTTAGTATCAATTTCTAACTCAGAATGTGCCCTTCAGTGACTGCTGCTCAGATAATTAATGATCTGTGGGACTGCCACAGATCATCCAGACTGTAGCCCATGTCACTGCCTGTCACTGCCCAGCAGGCAGTGACATTGGATCATTCTCTACCTCTGTCTTATCCCTGCCAGGTACAGTTTACGACCTTAGTTTCAGTATACTAAAGGGTTAAATAGCATTAGGGCTGCTGAGTCCATTAAGTCTCTGACTGAGCAAAGCACTTAAGTAAGCATGCACTTAGCTAGTTTGGTTATCCTGAGCAATCCTTACTTACCCAAACAATCCCCTAGCAAAGGAAATAAGCCAGAGTTCACAGGATATAACCATTTGCAGGAAGAGTCTTAAGTGATTTCACTCAAGCTTTTGTTTGTGTGGCTCTGTACCCACGCTTATAAGTACCTCTGAACAATGAAATAATGGGAATAAGTTGAAAGGTTCAAGATAAACTAGTCTTAGTATTTGGATTTCAGGAGCTGTGCTGGGATAAAACCCCTTGAATATGTACATCTAGAAAAATGTGCAAAAGGCTGTGATCACAGACTTATCTTCAAAGCAAGGCAATGGTTTTGTTCCCACCACGCACAAGATAAAGAGAATCTTCCAATCTTCCTTCCTTTGCCCAGGGTTGGGGAATATTTTCTGCCCCACACTCAGGACTGTCTCACCACAATCCATCCACAATGACCATAACCCAACGTTGTTCTCATCACCTTTGCAGCACCCTTTTCTGAGCTCCTCACTTTGGCAGTGATTTCAGTTACTCTTCAATAAAGATGGCTCTCTCCCTCTTTATTTGCAAAAATACATGTATGAGGTGGGTTTTTTTAGTGGTTGAAGATACAAAGCCAACTTCTTGTACCATTCTTGGCCAAACATATATAAAGTAACTTTTGACACATTTTTTGTGTCCTGATACATCTTTAGGTGACAACAACAGGTATCAGATACTTGAGAACATGCTGCACAGAAGCAATAAAGCACTCCAGTCCTTGCTCTGTTCTTAAATGATGAAATCTTGCACTCAGACAAAGATGCTGATTTTTTTTGGAGTATGGGTAGGTAGAAGTACTCAAGTGGTTCCACAATGCAGTCTTTTTTTATTTGTAATGCTGCAAAAGACACTGTAAAAACATCTGAGCAGAAATGTGTTGGTTTGTGTTTTCATTATCTGATGCCCTTTTATTAATTGCATTTGTAATTCAGGTCCTCAGGTGTGCTTCTGAAGTTGGTTCATCATCAGAGAGGAGGCTCCAGACACAGAACGACAGGGAGTACGTCACAAGTGGGTTGAGATGACAGCTCTGTACCAAGGATGGCAGACAGCTGTTTACATTAAGCAAAGTATTGTCAAACCATGTGTTAGACAACCTCGTGTTAGACAGATTCTCTGCCTTTAATTCCTGTATGTCTCTGAACAGCCAAGCAGTAGTTTTTGGACTTGACCTTATCTGCAAATTCCAAACCACGTTCAGACCTCAAAGAAGAGAAAATATGGCCATGGATTTCAGCAAAACTGTTTCTAGCTTGCCCAGCTCTTACCTGAGCTCCTCTTGCTTGTAGCATTAATAAGTTCATAAAGAAGGCTGATTAGTTCAGAGACTAAATAACTTGCAGAGAAACCAATGCCTCCATCACAACAAGAGTCACTCTCCAGGAGATGACCTGGTCAACTGATTGTACCGAGGCTCCGTGACTTCAGAGAGGATCGGGCGTTGGGCAGTGAACTTTACAGGACATTTTAATTCTCCTTGTGGCCTTAACCTTTATGAACTGCAAGAATTATCTCACAGGACTTTCCTGTCCTGCTGCTGGGATCCTTATCATTATTGATTGTGTCCTGCAGATTAAAGGAGTTGGTCCTGTTTAGCAAAATAATTCTTTCTTGGCCAGCACCGTATGGGAGTGCTTCTGCAAAGTGTCCGACTTTGTGCATTTCTCCTCTACCCTTGACAGCAGGAAGGTATTTGCGTTACGTTATCCACAGTGACTAGCCCCATACCCAGGAGACCCTGAAACAAGGAAATAGTGCTATGCATTAGAAATTCCACTCCAATAACCTTTCAGGACTTAACCCTTTGTCCTCAGACTTTTAAAATGAAGGAAACACTGACCATTTAGGCTGTTTGATAGATTTTCCTCTAAGCTAGTTGCTTGGTAAAAGCAAAGAAAATAATTGATGGGGTTGAGAGGATCGTCAGGTGTACTAAATATATCTTTTTTGTCGTATTTCACCAATGTTTTCTGTGTCCAGTTAGCTTTTTGCAACAAAGACAAGAAAAATATTGTTAAAGGGTGGAACCAAAACCAGAGTTTTGTGGCCATGAGACTAGCCCGGACTCACCGCTAAGATCATTAGCAAATCCTGACTCCCACTGTCAGTCACAGTTGAGACCTCTGGAAATTTGGGCAAAACTCTGGAGCTGACAAAATATCCTCAGCTCTTTTGGTTTAGCTCGACAGTGTGTGCTGGGGAAGCCAAAGTCACACTATAGCTTGTGAGGGATTGCTAAAGTGTGGGAGAAACCTAGACACGAGCCCTCTGTCTCAGTCTGCAGCCATTTGAAATTGCTCAGTGGTGCCATTCATTGGTATTTAGAGGATAAAAAATGTGTCCTCTTAGTCAGAGCAGCAGTTTGCTATGCCTAGCAGACATTATGGCCTGCCTCTCGAGCTGCACCGGGGCTGCAGAGCCAGCGAAGGAAAATAATGCCGAGGGTTCCTGCTTAAAGAAAGTAATTTTTCATTGCTCTAAGTAATTTTGTGGATTTGGACTTTTAATTTCACTGTAGCCAATTGAGGAGGAAGTATCAACAATTATGTTCCTTTCCTATATAGCCATAATTATGTGAACTTTAATGTCCTTTGCAGGGTCGGAATAGTACCTGGAGACTTCATATGTGCCTCTCAGTCTTGAATAAACTTTTCTAAGAGACTTTTTTTTGTTTCTTACAACATCCTTATTGTGCAAATCTTCATGAATTATTTTGTTTTGCTGTAGGTGTTGTAAGCACAATAAACGTGTGTATTATGATGCAAAGTAACTTGCAGATATTTTGGGAGTTTCTGCATTCAGTAGTCCCATGCATCTCCAGATGTCATTTATCAAAACCAGATGTGCTTTATATCACTATGTCTTGTATCAATGTCTATTTCAAGTTAAACTGAGAGACCGAAGCCAGAGAAGCATGCTTTGATTTAAATAAATCAAAGCATATCACAGTCATAGCAATTAATAATCCCAGGCTGGAGCAAACATGAAGAGTCAGAGAAATACATTCAGCAGCAAGTCTTTGATTAAACTAGATCAACTTCCACCAAAATCCCTTGGCAACAATAGGTATTAAGAGGCTCAATCCTGGCAGGCTGAGCGAACAGCCTGTATAAATCAAGGGCAGGGGTTTGATTATAATGGGTCCTTATTTATGACAGGTCATAGAAAGCAATTCTTCACTTGAATCATTCTCAGCATTCAATGCGAAAGTTTCTGTTAATGATACAGGATGAGGTCTCGAGCTGTAATTACGTTACTTGCATCATGTATCAGAGATATTAATGAACCACGACTCAAATAATTATAGCTGTGGGGGATGGAGCCTTGGATTATAAAACAAACTTCAAATTGTGCTGGAGCAGCAAAATCTGTCTGGTTTTATTCCTGTTAAAGTTGGTTAATATTTTGTGTGCCTTCAACTGGAGGGCATCTTCTTCCCATATTCTCCAGCACACATTTACCATGGTACCAACTCTGGTCTGACCAAATGTTGTTGTCTGAAGAAGCATCACTGGAAAAGCCAAAACTTGTCCATCTTCAGACACATTGTTGGGAAATAGCGAAAGTGTCCTGGTGAGAGGGCCCCGTTCACCAAGGCAGATGTAAGGGAATCCCTGCAGAAGACAGTTACTAGTAGAAAATAGCAGAAAATTCAGTTTCAGATAGGTGAGAAAGTCTTACCAAACCTTTCATCTCTTTCTGTTGAGAAATTTGTTGTAATAGTGGAAGATGCAAAGTGCATTCCTAAGGAGAAAACACATTTTCCTATTGCAAAGCTAAAAGGGCTATTTGTTCTATGAAAATATAGAGTAAGAATTCCATTCTCCTGTGGGTGTAATTATTTTGGAACTAGGAATATATATATATGTATATATATACATGTGTATATATATATGTATATATATATTTAGATATTTGTAAACATTTCCCAATTGTTTGAAAGAATGGTATGATGACACCACTGATTATCAGTACACTTGAAGGCTGGCTTGGGAAAGATGTCATGTCCACCGGCCAAAATCCTGCCCTCTGCTGAATGCAAACAAGAAGGGCTCAATAGGGTGCAGGAAGAAATGCACAGCATTAAAGCTCATCAGTGTTTTCTGCAGCACATTATTCCTTTGCCTTTCTTGCCTTTGCCAGCTCTAACCCAACCTGATCATTCTGAACATGAGAAAAATAATATTTTTTGTGTTTTCAGAGCAGATGGCTCAACTGGAAACATTTATAAAGAAGGTATAATATCTGTGAAAGTACCATTAGAAACCTAAAAAATTAGTACTGTGGTCAGAACCATTTTTTCCACCTAAAATCTATTTTTACGTTCGTCCAAGCAATTCATGGCAAGTGAAAAAAACAGAATAATGTAGATTTTTTTCCCCTCCACATTTTTCTTAAATATTTCATTTTTTCTTCCAAAACTACCTTTCTACCAGCTCCAAGTACAAGTAGTAATCTTGACTGGCAAGCTTTTTTTGTGTCCTATGACAGCAACTCTTCACTCTTCTGCAGAGCCAGTGCTGAAGTCATTGGGAACATGAGCCGTAGGGTAAAGTGTTGGTAAGGTTTAGGTATAAGCTTGTTATATCCACACCCACTAAAGCAGAAATTAAAATTAAGGAGTTTGGCAGGCAAAAGATGAAGCACGGCAAATGGAGAGACTTCATGTGAGAGGAGGACGTAGCCCCATCTCAGGCAGGAGATGATATATTGCTTGCAGAGCTGACTGTGAAAGCAACGGCGCCTCAATAAAACTGTGAGTCATGCCCCCGTCTCACACTGCTTCCACTGGAGTAGCTGCTCTTCTGAAAAAATGTGTCAAGTCCTTTGATTGCAAACATTGCAAATAAATGTCAGCCCTGGCGACTCTTTGGACAGACTGTAGGTATCCCTCCAACCCCATCAGTGTGCCTGCTTCTTTTGCACTGATGCAGTATGGGACCATCTTCACCATAAAATTAAAGTGAAAAAAATATCCTGATAAAAAGAAAATAAATATCCTTGGTCCAGTTCTGATGTCTTCCAGGTCCTGAAATGACCATGAGCTGAAAAAAAAAACCCGTGTGACATTTGCCTTGATTAATGGTTGACGCAGAATGTCAGAAAGTGGCATGATGTGGGATAGGTTTTAGAGTCACTCCAGTTGCCTTCAGGGATTGTGGTGCAGGTTCTCAAAAAAGGGAAACACTTGAAGGAAAAAACACGCGGCTGACTGAGCCAGCCCTGACTGAACCAGAGGAACCTGATTACTTTTTGGTAGATATGTTGAATAAAAAAAAATATACCCCTAACAGCTTCACATGCATTTTTGTTTTCTCCATTTTTTTTTGTAGTGAGATGCAGCTCCCAGGTACGTGAGCTCATCATCGTTCAATTTAGTTGGAATATTTGGGGGATGAAACAGGATAGTGGATGTGCCCATAGCTACAATCTGCTTGGTGTTTTTCTAGTCGCTGAAACCAAAATGTGGTTCACTTTGTGTTTCACTTAAATACTGAAAAATAAGGCGGGGGGCAGGGGGGGGGGTGAAGGCAAGGGAAACAAACCCCTAGAGAATGGGTGAAGTGAAAAACATGTACTTCAGAAAGCGTGTGGGGTAACTATATATACATAAGTCAATAAATAGAGTGCCTATTTGTTCCACTGTGCGCGTTGAGAGGTGTTCTGCTCTCCCGAGGTAGAAAAATATATTTGTTTTTTTGTAAACTGTGTACCTTGGACAAAAACAATGTGATTTGCAATGGTGGTGAAATACACTTCTCTACCCTAATTTAGCAAACAAACTCTGAACCTGAAGCAGACCTTGCCAAATTTCCAAAACCTCAAATGCCACAAAGATTGCCCACCTCCTGAACTCCGGGACCATGTGAAGGGGCTCTTTGAATGGTGCAGCATCAGCCTGAGATCCAGGGACGGTGTTAGAAAGATGGATATTTACTGAATATGTGGGAAAGAGATAATCAGTGGAAACTTTTGGCATTAGCTGTGAAGTTTCAAAAAAAAAAAATCCAGAAGAAATGGTGTTTGAACGTTGGCCTGTTGACAGAGGTTTGGCTGAGTTTGCAGGTTCTGGAAGCATGAAAATCCTAGAAGCCCCTTAGGGACAGAGTTTAAGTTTATTACTATAAACCAGCAAACTCAGGCTTAAGGAAATCACAACCTTAGCAGTACACTTCTAAAATCCAGCAAGTCATGAACCAAGCTGATAGAACATTAAAGACACTACAAATGTACCTATAAAAGTCCTGCCTCCTGTCCTTGACAATGGTACAGTCACGCTTGATGCAGAAGAGTCAAATAACACAGCTCTGGGAGCCCCATAGCTTAGTGCACATGGGACCATTCTTCTGCTACGTGCCTTGTAGGCATGATGGCAAGTTGGGCATGTCCTGCCATTTTCAGTTGGCATTTCATCCACAGACCCTCTTGCTTTTCCCATGGAATGGTGAGATGGTTTTTGATTGTCTGTGAATTCATTGGTGGAAGTCAATGGAGACTTTATTTCACTGGAGGAATATCAAAAAGGATGAGAAAGATTTGCTAATCACAGAGCAAGTTTCCTACAGGACTTGGTTTATATGGCTAGAAGGGGCTGAATCGATGGTCTGGAAGAAATGAGAGGCTGCTTCTGAAGTCTAGCCCAGGACCCACTATTTCAACACGCTCTTGTTGATGTCCTCACAAAGTCACTACACATCCACTGGCCAAGAGACCCAGCTTTTGGCAGCAGAGAAGGACAGGCAGAATAGGTCTAAGAGGTTGGTAGCAGATATTATGTGGTCTTCATTTAAAACTTTGGATTGAAATGCTGCAGCAAAGCCATGAAATTCAAGAAGCAGTGCCTCAAAGAGGTGCAAGGGCTGAGCCAGCCTTTGAACAGTTTCTTAAACCGCTCACCGTGCATACAAATGGAATTTTACCAACAAGCTGTTTGCTTTCAGATTCTTTCTGAAGCATGGTACACCATGGATGCTTAAAAATTCACTCTGGTGTTAACATGAAGAAAATGTATAAATACCAGTTTAATCATGATGGGTAATGAAAAGTAAGCCAGGGCATTGTCCCAGGCATTGTGGGCTTTGTCAACCTCTCACAAATGGTGTGTTTTTCAAACTGGTACCTGTTGTTGGGTCTTAGTGTCCCCATGTGAGACGTTTAATTGTGGAGCTGCAAAATCCCAGCATTTGAAACCCTGACCATGTTTATCCTTATGCCAATAATGCAAAATGGTCCATGGATGTGCATAGGAGAAAGAGCCTCCAAAGACAGGGGAGTGTTTAAACGATGCCATGGCACTAGAGGGCAGAGGATCAGAGACCACCTGGAGGACTTTTCTTGTTTCCCTTCAGCTTTCTCCCAGACACAAGTTAGTGGAACTTGCTGGTTTGGGGAGTAAATAACCAGAATGGTGGCTCACATCTTCTGCCTCTGTGGTGGAGGAAGAAGTGTGATAGAACAGTCGATGTGAATGAGCACAGGAAGAATTTAATATATATGACTCCATTTTTTTTTTGCAAGATATTTCTTCCGGCGGTGAAATAAATCCTCCACAGTTACAGGCTCATTGACTTCTTTTATAACCAGTAATAAAGGCAGAGCAGTGGCTGGAGTTGAATATTTTTTTTAAACACTATTTCCAGGAGGAAAAAAGAAACATGCTGCTTTGGGGAATTTGGGGCATCGCACGTGGAGCAAGGGAAGGCATTATTTTTTTCCCAAGTCATTTACTCCAGTTTAGATATGTTATCCCGTGGAGATGTTGAGTAAGGAAGGCAAAATGAGAGCACACCAGAAAATTGATCTGATAACATTGTAGGAGAGGTGGAGAGGTCAGAGTGGTTTTCCATCAACAGATGTATGTAGTTTTAATAAGTGCCAGGCTATCCGGGGGTTTGGGATCACTGACTAGGCTAGAAATGTCTTAGTGATAAGTTATTAGGAGAATGAAATTCTCCTTCCTGTGCTTAAATGGGATTGTTTGAGATGTTTAGAAATCCTGAAGGAAAGTAATGTCTCCAATTAAGAAAAAGAGGCTTTAGCTATATTTTGCTGAGGGCCTAGCTTTCAGAATTGCACAAACACAACTGACAGGGCATTACATTTTAAAAAAAGCAAAAAAAGTGGAGGAGCAGAAGCTTATTATTCATTCTCATTTGTTTTTTCTGAAGTCTCAGAAGAAAGATATTGGTCAAACAGGAAGCTTTCAGGTTGCTTCCAGCTTTTTCAGCAGAAAGGACAGAATTTTGCTTCTGTGAGAACAGTGCAGGTTTAACCCCATTAAAATTGTATTAAACCCTCTAAGAGTTCCACCAAAGCTGTGGCTGTAGCTGCCTGGCATGGCCTTCTTAAAGTCAGATATTTTTAAAGGCACTGTTAGGAGTAGAAATGAAGAAAAGGAAGAGAAGCTTTGCATCTTGAGATGGGGTACATGTATGGCCAAGTATTCAACAATTTTTGAATAAAGCCTCTACAGCTTGGGCACTGCATTCAGCATCACTAACCATCACTAACACAATACGTGGTGGTGGGTTCACACCAAATACCCTCAAAAGACTGTAGGAAAGTTGCTTTATGAAGCAGGTTCATCAGGAGAGAGCGATGGGTACTCAGAAAGACTGGGACTCGCTTATTTTCTTAGTTTGCCTTGAGAGGTAATGCCAAGGGAGAAAAGAAGAGGACAGAAATCCTTTCCCTGCAGCACATCTGATTGTAGATAGACCACTTTATAATATATCATAGCGGTATTGTGAAACGATGTGCTTTCCCATGTGTTGGGGGGAAAAAAAGCAAACAAACAAAATAAAATCCAATAGCACAAAATTCCCTCCTTAGTTTCACTCCAGAGCATGCAGATGGTCTACACAGGAAATAATGAAAGTCATGTTTTGCACAAGCCCTGATGCTGTGCAACTTCTTGGTCTAAGGCTAAGAAGGGGTTATTATTTATTATTTATTATTTATTATTTATTATTTATTATTTATTATTTATTTTTTTATTGTTATTGTTGTTATTATTGTTATTATTAAAACTACACCTATTGTGCAAACAGCTCCTTTTCTGCCAAAGCTGTTCCCTCCTCCTGCATTGATGGCTGTAAACAGCATGCAGCAGATCTTCCTGCAATGCAACGAGCCTGCAGCAACTCACGCCGTCACAGCAAGAACATGCAAACCAAAACGGCTGGAGCACGGGGAAATGGGACCCTCGAGCTTATTTTAGAACTCTTATTACAGGGTTTTCAACAAAATAGTGCCAGCCAAGGATAGCAGCAGCTCATCTTCTCTAAACAGCCACACATAAACAGCAGTGTTTCCATCCAGCATGTCGCACTTTCCCTTGCCACCCATCTTCAGTTTAATGTAGCCGACGTGTTTTCAGTTAGTTTTAAACTCCGTATTTAAAAATATAACCATCTCTTTCAAGTGACACGTACATTTCAAGCTGGAACCATGTTCGCGGTGATGTTTGGTTTCTCCCATGCAACTAGTTTCCTTTTTTTCCCAGCAGTTCATTGCACCATTCCTTGAAGTCCAACATTGCGCCAGGAGAAGTGCAACATTGTGCCAAGAGAACTGCAACACATTTACACTATTTTCTTTAGCTTGTTGATTTTCTTTTGAATGATGTCCAGGAGAATTATTACCTTGCAAGTCACTGATGCTTCGTCTTTAAACTCCCGCCATGATCATAGCAGTTTATGCACCCCAAAGCCATTTCCCAGGTTTATGGGGTGCATCATTTCTCTTCTCCTCCTTGATGAGATGGTGATGTGAAGGAAGTTGTGGAAGGACAGGCTCCTCTTTGTGCTGTCTGGCTACAATTTATGTGGTGTCTCAGCTGGAGCCTATCACTCAGCCTTCTGGGGGTCCTTCAAGACCATTCAAAGCTGTCATGGGAATGGATGTTCATGCTGGGAGGGTTCTGACAACTACAAGGTACCAACCAGAGCTACTCCACAGATTTTTCCAGATTTTTGTACTGGGCTCAAGCAGCCAAAACCTGCCTGCATCCCTGCTGTGGGGCCATAACCTCCACTTCCCCACTCCACATCCACCTGTTGGCGTCATGGACGTGGTGAGGCGTGGTGGTACCTGGCTCTCCGTCTGTCTCTGGGGTAAAAATGCCACCAGGGTCATTTTTCAAGGTCACAAAGGGCCTGAGGCAGAAACCTGCAGCATGCTGACTGCTTTCAAAGCAGGCACAGCATTTCACCTCCCAGCACCTCACAGGAGAAGGGGGTCTGTGCTGGGTGAGTCCACAGCCCAAAGCCCAGAGCCAGCAATGGAGCTGGAGGTGCTGTCAGCATCCCTCCCCCCTCACCAAGAAAACCCCTACCAGTCACCGAACAAAAAGGGAGGGATGACTGTGCAAGCAATCCCACAATCTCCCTCCCCGTCTGAGGGAGTGAATCCTGCCTTTAAATCATGGCTTCCACCAGTGAGCTCCCCGCCGGATGTTGCTAGACACCGCTGCTTAATGAGCCTGACGTGGATTTTTAATGTGGTAATTGTCGGGTTCTGGCAATTGTACAGACACTGAGACTACAAAAGAGGCACTTCAATGCAACGAGCTGCCAGTGAACCTCACGTCAAAAAAGCCATGCTGCCACAGGGACGAAGACGTTGCAAATAAACACTTTGGGGGAACTCTCTCCTTAAATAACACATTTATAGAACATCCAGATGTTGGTTTAACACTTAATGATTGTGGGAGAAAACAAAAACATGAAGGGCTGTGTTTGGTTTGGTTTGTGGGTTTTTTTTTTCTCTCTCTCCTTGATCTCATAAATTGAGTGTATACAAACAGATACAGTGTAAAAAAAAGTGTAGGAAATCCATATATGTGTGTGTATGTATGTATGCCAAAATATTGGTCCATGGTAATAGCTGGGTCCTGTGAGGATGGCGGGAAGAAGGTGACCCTGCAAGAAACATGCTGTGCAACACCGGAAGACATGACTTTGCTTTGCTTCAGGATGGTTGCAATGAACCCATCTTACCCAAGTTATTTCCAGGCTGGTTGCAAGAAGCATAGGAGCCGGGCAGGAGCAACCCCTCAAATCTTGGAAGTGATGTGCCAACATTCCGAAAAGATTTGAAAACTGAGGAGCAGGAACCAGACAAGGTCTTATGACTTCAACAGGGGTTTTGCAAACGAAGCTGTGTGGTCTCCTGGTCCTTCAGGGGATGGGTCCTGTCTTTGGAAACAACATGTCCCAGAAAGTCGAGGACCACCTGTGAATTGAGAGCATGGACCCACTGCTTCACCCCCAGGGCCTGACCACCAGGTCAAACCAGGCGATGGCAGAGACCCTTCCCCAGACCCCAGCAGCTCCATCCAGAAGGACCTGCAAGTGTTTCGGAGAAGCTCATTACAGCCTTGGGGAATGTTCAGAGCAAGAGATGCATTTGGAAGGAAAGGGAAGGAGCTTGTGTTTTAATGAGTCATTGCACTGTGAGATTTATGTAGAGGAAATCTGGCTGCTTAATCCAGACTTCCTCTTGGCATAACCTATTTTTTGCTCTCTGTTGTTCTCCTTGCTTCCTTTGTTCCTCGGGTTGTGGGGGGGAGCCCTCAGCATCCTGCACAGCTCTGGCATCAGAGAGGCAAGAGCAGTTCCAGCTGCTGCTGCTGGATGTCAGACCATCGACCCACTCTGCTCGGGAGCTGGGGCAGTCACACCTTCCCAGCCGTTCCTCAGCTCCCCGAGCCTGCCCTGCTGCTCTTAGTGGATCCTCCAACTCCATAGGGTACAGTCTTCCCCTAAAGCACTGGTAATGCTGAGCAGTGGCTCTTTCTATAAAGAAATGAGAAAATAAATAGAAAATGGCATTTGTAAATCTGGTTCTGAGTATCCATGGCCCAAAGAGTCTGCAGGGGTGAGGCCGCTCCCAACCAGCATAAAGTCATTAAGCTGAGCTGGGATGCTTGTAGGACTCTGAAGTATTCATACTCTGAAGTAAATAGTCAGAAATCACAAACTTAGATTTGTTGCCACAGACTGGGGCAACCCCATTAATATGGGACAACCATGGGAAGCTGCTACGCTGTGCCAGATTAAATCCTGGTAATGAAACATGGTCTCTAACAAGTACTGGTGGCCTCTGGGGATGACAGCACTAGACCCTTCTAAAAGGCAAAACTAGTTTTTGAGACTCCACTGCCAAGCCCAATGGCCACACACCTCAATTTTGCCCCCATGAGAAACTATTCTGCATTATCACTGCATAAAACCTCTTTTACTGATGAGCTGAAAGGACAGCGACTGTGTTGCTGTTTGGAATAGGTTTAGGGGAGAGGAGGGTCCCCGACTCCTGATGTGTTTGCCATCAAAGAGTCCCTGGATGAAATGCAGACCCCTCGCCTGAGCCCAGGGTGTCTGCAGGGATTTTGTATCACAGCTGAGGTCCCATTAGATAAGGCAGGAGCTGGGGATCTTCAAGATCAGAGTTTGGGGTTCTGCTTTAGGCACCGAGACCCATTTTCGAGCTGGTTTTAACTTTGTAATCGCTCATTGCAGAAGGTGCTGGAGGCTTCCCTGGGGTGGAGGCACCAGGGGACTCGTGGGCTCATCCCCTTGAGATTTGCTAAAAAAAAGAGCCTGAAACTTGAAGAAGGGTTTGGAAATCTTAGGCCAGATATGCAGAGCTGTGCAGGTGCTGCTTTTGAAGGAAAAATCACAGTTTCCGTATCTTCAGTGCTAACCATCCAATATAACCTAAAGCTTAGTGAACAATGACCACATCCTCCCTGTACCTGGCTTGACTCTGCCTTTCTCTTTCCACCTTGACCTTGGGGATGCTGCCAGGCACCCACAGCTCCCCCCAGGGCTGTGCTGAATCAAGGGATGCTTGAATCAGGGGATGGGTTCGGTGAGTTTTTTCCCTTCATTCTGGCATCTTTTCTTCCCTTTTTGCCCCAAAAAGTCCAAGCCAGTGAGGAGCCATAGCTTTCTTTAGGTGACAAGCCATTGGGAATGTGTATAGACTGAGGCTGAATTATTTTAGGTTTGGTTTGGGGTGGCTGGTTCTTGGGGTGGAGAAGGATTTACACAAGTCAGAGCCTTGCTTCTCCCTTGTTTGCTTTCTTCAAATCCTCATTCTCTGAAAAAACTCGGAGCACGACCATCTTTTCAGGTCTTGCCATAAGTGTGGGAGACGATGGAATGCCGCTCACAAAGACTTTCTGCTTAGCATCCCTGCGTGCGTGCTGCTCTGTGTTTTAAAAATTTTACAGAAGTCATACCTGAACTGAGGTCACACTCCCCATGCAACATCCCCACCATAAAATTCAACAGATGATAAACTCTCTTTTTTTTTCTTTTTTTTTCTTTTTTTCTTGTAGGAAACTATTATATCCTAGCTGCAAAATCTTTCCTGGAGTCTGATGGGGTGGAACGAGGAGCCGTCGCTTAAAAGAAATCAGTTCGTGGAGGTCTCGAGCTATGTTTTTTGTTCTGGCACATTAAACAGAATGAAGACATATGTCTGAATTTAAGACATCCCTTTGGTTCCCTGTATACACGAGCCAGCCGAGAAATTTGAACTATTTCAAAGCACTAGGAAAAAGAATTGTAGACACATCCTTTGTTTAGGCATATATTTTTAATTATCCTGCCTTTTAATATTCCTCTCCATTTGAGTATAATCAGAGAAAATAGATCCTGCTGGGCATTGTCATGCTTAATAAAAGTAAAGCTGAACATCTGCAAATTTGGCGACAGTGTGGCGCATATGATGCACCAGCGGCTGGGCTGCATTCTTGTGTAATTATAACGCCACACGCAGCTGTAGTATTGTAATTCTCTGTTTACATTAGTTCTAGCACTTCTCCCAAACTCCGCCGGGTCGGGGTGCTAAGTGTTTGCAAACTGGGAGTGTTTCTTTCCCCTCCTGAAGGAAGCTGGAAGGACAGGAGGGCCGTATGCTGCCTGCCCATTGGTGGGATGCTGGTTTTGGGGTGAATAACTGATGCAAGGCAGGAGCCTGCCCCGCTGTACAAAGCGGGGCTGGTGTTGTGGCAATTAGTGCCGTTGGAATTAAGTTAGCGAAAGCAAGAGCAGACTTCAGTCTTTCTCTCTTCCTATTTCTTTTTTTTTTTTGGCAATGCAAACCCCATGTCTTACAGCAGCTGAAGCACGCGTGTGACCGTGTGGTCTGCGCATTGCACAGGAAATCATGGTTTTGCCTCCAGCTAACGCTTTGCAGGATGGGGAGCCAAAGGCAAGGCGTTCTCCATTGCCCTGGAGAAAGCTGGGCAATCCTGCCCTTCAGCAGAGCTGAAAGTCTGATAAAAATGTCTGTGAGTGACTGATGCACGAGGGCAAGCAGGGATGGTCCTCTCCTGGCAGAGCTGTTTGCATCCTGCATCCTTCACCTCCCACCCAGATGCTGTATGCGATGGGTGTGTTCTGTCCTGCCAGGGTTGGGGAATGGGGAAAGCAGGAGATTTGGAAAAGTGATGGAGGAAAGGGAGCAAAATGCACAGTGATGTGTTCCCAACCCCAGTAGACATGCAGAGCCCGAGCTCTCTGCAAATATAAGCGAAGCCTTCCCTTAGAGCCAGCACTTCGAGACAAGAGATAAATTTGGACCTATTGGTTGAGTAATGGATTGTTCCTGGTGCGTTCTGCCCTTGTCCATTCCAAAAACTTAGTGCACATTCAGGTTTCTTCAGCCTGAAAGCACTTTAGTACCTAACTTAGCTCCCGCAGCTGTATTATTTATCATAGAATCACAGACTGATTTGGGTTGGAAGGACCTTAGAGATTATCCGGTTCCACCCCACTGCCATGGGCAGGAACACTTTGCACTAGCCCAGGTCTCTCAAAGCCTCATCCAGCCTTCCCCTGAACCCAATAGCTCTGGGCTTGCTATGTTGAGAGCCCCAGCACCAGCCTGCTCACAGAAATACAAGATGTAGCCATCCTGTAGGTGTGGGAAGGCTCCCCTCTCCTGCCTGAAATCAGCCCCCTGTGGTACTGATAGGAGGAGGTGATTTTTATGCAGCATTGTACTTTCAGCTCAGGAGTGGTTTCTCAGCCTTTCTCTGGGAGCAGAACTGGGTATTCATGTGCCAAAAAAAAACCTGTCCCAAGCAATAAGGACAAAATGCAGGAGGTGGGTAAATCAAGCTGTGGTGCCCACACAGCAAATGGGGGCCGAATTGCCCAGCTTGCAGCCTGATGGTAGAAGCTGTTCAACAATTTCCTGGGAAGCTCTGGGTGGAACTTCTGCTGTGTTGGTTCAGTCCTGATGGTTTTGGGGCATCTAGCAATGTTTAGTGCTGGGACCAGTGAGAAGAATGGGAATGGTCTTTCTGCAGCTGGCATGGTACCATGCTTCCCCGTGCACTCGTGCATGGGCTTAGCTTGCAGGGATTGCCCATGTCCTCCAAATAACTGTTTCCCCCAGACGTTAATGCAATTGGAATTGGTTTTTAGAAAGGCAGTGCCAAATCAGAGCTCTGCTGTACCCTTCTGGCTGCTCCACCCAAAAACGGAGACCTACGGGCTGAGTCTTGAAGGCTTCAGTGTACTACCCCTAAATGCTGGCATCTCCAGCTTTCACTGACTTTCCAAACCATTGCTCTTGAAGGGTAAGAAAATTATTCCCCCATCCTCAGCATGACGTTGGTGTGGGAGCTTTGTTTTATATTGCACTAAAATCCCAGAGCTTGGAGGGTCCAGGAAGCCACCCCCCCAGCACTGCAGAGAGCCAATGCGCTTATTATAGCCTGTCTGTAACTCCTAGGCAGCGCTTTCCCTTTGCACATGTGCACAGCAGCTGCCCGGTTGCTCTTTTGAAAGGATGCCACAAGATGCAGCAGCAGATGCTCAAGAGTCTAGAGAGGCCAATAACAGCGGACTCGACTCTGTCTTGTTGGCTGCTGCACCAGAAAGGAAAAGGGCAATAAAGGACTGGCTCACTGTGTCCATAGGCTGGAAGTTTATATCATTTAAAAGTGATACAGCCAGAGAGGGAAATTATGCTGGAGATACCAGGACAGGTGTTGCATCTTCCAGCAAGACACAGGTCCTTTGGTTGCTCTGACCACCTCAACCCATGAAGATGACTGAAATCCCTGGGGCTGCCTCATTGCAAGGCAGTGGCTTCCATTTTATGGGGTCTGTCTCATGTTCCGGTCTTCGATCTCGCATGCACATGACAGCAGCAAGCGCTAGCAAGGGAGTGTGTACCATTCCTGTTCACACAAGTGGCAGTTTCACTGCTCGAATGCGCTGCTGGAGATGGGCTTTGCTCTGGGTTTGGGATAAAACAGGCTGGGATGGGAAGTGGGAGGTTGAGATTTCAAGTCTATTTATGCAAAATATTGCTGTGTCCTGTGTAGAGTAAAAGAATATCGGATCAGTAACCAAGCTGTAGAAATCTGCCTGAAATCTGGTGTGCCTTTGTAACTGGAAGACTTTTTATTACAATTCCAAGTGCTTTTGTATTTTGGTTTCAACATAACATAGTTTTCCAACATATTTTCATGGCTCCCTTTCACGGCTCTGTGCCCCCAGGTTGTAATTATTGGACCAGGAAGACTTCAGAGGTGGTTTGCAAAGCGAGGCATGAAAAATCATACCTCCCTACTGAGGTTCCGATGGGTGTGCAGATGATCCAGGTAGACCTGCCGAGGCAAGAGCGATGGGGCAGGAAGGACAGCATACCCTGCAAAGCGCCTGTTGCTGCTTCCTGGGTGCAGGATTCGGCATCGGGTATATTCACCTCTTGAACAAGTTGCATATGAAATGAAGTGCTATCACACAGCATGCATCTACCCTTCCCAACACAACCGAGAAACACACTGCAGCGTAACCCCAGCTGCAAAATGTCATTAAACAAAGCAATTATTAAATCTTCATGGGGGTCTTCTGCCTGGCTCTGGGGGAAATGACCGTAACTTGCTCCCAGCTTGTGCTTGATACCAGAGGGAGGGTGAGTTGGCAGATTGACATTAAAGCTTGTCCCTGGGTATGTGTGGCTTGTGATATCCCCAGTATGATCCAAAGAAGATTTGATTATTGTTTATTACATCATATTTCTGTGTAAGTGTATGTGCACACCTGGTGCAGTAATCCCAGATGAGAGCCCAGGAGTTTTTCCCATCGTTTGCACCGTAGCTCGGTTGCTTGCTGTTTTGCCCTCCTCAGTAGCGACAGCAAGAGACAGGCTGTTGGCTTAGCTCAATGACTCTGTCCTGCTAATTTTTGGATCAAAACACCATCGAATTTTCTTGACTGTTGATCTTTTGTACTAAAAGCCTTGTCCTGACCAGCTCAGAGTGTTTGGGGTATGGAGGGCGGTGTTCTCTCCACCCATTTCTTTGCTTGATGGCTTTTGACCATGAGGGCTGGTTGCTCCAGGCTAATAGTCCTCTGATTCTCTAAATGTGCAGGTGAATACTTCTGCCTCAGGTGCACTGCCAGTGGTGTGCTATAATGGTGGGAAAGGGAAAAACATGTAGGGTGTCAACCCCATGTAGCATCTCAGGAGCTTTGGGCAGCATCTCACCAGACAAACCACTTGCTTCATGCTCCGGATGTGACATCCAACCCTCTTCTGCAAGCGCATAGCAACAGGCAATGCTCTTTTCCAAAAAAGTTCCTTCTCTAGCACATTTGAAACAAACCCAAAGAGCCTACCCCAAATCTTCTGCAAAGAGATTTCCCTTGGGAAGAGCATGGCTGTGCTGCTCCATCCCTGATGCGACCACGCTGTGATATTGCAGCAACATTCCTTATATTCCCTATATGCTATAGCGTTATGTATTAGCTTACGCACCCACCCACACTGTTGCATATTTATTCATCATTAAACAAACACGACCAGCCCCCACATTCCAGAAAGGCGCCGGCTTGCAGCTAATTAAAAGCACCTTACACTTCGTTATCCCAGCTTTTCCTCAGCTCCAATTTCCACAGTCCAAAGGAAGGAAAAGGGGTTGGTTCTGGCATGGCTCTTCCTCCTCTGGCTCCACATACCTCGGGGTGTTATGGGAATTGCTCGAATTCTCAGATGTTGTTAAACAATCAAAGAGTAAATATTCCATCACATCCTGATTTTTCTAAAACCCTTGTGGTCGCAGAGAACAGCTTCTGGATGGGGGGTTGAGCTCAGTAGGCCTGCAACTAGCCGTTACTGAATGGCCACAAACTAAAGGCAGCCAGAAAAAAAAAAAAAGAAAAAAAAAGCAGCAAGCCCAGACCACAAATGGGTGAGATCAAGATGCACATTGAAGTGTGGATGACTTTTGCATCCACCGATCACCAAAAAGAAGGATGTGCTGGCTTTAGAGGGACTTGCAAATCACGATGTGCCCCTTCTCTGTGTTCAACTCGTGTTCCACGATAAAGGCACTGAGTCCCTGAGATTTAAATGCCCAGATTTGGGGCAGGAGTTGCAAGCTTTAACGTACGTATCTCAATAGCTGCTGTCCTCAAACCATCACAAGTGATGTTGTATATCTTTTAAATTCTTGTGGAGGCCAAGTCAGGCTGTGGCTGTCCCAGAAGAGGGCAGAGGTGCTCCTTCCAACCCAACTGGGTGTTGAGGTGGCTTCAGGAGCCACCGGTACTCACCCCCAGCTCTTACAGCACCTTATCTGACACCTCTGGAAAGCGTGACGTTCATCATGTTGCTTCTCCCACTCCCAGCATGTCGCAATTGAATGGCATGGGCTGTTAATACAATGATTGGCATTAAAGAGAGAAAGCTTGGGGTTGAGGTGGAGACATCTTTGGACTGCGAGCATACTGCTTAACTGCCTGGCTCTGAATTTTCACAAGCAAATAAATTTCTATGTCAGATGTTTCTTAAAAGCAGTCCCATGTCTCAGGATGTTATTGAGACATTTATACAGACTAATATTTTTTAGAGATTTAAAATGTGCAACCAGAAGCATCTCCCTTGCTCCTTGTGTCTTCAGTAGCATACAGTACGGATACAGGTGAAATACGGGTTACAGTTGTTTTTAAAGGATTTTTGTGTAATCTTTTTTTAAATTTAAATGGCTCTTAGTTAAAATCACATCAGGGAGACAAAACATAAAGTGTTCAGCTCACTGATTCAAGCATCAACCCTAGCCTCAAGGATCAGCATTTTGCATGACCATGAAAATAACACCTCACTACCTTTTAAACAAGCATCTTGCTTGCTTGCTTAGAAGTGAAATTTTTGAAAGCCATCATACAATTTTTAGGTTCAGTGGCATTTTCAACCTGATTGTGAGATTTAGTAGCGGTGGTGGCAGCTGTGTAGGTCTGCAGGGATGGGAGCCATGAGATTTGTAGGAGAGGCAATGGCATCTGTTGGAGTAACTGGGGTCTGGAAATATAGAGAAGTGTTGGGAAAATAGCCTCTACTTCTCATATTTTTCTTTTATTCCCTTATTCCCTCCCTGTGGCCTCACTGTCTAGGGTATCACCATCCTTTGGAAGTAAATGCAACATCAACAACAACATCAAGGGATGGTCCCTCCTCTTGGGCATTGTGTTTGCCCAAGCAGCAGGTGACTTCTCCAGCCTTCATCCCCTTCCAATCCTCTCATTCCTCCTTTTAAAACACCGGTGCTTTCAGGAAGGCAGAGATGAAAGTTTCCATTAAAACAAGCCCCCCACTGCCAAAGGAAGGCCAGCTCAAGCCTGGGGGATAAGCCTTTCATCTCCTGGCCACCCTCCCTGCCTGGCTGTTTGTCCCAGCCCCACCACGAAAGGTTGTTTGTCTTCGGTGCAAGACTTGGGCCCGCTTTGAAGTTTCCAGCCTGGCTTGGTGTCACCTACTGTTCCTGTCAGCAGCGGCCAGATAAACCTGATGGGCTCAAGGTGTCGGCTCTAATGCCTTCGTTGACACGTAGGCCGCTCTTCAAACACTGGGTGAGCGGCTGAGTGTGGAGATAGCGACGCATCATTAATCCCCGGCCAGATAAGCACCCTGAGGTATGTGCTGGGCCTGGCCTCCTAAGGCCCTAACAACCCCCAGATCTTACAAATTAGCACCTCGGTGGAGATCAAAGCTTTCGCTTTCCTTTCTTTCTGCCATTACCTACTCACAGGTTTAGACACCGAGCCCTCTCTCACCCCAGACGTGTCTTCCCCCAGTTACAGAGCAAGGGGTGATGTTACACTCGCGTGAAGGTCTGGGTGCCTGTCCCTGGGCTTTTCACCAAATAAATAATCTAGAAGAGGAAACATGGAGATGTCACAGAGCAATTCTGATTTTTTTTTTGATTGCCCACATGAGTTTATAATAAAAACAGTAAATATTCTCAAGGCTTGTGATTACAAATATATTGTGTTGTGTGCAATCACAATTTTCAAGGATATTTGATACTAAACCATATTACAACATGATAGAAGGGATATTGCTTGGTCCTTCCTACAAATGCCCTGCAAAACCATCAACTGGTCTTGTCCTGCACAACAGAGCAAACCCAGAACAAGTGCTGTGAAAACAGTGTCCTCCATGGACAGGTCTGAAATGTGCAATGCATGCACACAGAGCATGTTATGTAGAAAATAAGGTCTTTTTCATCAAAAAACTGTCTTAATTTCTTGACGTGGCATGGAGCACCACGCATCTAGTGGGAGGTGTCCCTGCCCATGGCAGGGCGTTGGAACTCAATGATCTTTAAGGTCCCTTCCAACCCAAACCATTCTGTGATTCTATGATTCTATACAACATCTTTAGCACGTGTATAAAATGTGTGGGAAAAGCAAATACCAGCACGAGCCGTGCTGCAGCTCTCAGTGTTTAAGTCATGCCTATTTTATATAAAGCTGCCTGTCATTAAAAAAATGTCAGAGTGTTTAAAACAAACAAACAAACCAAGATATTATGATGAAGGTGTTAGAAGAGTTGGATCAGCCTCAACCAGCCAGCTCAGCAGGCAACCAGATCTGAATCAGAGGCATCTGAAGAGGAATAGACGAAGACTCATGTATACCAGTCACTAGGAAATGGTGAAAAGACAAGTGTAGTTAAGGCTCAAAGAAATCAGTGTGTCTTTTCAGGCAGGGTTCATCACTTTGGAGGTCTCAGGAGGTACTGAAACTGCTGCTGGGTATTGCACTAAGACCTTTTTTCCAGAAAAAAAAAAAAAAAGGTCCTTTTTTTCCCAGAGGCACCCTCCTCCTTCTCCTTATGCAGTATCTCAGTGATTGAAGCATCCGTTTAGGACGTGGAAGATGCACATCGAAATTCCTCCTTGCCTGGAGGGGTTTGGACCTAATCTCCAACATCAGGAGAGCATCCAGCCAGCTGGGCAAGCTCATGAGCTGGGTGAGAGGGAAGAAGAGACACCTCCCCACTCACCCCCCCAGTGCTGCATCACAGCTCTTGGAGGGCTGGGTAGCATAAAATTTAAAAATCCTCCCTTTAAAATGAAAAGCGAAAAGAAGTGTTTCTGTAGGTCATACATGTCATACTTTCAAAGAAGAAAGTTGTCATGTTCCTTTTTACCCACAAAAGTGAGTAATAAAAAAATAGTGTCTTGGTGAAACCAGGACTTTAGTGAAGGTTCATGATGTTTAATGAAGTTTTCATTTTTAATGAAATTTCTCTGTTAAATAAATAGCTCCTCCCACCCATGACAGAGCTGCTGGTGACCTTCCCAGGAAGGATGATTTCTGTACAGAGAAGGCAAAGCTTTATCACCCATGGTTTGTGCTACGAGCCAGTTCCCTGGGTAAGAAAGAAATTACTTCAAAAGCAAATGCTTTTAGCACTTTTAGCAAACACCACCCAGAAAAAATGATGGTAGGGTTGGTTCGTCTGTGATGGCTTGAATGTGCCACTGCTTTAGCCACAGAGGATACTTTACACACTGGCTTCTCCTGCTCCATTTGTTACAATAACTCATGCCCTGGACATGTGAAAGCATGAGTGGTAGTGAAAGCACATGACAAAAAATTGAATATATTATTTTAACAGTGGTTTAAGTAATTCCTTCCAGAATAATGAGGAAGTTAAGCATTACATAGACCCATTTCCAACATGCCAAACTCTTCCTACAGCAAGTCTAGTAGATTTTCTAACTCTTTTTTGTTCAAAAAAGTGGATAAGGCCACTTTGGATGAGGCTTTGAGCAACCTGGGCTAGTGGAAGGTGTCCCTGCCCATGGCAGGGGGGTTGGAACTTGATGGTATTTAAGGTCCTTTCCAACCCAAACCATTCTGTGATTCTATGATTCTATAATGGATGAAGGAATGGCTCCAGACTAAGATGGAGGAGGCGATGCTTATCATTAGCTTATGTGGTAATGGACCTTCATGGCTGAGGTCCTCCCTTGCCCCAGCTCCTGGAGCTCCGCAGTGGCCGTAGCTTCCTCTGAAGCTGCAGATACAGTGGTGGGCGCCGAACCCACCAGGACTTGTTGCACCAAACTGGAATTTGTGGCAAGATGCACTGGCTTTAGCTCAAAAACAAGCTGGAGGTATCCATGGGAATACCTACGCAGCGTTAAGAGACTAGGGATGGGGTTAGGTGACCTTGGTGTAGTTATTTGAGGTGGTCTGGGGGTATGTGGAACATCTTCAGCTCCTGTTCCTCAGGTCTCCTGTGGGTCTTTGTGTCATATCTGCTAGTCCCCTTTGGCTGGAAGGGAAAATGGGGGGCTGCTGGTGGGGTCTGCCAGGAGAGGAGGATGTTAAAGCGAGCCACGAGCTGAAGTCAGGCGGCTGCGATCAGCAAGTGGAAGAGCAGATGTGACATCTTCCTACTCCAACTCCTGCCTGCCCATTTGAAGTGTGAGATTAATGACCAGATCAGATTGTTGACTTTACGGAGGCTGTAGCTGGGGCTAATGTCATAGTGGGATACTTCAATAGCGGGAGGACGATCTGTGTGTCTGACAAAAGCAGCTAATAAACAAAGATAAATGGAATGTAATTCCAGGTTATTAATGACTTCCCAGCACGGTAATCTCTAGAAACAATAGGGAAATGTTTACTCAGCAGGTTATAGTTTTACTTAGGTTAATGGCTGTGGAATTAACTGGCAGCTCTGGAGATGCATCAGTGTGTGCTTCGCAGCAGCGTCCTGCAGGGACGGATCAAATGGTATGTTTTGGGCTGGGGGGGAAGGAGAGCTCAGCTGTAACCCATGTCTTTTCCAATACATGGAGCCACTGGGAAAAATAATTGGAAGCACTCTTCGCCCAGCGCCGGCTCAGAAGTTGAAGCGCTGTTTATCTGCCTGTGTTCGCCTAGGCTTTCTTCTTCATCTTCAAAGCACCCAGCTAACGTTACCCCATTAACAGCCAAGTGGGAAAGGTAAGCAATGGGCACTGGTGTGTGGACAAGCCTCTGGGCTGCTGATGTCCCCAAGCACCACCGGGAGTTGGCTACAGGGGATGTCCCCTGGGCTATACTGGTTTTAAATGTGAGACTTTTCTCCATTACATTAAAAAGTTTTCTTTTTCACTCGTGGTTGCCCAGTAGAAGTAGAGCCAAAGTGTAAACAGAGCCACCGAGAAACTGAGGTTTGTTTTTCTATTGTTTTTCTGAACACTTTGAACACTGTAATTTTGGTGTGTGGTTCGGCTGAAGGCAGTCCCACCAGGATGCTGCAGGACATAGAGCAGTTTCTCCATAGGTGATGGTTCTTTAAGGAAGAATTTATTAATTTCTTCTTCATCTTCTGCCTTCCTTCCAGCCCAAAACTGCTGAGAAAAGCTCATGAGCCTGGGTGTCCAGGAGGAGACATGGAGGGGGCTGCACTGGGAGCGAAAACAATATGGTTTCTAAAGGAAAAGAGGAAAAAATCCAAATATTTGGAGTAGCAACACAACCCCAATGTTGCTTTCAGCTTTGCAGGTCATGAGGTATCACTCTCAATGAATTCCCCATGGGGCAAGAAAACCAATGCCAACTACATCTGGTCTCATGCTGCCGGCAGCAGTGCGTATGGTCTTTCATCAAATCAAAAACTTTATAAAAATAATTTTTAAACCCCCGTGCTTTCTTATCTCCCTGGCAAAGATGCTGCAAAGGGCAGTGTCTAATTTCTCTGCGTGCAATGTCTTGACATGTCATTTTATTTTTTTCCTATCGGGCGCTTAAATTATAGCTCCCGTGCCGGCGGTCACCTGCTGAGTGGCGCTGTCGTTCGCACTCCCCATCTTCCTGTCTGCTGGTCATGTCAGAAGGTCGCACAGCGTGAGTGGGCTGATTTATGGGCTCGCCGGAGCGCACAAAGGCTTTTGGAGGAAGTCAGAGCTCTCCTGCCAGTGCCTTTCAAGGCCAGCAAGTCGGGCGGCGCGGGGTTGTAGCGAAGAGCTGCCACCCAGATGAGGCTGCTGCAGCGGCAGCGCGATGATGCTGGGAGTGCACCCGCCTGATGGAAATGGGGCAATGCTGGCTTTGGGATTTTTTAAAGCAGAGACAAGAGGGGGAAAAAAAATTCATAAAAATTAAATAAATTAATAAAAAACATTAACAAATATTAAAAGAAAAATGTCAAAAAAATATAAACCAATAATTTAAAAAACAGTATAAAAATGTAATACTTTGCCTGTAATATCCATCACCTCTTATTGAAAGAGCCAATACCCTTCTTTGGCGATGCATTATTGCTTTGGGAGCAACACATCTCAAGAGAAATCCAAGTCTGTATTTTTTAAGCTGGGTTTTTCACTTCCACGTTTGCTGAGCACCTGTCTTTCCCATGGATTCAGCCCTCGCTCTCCTCCACCTGTTTTCTGCACTGGGTTTTCCAGCTCCACAGAGGCAGGTTGATGCCATCCCTTCATCCAAGGCATGCGTGGGTTGTGATAAGCCCACGCAAAAAGGATGAGAGCTGAGTTGAAGTCACCAGCAAATATCCAGGGATTTTTTTTTAGCCTCGATTTGAGCATTTGCTACCAGAAGTCTCATTGATTTTTGTCATTTAAAAATCTAAATAAATGCAGCGGACCAGCATGTGTCCGGAGCATTTATTGCCTAGAGAGTAGTATACCACTAATCCAAAACCGCTTTCCTTTTGTTTTTATTTTACTACCAGGAAAAAGCATCCTCATGCCAATGTACTATTTTTTTTTTAATTTTGGCTGGTTTTTTTGTGTTTGGGTGCATCACTTACACAGCAAGTGTACTCTCAGCTACAATTCCCATCTGACATCTGCTCCATGTGAAACAGGCCACCTGTTATATGTCCCAATGGCTGTGCTGATTTATGATATTAATGTGCACAGAGAAATATTAAATTATTGGTTTGCAGCCTTTTTTAAAATTTTGTTTTCTGCACTAAATAAAGTCCTGGTGGAAAGTGCTTTGGCAGCTTATGAAAGGTCACCCAAAGCCGTTACCTTCTTTAAGTGAACACAAAGCATTTCCATTTTTGTGTTGACAGTGTTGACAGCCCCTGTCCTTGCCATAAATTTCTTTTGAAAACATAATTTTCCAAAGCAGAAAGTCTATTTGGTTTGTGTCTGAGTTAACCACAAAGGACAGTTGGTTGTCATTACATTAAGGCGTGTGCAGGTATGTGTATAAAACCAATTATCTATATTTAGATTATACATTAATATATACAGAGTACCACATCCATACAAACATTTTCTTTTTCACTTGGGAATGAAGGATAGTGGTAGCGAACCGCAAACAAATTCTCTGGCCCCAAAATTCAGTGAAAAATTACACTTCAAAGTAGCCGACTGTATTGAAAGGGGAAATAACCCAACTGTAGTTTTTCTTGTGTTGGTTCATCACAACGTTGGAGACAGTTAAACAAAAAGTTTGCATGAGCCTTGCACAGCAAATCAAAATGAATCAGTGCAAGAAACCAGCTTTGAAGGGACCACCTACCACGAACCTTATTCTGAAAGACTAAATTCTTCGCACAAGCATCTAAAGAGTAAATGATAAACAGATGAGGGAGCAAACTGAAATTTCAGAGTTGGAACTTTAACTTTCTGCGTGTGTCGAAGAAATACGTACTTTAAAGGGAAACAGCGCTATTATATATTAACAGCATCACTGTTTATATACATAGCACCCAGCACCATTCTGATCCACTTTATCCAGCACTCAAAGGGTGCTGCCAAGCTACAGTTTCATTTATCATCATATAACTTTTATTTTTGCTGGTCCCTGGTGTATGCCTATAGTGATCAGATGCATGCATTTTTTTTTCACCTTACATGCTCTATACAACATATTTCCAGGTGCATACCTGGAAAATTCATTCATTCCATGCGTATTTCCATATGTCATGGAGTGCACTGGAACAAACAAGTTGCAGCAGCTGCAATGCAAATTTGGGCCTTAGTAGCCCTGGACTGGGTTTTCTTGTTGTCTTCCTTGACGTTGCCCATCACTTTCTGACCCCTCCAACAGTGCTCAGCACCAAGTGCCCTTCGGCCAGCCACACCACCTGCTCTGCTGTGCCCTACCATTTCCATACAATTTCTGCTGGTTTAATTTTGTCACCATTTTATAAATTAGAGACAAACTTATAAATTAGTTTGACAACTTATACAAATGTGCAGCTGAAGAGAAGACCTCAGCTTATCACCACTGCCTGTCTGGAGTCAAATTGAAGCAAGAATCTGGAGCATGACTTAAAAAATGCCAACCAAATTCACTTAAGCACACCCATCACTTCAATATATCATGAGCCATATACAGAGGATATTTATGGCTGAGAACAAAAAAAAGAAAACCCCCAAACATATTTTTCTGGCTGTCGAGCCACTGTAAAAATCCTGGAGTGGGCTGAAAAAAAGCCACCACCTGAAATATGAAAGGGCAGTGATGCCTCTGGCCAAATCCAAGGCACCCACAAGACCCTTTTCTAATAAGTAAACAAGTAAATAAAAGGGTCTAATGAACAAACTGCCTTTCACAAGATGCTGTGGGTGCCCTGAGCACCCAAGTGCTGCATCGCAGTCTCAGCCCTCCTGGTAAATAATTTATAAATATATTCCCAGCCAGCAAGTTGCTGGTTTGCCCTGTTACAGATGAAATAAAATTATTTGTCCCAAACCCTTTTGATTTTGGAAGCATCACGTTTGTGACAGCCTGACCTGCCGGATTAGGTTTGTCCTGTATGGAGGAAACCAGACTGGTGGTGGTGGTGCCTGGTGTCGACTTCTAGAGGTGCCACCGTGGACCAGCAAAACTGGGCGTCTGGTGGGGAGTGAGGCTTTCAGTGCTTATAGGGCAACATTTCTGTTCCTATTTATAAATAATGGGAACTTAGGACTGATCTAAAGGTTTTGCACCTTCTGGGCCCCAGAAGTTCAATTTGTGTTTCTGAGGCATAGGTCCTGGATTTCTCAGTCTCTGAGGCAACATCCCACCTTCACTGTTCAATACCAGTGAACCTAGCAGTTCGAGTCGGGAGTTTGATAAAAACCCCAGAGTTTGCCCAAAGACACTCGGGATGCCCATGACCTCTTATCACACTTTTCTTCTATGTGATCTTATTTTAAAATATGCTATGCTTTCTCCCCAATCCCTGATTTGGAAAGTTCATGAAGAACAAGAACATCCATGGGCATGGCCAGATAACCCAAGTCCTGCCCTGGATCTGACTTCTGTGAGTCCTAAATTGAACAGAGCACTCATGGCCTCCTTGAACAAAACTTATCTGTGACAGGCAGTAGTGCAACTGAAAGGGAGCTTGTATTCTTTGTGTTTTGGAAGATGAAAATGCAATAAGCCTAAATCCAGAGCATTTCATGTTCAAAACTCCAACCGTTTCATTGTGGAAAGCCCAGGTCTCCTGTAGCTCCACTTTGCACCTCTGAACACACCTAGCAATGGGCAAGGAGTCAACATAGGGCGAGATTTTGGGTGATTGATCATACCAGCCATGACTGAGGACCATCCAGACTGGACTGAAATGGTGATGGCATCTCATCATGGTCAGTGGCTGAGTGTTTCCACACTGGGATCCCCAATAACAGGGTTTGGAAATGCTCCCCAGTCAATGGGACTCCATTTTTGTGCATGTCTGTCCAGGTTCTAATGAAAGGATCCTGGGCAAAACCTGTTCATCTGCAGCCTCTCATTTCAACGCATCCCTAAGTATACCATGTGCACCTCGCAGAACTGGTAACCTACCATCAAGAGTCTGATACTGCAAAACATGGAGCAATTCCTGGGAGGTGCTGAGCATCCACAACACCCAGGGAGCCACCGGCACTCCCAGAAGTGCCCCTGCGCTTCCCAGCACCAAATAAACAGGGAGGGTTATTCCAAGGTCTGCAAACCAAAGCAATGATCCAACCCGAGCCAGCTCTTACCCTGTATTATTTGCTATGTTTAACTCCAGATCACAGTTTTTAGTAAATTGGGCTTGAAAATTATTCGAGCAGGGTAGGGTTTGGCTGACGGCTGGCAAACCTTGGGTGGTTATTTCCTGTTCCTGTTATTTAGCTACTTTTACATCTGTCAGAGGACAATGTGGTAGGCTTTTAGCAGCAGACATCTCGTCTTTTTAGGCTGGAAAGTGTGCAAGAGAGCTGGACAACTGGGACAAAACTGTGGACTGGGGCCACCAGCCCTGCTGCTCCGAACCCCAGGAGGACAATGGGCTTGTGATGGTGGCCAGGAGTGGGATGTGGGATCTCGGTACCAGACCTGGAGGCACTCTGGCAAACAATCTGTATTAGAAGAAGCCAACACTTTGCTTTCCAAGATTTTGGCCCTAAAAAAAAAAAAAAAAAAAAAAAAAAAAAAAAAAAAAAAAAGGCATGTTCACCTGCAATTCTAGACATTAATCTTGGTCTCATTGTGTGCAATGAAATAATTTGCTTTTATTCCCAGCTTACCAACAAACACCTTGACTCAGGGGTGGATTCATGCAACAGGACAGCTCTAGCAGTGGGGCTGTTGCACTGCCAGAACAACTGCTGTTCATAGAGTTGTACGATGACTATGTGGCAATGCAATATCTGTCTTTATAAGCAACTCATGCAGAAAATGGATCATTGTGCAGCTTTGCTCTTACTTAGTTTGCTTTTTTGAAATCACAGGAGCTAAAGAAAAACCAACAAGCCCAGGCATGCAACGATTGGCAAGAAAGCAATTTCGAATGAGAGCCTCCTAGGGTGTCAGCCACACAGCAGGGGTGTCATTGCTGCATGACGATGCTACGGTCTTGCCTTTTAGCACTAAAAGCATCCCTTGGCTAATCATCAAGCTGTATTTAATGTAATAATTATTTCAGTTCTGGGCTTTAATTCCATTCACTGCTTGTAAAGCATGATAAACCCGATTTCACAAAAAAATCCACCCTTATAATTTTGGGGTATGATGTTTTGTAATTAATTGTGTTGAAACACCTGATGCAGTAAATCAGGTGATATCAAGTCTATGAGTAAAAAGCTAAGCCCTATGTTAGAAAAATGATTTTTTTATGGGGATCAAATGCTGGTTTGAATCACTTACTGCCTTCCTGCACTGTTCGCAGAGCTGCCCTGTTGTGTTAGCTATATTATACATTATTATTCTCCCAAAGCTGGAGAAACTTCTTCATTACTACTGACTTCACGATGCAGCCCAAGGGTATCAGACACTTGCTTTTGCTTTTTATCAACCCCTATGACACAGGGCATAGTTTCAGTTTCAGTGTTAAGAATATGGCCAAAAAACCCCACTGAATTTTCATTGTTATCGTGCCCATGTGAGAGCCTTGGGTCATTAGCGATGGCTGGCGAGGAGTCAGGTAATTATATGACTGGACTCCACTGGGTAGTGCAAAATTGAAACCATTCTGGCCACAGTGGTTTCTGGGATGCTTCTTGCTGGAGTGAAACCCATTCACACGAGGAAGGGCTGGCTGCTGGGACATGCTTTTGGGCAGAAGGGCTAAGTTTAATTTCAGCCTAGTGAGACCAAACATGGTGCTATTTGTGTGCTCTCTTCCCCAGTACGACAGTGTAAATGCTTTCTTAGACATCCCTTGGCGTGCAGCACTGGGGAAAGACGCCCAGAATTTACCTTCCAACCATATATAGAGTATATTGGAATGCATGTGCTACTTTTACTCACAGACTATACGTTTTTTTCCCCCCAAACTGTCATGCTTTCCTCCGGTTAAGTCAAAGTCACAGGTACAAGACTAAGCCTGGGTGATCATGGGACTATAGTAGACACATTTTCTGCAGGTGTCAAGTTGGGGGGAAGGTTGCTTGGAAATAAGGCAGGAAAAGACTACTCCTGCATTCTGGGGGAAAAAAAAAAAAAAAAAAAAAGAGAA
>WKFP01015052.1:673210-686175 GCA_011057875.1 Pterocles orientalis | reverse complement strand
GAAATCCACCTCTCTATCCCACCAGAGCCTTGGGAAACCTTTGTCTTCTGAGGCCACCATATGCCAGGGCAGAATTAAACTCCAAAATCAGCTAAAATGGGGTGTAGGCAGTGGCATGGTTTGGCCATTCCGCCAGAAATTGAGCCCACTTTTCATCCCCCTCCCATTCTGCACCTGGCTTGATGTACCTTGAAGAATAACAGGTCATGCCAGCATCTGATGAATTACTCGAGAGATGCTGAAGGCCACTTTGTGTGATGTGTGTATGCCACCAGCTGAAATAAGGCATGAGTTTTGCTTGGCACAAGCATCCCTTCTTGATGCCATGGCAAATCACACGCTGAGCTCTACTGCTTCCACGCTGAGTCAAGAAGAAGAATCAAATACAGATAAAAATTAAGGGAATGAAGATGAATTAAGAATTACGGTTCTGCTCTTGCTAGCTGAAATGAAAATAGATTTTGGACTGCAGTGGTGGAGGGCAGAAATTGGGATGCTCTTGGATGCTCCTGGCCACTTGTCCTGCAGTACTGCACCACAAGCTGAATCAGGAACCAAATCTAACCCAAATTAGATTAGAAAATCTTTGTGGGGCCACAGAAATGGAGTTGAGGAGAGGATGTGGAGCTGAACCTAACTGTCAAACCCACAATGGCAAGACTAGCCGCAGAATAGCTCAGAGCTAAAGGTAAGTGGCACACAAAGATGTGAGTTCCTCGACATCCAACACATAGGTCTCTTTTTAGTCATTTAACTTTAAAAAATACATTTGTTTCAGGTCCCTGTTTTGCGAGACTGTGAATCCTTTAAACACAACAGGGTTGGTTCCTAGTTGGGGAATAACCACAAGCCAATTAGAAGTTAAATTGTTGAGCAGTATGCATCTAATTGAAGTCTCTACTTTCTGCCTGTTATTTTTAGTGTTTGGACCGAGCTGCAGCTCCATGTAGGGTATAATCATGTTTATTTAAGAGCAATGTGTACCTCAGTGAGAAAAATAAAATCCAGCAGGCCGAGTTGTTTTTTACCAACTATACATGGGTGGGTGGTACACTTCAGGTCTAGACTGCTCTGTGTCTCTTGTTGTATGCTATCTCCCATCAGGAACACATCCTTTTGGCTTGGGCAAACTCTCAGGTATTTGAGGAGCAATTTTGTGACAGCAAAGTGATTGTGTTGGAGTTTCTGGGTAGCTTCCAGCAAGGGGAGGCATAGGAAATGGTCATTTGCTGGAAGTTTTCAACTTCTGGGATATAAAGGGTCAGGGGAGCAGTGGGACTGGGATGGGACAACCTCAACATCATGTTGGATGTCTTGAAAATGAAGACGTTTTGGTCTGTGCTTGATGGATGAGTAAAGGGCCGGAAAGGGGTGGAAAGGAATTAAAGCAGAAGGACAACGGAGGGTGAAGCCCTGTGCAGGTGGTGAGGCAGTGGCCCAGGTTGCCCAGAGAAGCTGCAGATGCCCCATTCCTGCAGTTGTTCAAGGCCAGGCTGAATGGGGCTTTGAGCAACCTGGGCTAGTGGAAGGTGTCCCTGCCCATGGCAGGGGATTGGAACTAGATGGTCTTTAAGGTCCTTTCCAACCCAAACCATTCTGTGATTCTATGAACAGAATCAAATCCCATCAAAAACAGGAGAAGAAACATATCTTTCCAGCAACTCGTCAAGTGGCCAATCATAAGAGGGCCAAGCCAAGTCAGCAGTAAATCAGGGGGTGGATGACCCCATGATACCTGCCATTGGGTTGCAAATGAGGCCACCAGGTCAGTGCTACAAGAGGCGGAGAAAAGCAGGGGATACGGACTCAACCAAGTGGGATGTGCACTGGGAACCAGAGAGGAGATGAGCAGGTCTGTAACATGACACACAGCCTGAAGGATGAAGGAGGGAGAGCTTAAAAACTTTAAGAAGTCTTCTTAGCCAGAGGCTGCAACAGAAGCTCTGGCTCTGACAGAATACGGCATCAGTCATCTTGACTTTAGCAATGATAAGGAAGGAGATAGGGAGGCTGGTTTGTGCCTTAAAAAACTCTGGATGTACCATAACTGCTCATCATGCCCTCATCAGCTTGTTTCCTTAAAACACCCCAAGGAAGTAAACAAAAACAAAGCCCCAGCAAAATCCAGCATTCTTCATAACATCTGATTTTTCTGACTCATCCCTATTTTATGTATGTCTGTTGAATAGCTTGTGTGCATGTCAAGTGAGGGAGGAAAATGGCGAGGAATTTTGTGTACATTCCTGTTTCTCACCAGAAGAGGGGTTTGGGTTTGTTTCAGTGGAAAGCCATAAATTTTATTTGAAAAAATTCCCACACTGATTTGTGAGCTCTGCTCAATGGCTCTGCAAAATATAAAGCCAGTACTAAACAAAACCCAGCAGCATGCTTCCTAAAATCCAAGCCTGGAAAGATAAGCCTCAGAACTTCATCCTAAATCAAGAAGTATGTGCTCTTGCTCCTTATCTTGTTTCACAGTGTGAAATGTGTAGTCCCCAGATGGAGTCCATTTCAAAGTTATTAGAACGATATTGACAAGGAGGAAATAAAACCCAAAATATCTGCAAAGTAATGTTCTGAGGCTCAACAAAATTTAAGAGATAAACTAAGAAATTGGAGTTGTTGAGCTGCCCAAACACTTCTGCAGAATGCGTTTAGCTTTGAAACAGCTAGATGCAGACAATAGTCTTCAAATTTTAATGACAGTGAAGGTTTTTAATAGTTACTTAAGTAGTAAGAAATGTTCAGGGCTACGATGTTACGGCAACAAAGAAAACTCCAGCATTTACAGGCTCTTGCTTTGCTAATTATTTATTAATCACATCCATACTTAAGGCAGAGTCAGATCTAAGAAAGGATCAAAATGCCTAAGCAAGAAGGGTCTGGCTTTCTCGGCCATTGCATTTCTGACAGAAGAAAGAGTTGTCTAAAAACAAAATCTGGAAAACCACCATCAGGAACATGGCATCAGGTCTGGTCCCGTCTCCAAGGGTGTTTAAACCCTTGTTGAAGCTGGTTCCCCCAGTCTAAGGATGATATTTGAGTTGCACAGTCACGGTAACATCAATGCCATAGGCAGGAGGTCAGAAGCTTGCAGGATGTGGCCCCACCCATAGGAGATGCCAAGGGGACACTGTGCAACATCAGAAGCTTCTCAAACCCAGAACCAATGTTCAGCAACATGGACAGGCAATCTGTTAAGCAGCAGACAAGTATGGGAAAACCGCAGGCACGAGGGCTGCAGTTAATACCTGGGGTTGCTCAACACCATGAAAACAAGGCGCTAGACAGCTTCCAAGCATTAGGAGATTTTTCCACTAGTTTGCTGATGCTAACTATATGAACTTTAACAACAGAAGGTCAAACAGCAGCCTATCAAGCAGCATGCAACTCAATATTCAGTGTGTCAGTAAACTTTCAAAGAGCAATGAAGCCTGGAAGATCTGCAAGGGGGAAAACTAATATTCTTCTGTCTAGCTGGTTGCTGTTGTGGCATTTTAATGGTGCGATGAAGACTCCAGTATAAATGCAATGGACATTTATAATCCACGTGATACAAATAATCCCACAGAGGCAGCAATGGGATATTTTGCTGGATAATAAAGATCCTACCAGAACTGTGTGCTGTGATTATTCCTTGTCCTGAGCTGTCAGGAAAAACAAATGAACAAATAAACAAAAACCAAAACCAAACCCATGATGAGCTTTCAAAGGCATCCAAATGAGCTTTACAGGTCAGATAGAAGCCAAGGCCTCTTTTCCCAATACAATGGTTTGGCCAACAACTAAATGTTGGTTTTTAAGAACATGATATCTAAACCAAAATAAATACAAGTTACAGCTCTGGAAACCCCTCATATTTAGAATTTTTTCCATGCACATGACATGAACTAAAGGAAGGGTTTTCCCCTCCCTGCTGATCACTCTAGCATCAGTATATAACCTGGGAAAGACTAGGTTGGTTTCTCCAGGAGCCCATCACACATCTTCATGTGTCAGGACCATTGCAGGTGCTGCTGGCTTTCAATGACATTGAACTCCCAGGAGAATATAAAATCCTAAATCAGGGATTAAAACACATCAATAATTTGGGTCACAGAGGCTTCCTTTTTGCATTCCTACTGCTTTCTAGTCAGACAAATAGGCTGGCACCAGCTGCTACCGGCTTTCTGATGGAAATAATATTAGACTGCGCAGGTAAAGGGCATCCAGCTTCGGAATGGGATTAGCTCTTCATCACTCTGCTGGGAGTAGAGTAGATCACTGGCATGTAGC
Source organism: Pterocles orientalis (assembly GCA_011057875.1). Taxonomy (NCBI): domain Eukaryota; kingdom Metazoa; phylum Chordata; class Aves; order Pterocliformes; family Pteroclidae; genus Pterocles; species Pterocles orientalis. The sequence continues at coordinate 681,900 of WKFP01015052.1, read as the reverse complement.
CAGGTTTTGTTGACTAGAAAGCCCCCATCTGCCTCCAAAGGGACTCCTCGCCAAGGAGGAGATGGAAACACTCCCCAACACGTGCTGGGAGAAAAATGCTTCAATATTACTCATAACAGTGCCTTGTCTTAAGAAGGGGACAGACACCAAGACAACATCTTGCATGAATAAACCTTCTCTAAAATTCACATAAATACTCTGGTACAATGTTCAGTTTGAGCAGGAGCATTGCCTGTAAAGGTGTTGGCCCCAGCCAGCCTGGGACAGAGGTGTTGGGCTGCTTCATAGAATGGTTTGGGTTGGAAGGGACCTTAAAATAATCGAGTTCCAACAGATGCCTGAACAAAACTAGTATACACCCCATAACCTTGACAGTCTTAAAAAATTGAAAAGCTACACACAGAAGCAGGTTTCTGCACAAAGGATTTGGGTTTTAGGCTGAAAGCTCAAGAGCCTGGGGGGTTAAGTGGTCCCTGTGGATGGGAGGAAAATAAAGGATGTTTTGAAAACAGCTCCAGGCTCTTGGTCTGAAAACAGTTCCATCCTGTTCCCTTACCTCTGCTCTGAGTGCAGCCCAGGGGTTGAGATATGCAAGAAGCAAGTCTCCAAACAGGGGAAAGATCTGGGCTCGTTGCTGTTATGGCCATCATTCATCCCCCCTATACAGGCTGGGCTGCAGCCAAAAGAAATTATGTATTTTGGATGATCATTTATGGTCAGGCATTCCTCCTGGCTAAGGCAGCTAAAGCCTCACTAACGTGAGATGTCTGGGACAGCAAAGCCACAGCGATAGGGAGGGATCAGCACAGGCCAGTCCTTCGGGAAGATGGGCAGTTTGGGATGACCTAAAGCCAGCAGAGACGTCCTCATACACAAGTTAAAGAAGGAAGAGCAGAGACCCCTCAGCAGATGTCTGTGATGGAAATCAGCTCCATTAGCATTTCACTTCTCCAGTTCCCAGCCCACACCCCACTGCATGGACCACAGCCTCCTCTCACAAGCTGAGAGAGACCTGCCATTTGTATGAACCTTCCCAAGCTCCTCGTGGAGATGAGATGAGCTCAGCTTGGCAGTAGGTGCAAAAAAATGGGCCATGGCAGGACCTTTTATGCCCTCTCTTCTGATTCTGCTACACATTGATGCTCCTTGAACTTGCAAGCAACTAAATAAATGCAATTTGCAATTTAATAAATCAAATTATTAAAATTAATCATAGTTTTGATTTACTGTGAATCCACTTATTCTGAACAAGAAGTGTGAAGTCGCAGTCCTACCTCATCAGGATTATCTGGCTTCTTACCACATTGTGAAGTTCCCATTTTGAAGGGCCACCTGTACACCTGGTTGTACACCTGGTCTATTGACCCTGTGGATCAATAGAACAATAGAGAATTAATGTTAAGATGCAAGATCACAACTATTACAGAAATTCTTTAATCTCTGGTGAATTGGCTTTTAGGATTAAAAAAAAAAAAAAAAAGAAGCAAGTGAACCAATTTTGGACCATGTTCTTCCACACTTTGGCCTTCTGTTCATTAACGATGTTGGCATTGGCATGTTTTTAAGTCAACATCATAAAACCCAGGAATATTAATTAGTGCACAATAATTTTTTTTTTCAAAGCACATCCATATTAAGGCAGAAGTGGTTAGACAATTTGACCCACTACAAGGACACCAAATACAGATGGAGGAGCCTGGAGCTTCAAGAGGTGGTTTCGTTAAGCACATCAGGTCTGAGGATGAGACGGGGCTCAGAGTTGCTATTGGCTTGCCAGCGTTGTGCTTCCAGGGATGAAGCTCTTGCATAATCACACTTCTCAAAATCGACATCTTGAATCAATTATGTGTTTTAAAGGAGGTTTAGATTAAAACTGAAGATAAATAAATAAATAAAAATAGACCAACACTTCCCTGTGGGTCTGACACCCACATCCTTGCAGCCCTAGATCACACTCTTCCAAGAGGCAGCAGCAGGGCCTTAAGAAGCCAATACTCAAGAAAAAAAACAAAACAAAAAAAACCAACTGAAAACTCAAAAGTGATCATTTAAAAAAAACAGCCCACCCCCCAGACACTTACACTACCATCCTTCCCACCGCCAGTAACCAGCATTGAGAGATTTCCTCTGCCAGTATTTGCATCCAAACCTCCATCTTCTATGATTTCAGCTTGTCCACATGTGACTCCATTTATGAATTTTCAGTTTTGTGCCCACCAGTCACACAACTTGGCCATGTGCTGGGTTTGTTTTAAACCCCCTGGCTGAGCAGTCCTTCTTGCATTGTAAGAAACAAAAATAACCACTCAGTCACATCTTCAGCATTGTTTACAGCTTTACAGACCTCTCATACCCTCCCTTGGGCATCTCTTCTCCAGCTGATAAGAGCTGCCAAACCTTTCCTTGCCAAACCATGCTCTCACCTCCTTACCCTCTGTTCTTCATAGTTGTGGAGTCACTGGGTATTACCATGCTGTCCTACAATATTTTCTTAGTCTGCTACTAGGATTTTTTTTCCTGTGTATCATCTTAGTGAAAAAAAAAAATATATATTTTGGAAGAATAAAGAATTTTTTAAATTAATCTTTAAAGAAAGAGCTGTAAAGCACAAGCACCCATCCTTCTAGGGCATCATCGCCTCCTTCCACCACAAGCAGCAACTAGCTGTTCCTATAGCTTGCTCCCCAGTTATTTCAAAGGAGGGGAAGCCCTTTGTTTTCTCCAGCAGCAGCTCCTCCATCCCTTTGGTGAGGCTCCTCACTGAGGCCTTTGCAAGCAGCTGGATCACCTTCTTCTACCTCCTTGTTGATTCCTCCTCCCTAGACTGGCCAAGAGCCACTTTCTCATGCAAAACTCATGCTGGCTCTTTGCCCGCTCCACAATATCCATCCATTCACCTACAGCTGCTGCTTCTTTTCTCAACCCAACCCTTCAGCTGGGAGATTTGGTGGGGGGACACCCTGGCCACATGCTCAGAAGGGGGAAGGTTTAACATCCCAGCTGCAACTCTCACCCTCCCCAGCCAAACCTTTCATCAGGTGAGGGCCATTTACATGCTGATGTGCTTACTCCTCACTTAAATCACCTGCTAATGGGTCCCCTCCCTCACTCAGAGGTAGATTAGAAGCTCTGCCCAGAAGTGCCCTTCCTTAAGCAGCCCAGTTATCCTCACCCCCCTCCTTAAGGTGTTAATTAGGGACACAGGTCAGGCACGGGGAGGGGGGGAAGAAGTAGTAATAATCATCCCTTTGGCTGAGTAGGGATTTGTTGGAAGGAGCAGATGGAGGAAAGGACACCTTTAATGCTCTGCAGGGGTTGATGAGGAGGAGTAGGGCCACCTAGATGCTCTGCTGTCCACCCCAAGGGAGATGGAGGTTGACTTGGCCAAGCTCTTGGCTGGAAAGCTAGGGATAAAGAGCAGCTTCAGCAGGTGGGTGAGCTCCCCACGAGGGAAAGCCAGCCCCCAGTATAAAGGAAAATAAACGGAAAAGCCCACCCCAGATCACTTGCTCACTCTTGTCAGGGCTTTCATCTTTCTGAGCCCAAAGCTGCAGCTTGCTGTTCTGTGGTAGCAGAGGTGAGTAGGGGGGGGAAAAAAAAAGAAAATTTTCTCATCTTAACACCTGTGGGTGGATTTAAGGACTCTGTAACCCTTTTTTGCACTGGATGAGCACAGAGAGGAGCTTTGTCCCTCAAGCAAACATTTTTAGTGGTGTGGGAGGTCATTATTAAATGCAACATGAAGATTGGTGGAAGCAAGAGGAGCATAAGCATCTGGTTTAAAGCTTTGGTTAAAAAAAAAGGATGTTTCTTGTGCTACAACTTGGGGTCAAACTAGTTTCTGCAAGAACGTAGGAAGGAAATGAAAATAAAATAGTAATTACCTCTCTGAAAACTAATTTCTCTACAAATCACAGCAAAAGCTGTGCCATGTCGCATCCTCCCCACTGCTTCTGGTGCAAGATGAATGCCTTGACATCGGTATTGTCACTGGGTGCAGCAGAGAGGGGCTGGCTGGTGATGCTTCTGTGAAAGCATCTCTGTATCTTCACCATGGAAAAAAATCATCTTGGGAAAACCATAGTGTAGTTGGAGGAGTGATTCCATTTTTCTCCTCTAATTGTTGAAGCCATCTGCCTTTGCCCACCCTGTGCCATCTCGGGGCTGGGGAAAGGCGCTGGGGCCCTGGAATGTCGCTTTATTATTTTTTTGCCAAGCACTGCAGAGGTGCGAGGACCATAGCAAGCCAGTGGTTAAGAGGGCTGAAATGGCTTGAAAAAAAAAATCAATTAGACAAATTAATAGCAAACTGGCCCATAAATAGATATTGAAGGGAATAAGACCTTTAAAACCGGGATGTGAAGGAGTGGACCACAGTCATTAATCCAGCCTTAAATCCTGTCTTGGGCTCAAACCCCTCCGAGTTCCATGCTGCTTTCTGACTCTTGCCCTCCTTTAGACCCTCCAAAGGTAGAAACTGGGAGGGGATGTCATCGGCTCCTTTCCCATGTCCCCTCTAACCCTGGCAAAGCACCCATTCTGAGGGAGGAGCAGTGCGAGCTCTGTACCCTCATCCTCTGCCCATGTATCAGCAATGATGGGATTGCACTGATCTCCTCCCTGCCACTGGATGTACATGATATAGGATTTAATTTGAAGAAGAAATGAAGGGGAAAGGTTATATTTGCTGTGCTGCCAGCAACCTGGCATTAGGGGAGGCTGCTTTACAATGCTCAGGTTTTTTTTTTTTTGTCATAAATAACAATATTTAACCCTACACAGCTTCATTGTTGGCTCTTCCAGCCCCATAGCTAGGACCAGCGAGTAAACAAGAGGTGCTAAACCTCCTCGCCCACCCAAACCTTTGCTTAGAATAAGGGTGTTTTCTGTCTTGTTTTTTTGGGGGGAATGATTTCATTAGAAAGGAGCCAGGTGGGGGAAGCACATCCCGTGATGCCTTTTACTGTGGGTGTTACTGGATTGTGCTGGAGTACCACATTTCTCTACATCTTCTCTCTTTGGATCAGAGCATGAGACCCAGCTCTGGGCTCACCAGCCCAAAGTCAAGCATTTGCCACATCCCATCTTTTCCAAATCTGATCAATATATGTTCATCTTCCCATACCCTTATTTTTTTTTCAAGGTCACCAGTGTTAATTCAGGAATTTCTGACATACATATGGAACATCTGCCAGGGGGAAAACCAAACATGGGTTTGGGTTCCGGGGGATGAACGATGCACAGGGCCAAGGGAAGACTGAAAATCTCTCCCTTAAACAAACATATATTTTTTTAAGCTTTTACACATGGCTCATATTGTCACTTTTTTTTTTTTCTCCTAAGGGATGTTACTAAATACAATGTCTTGGTGCTCTACTTGAAGAACAGAACCCGAAAGTTCAAATGGGGCAGAAATGGGAAGAGATCCTGACTGCTCGCTAAGAAGCGGTAAGATGGAGGAGGGAAAAAACCCCAAACCCCACAAACCCATTGCTGTTGTGAAATCTAACCATGGAATTGGTTATTCTGCAGATCTGCTGTGTTAGCATCCATCCTGCTGGGCACAGGCCACTGCAGATCAGTGTGACCTTTGCTTCAGGCATCCCTTATGCCTTGTGCCAGTGCTGACTTGAGATGCTCCTCTTCCACAAGCCGGGGTGCTAAAAGAGCTTTTTTTAATTTTTCTTTTTTTCTTCTCCCCCCCTCCCCCCGACTGGGAAAATGAAGAAAATCAAGCCATAAGAAGCATAAAGTCATTTTTTTGGTTAATACACAGACAAGTATGGAGATGGCCAGCCTTGCCTGCAACAAAAGAGAGTGGAGAACGCAGCACTAATGATGACAAGAAATGATACCCCAGGTTTTTCAGACCAAAAAAATCACTTTACTAAGGTGTCTGAAGTGCCGATGGGTCCTGATTGTCACCACAAGGCCATCCTGGTGTGGAAACATGTCTGCAAGGATGGAGGTAGGTGTCACAATGCTGAGCTCCATGTTCATAGCCAGGTACCTTCATTTTCCCAGTGCCATTGCAATTAGTGGGCGTAATAATTAGTATTATTAAGTATGTTATGAAATAGTAATTTTTAAAAAATATATTTAAAAAAATTTTTAAATAAAATATGTATTTAATTTTTTTTTTAAGCCTTGCATAATGATTAAAGCAGTAAGCTCAAGCCTTTGCATTACGAAACTTCCAGGGGGATGCCTCGAACCCCAGCTGTGCTGCGACACCAGGAAAAGCTGTTCCCGAGCACGGATGTGGGACAGTGACACTGAAACATGCGTCATCCATCAGTGTCACTGCATGATGCCCCCGACACCTGCAGGTGCTGTTCGGATTATGGCAGCTGCAGCTCTGGCTGAGGGTTTGGGGGGGCACAAACTCCCCTGCTGCATGGAGATGGTTTAGGGGGGCACAATCCCCTGCTGCATGGAGATGGTTTAAGGAGCATCAGTGTTGTACCCTTGGGATGCCACCTACGGATGCGCTTCTTTGCTGTCAGGCTGGGAATTGGGGTACAAAGCAATGTGGGGTTGTACAGGGAAGACTCCAGCAGTATTTTGCATCCCCAGAGAAGATTCTGGCAGGGTTTTGCATCCCCCAACGCCGTCCCCAGAGCACAGGGAGGTGCCAGTGGCCAGCCCCACATCCCCACACTCCCTTCAGATGCATTTATGACTGCTTGCAGGAGCTGGGCAGCAAAAGGAGCCAATTGGGGTGGAGGAAAGAAAAACACGTTTTCAGCTTTCCCTCCCTCCAAACCCTCCTGAAAGGGAGCAAACTCATACAAACAGGTTGGAAAGTGAAAAATAGAAGTTTTTATTGTGCACGGAGCAAAGAAAGAGCAGGTGGCCTCTATCAGGAGTAGTCGAGATCCTTGTGCTCCTCCATACCCATCCTGGGGTCAGACACATCTGTGGTTCAGCACAGCCCCTCCAGTGAGCCTTCGCTCCCACCTCATCCCATGGAAGACCCCACCAGGAGGGGGTTTTGCTGCTGCCTGCCCTCCCCAGAGCCCTGGACACACTGCCCGTCCTTGGCCCTGCATCTGCCAGCCCATAATTCCTAAAAAGCAGCTGAATCACTAATTATAACTAAGCTTTCCTGTGGGGTGCCAGCAATTAGCTACCACCACCCTTTTAGGGCATTCCCCCCCCCCGGGTGCATCATCTCCCCTCACATGGGGCAGGGAGGGACCATGGTGGCCACGTGCAGGCAAGGATGCACAGGCATCTCGGGCTGATTTTTAAAGAATGGTTTATTTGCTCGCAAACAGATGATCACATCCCTTTGCCCTTAGATTTAAAAAATATCCCCAAAACCAAGAAAACAAAACACCCAGTGTGTACAAAGTCACAGTCATGGCTTAGAGAGCACAAGGCAGCGCCCTCAGAGAGAGAAAAAAAAAAAAACAACCAAAAAATAAAAATCAATTCAAAGTCCCGGCGTTATGTACAGCTAAGTGCCAGCTGGAGTATTTACAACACAGTAACATACTGCAATTAATTGCTTAAAAAAAAGTAGTTCCCTTGAGAAACAACCTTCTGCTCCAGGGTGGCTGGAGTTCGTCCCGTGTCCCATGTACCATCGGTGGGTCCGTGATGCTCAGTGCGGCTGGCAGGTGTGCAGGCGGGAGGCGTCGGCAGGTCCCTGCTCTCGCTGGAGGCGGCATGCCAGCCCCTCGGCACACTGGCAGCGCTGGAAGATTTCCAGCCCGTGGGAACCTTTCCGCCGGTGCCGGGTACACACCTGCCCTTCCTGCAGCACTGGCTTGCAGATCTTGGACCAGAAATGACGGGCGCAGCACAGTCCGGCCACACAGTCCGAGGAGCGCAGGCAAAAGTCGCCTTCCTCACCTGTGTGGGGACAGTGCGGGGGGCACTCAGCACGGGATGCTCCCATGGGGATGGTGGGTCAGGGTGGGTACTCCAGAGTAACCACCCAGGGGACAGTGGGGCAGGGTGGGCAGCCTGGGCTGGTCCAAGGGGGACATCAGGGCAGGGTGAGCATCCCAGAGCAACCCAAGGGAAATGGCAGGGTGGGCAGCCTGGACTGACCCCTTAGTGGACAGACAGGCAGGGTGGGCAGCCCCATGGAGGACATCAGAGCAGGGTGGGCATCCCAGAATGACCCCATGGGGGACAGTAGGGCAGGGTGAGCATCCCAGACCAATGCCATTGGGAGGACATCAGGGCAGGGTGGGCATTCTGGAGTGACCCCTCAAGGGACAGCAGGGCAGGGTGGGCATCCCCATGGGGGGAACAGTGTGCTCACAGCCCCGGGGTCCCCCTTACCTTTAGCGGGGGGCAGCCAGGCAGGAGCGGGCGTCCGTCGGGGCAGGACCTCAGTGCCCATCATTTCCTCCAGCTCAGCAGCTCCCAGAGGGTGCTCCAGGGGGGTGCAGAGCCCTGGGGGAGGTGGCAAGACGACTGTCAGCGTCGGCTAGGACCCCCAACACCCCATCCCGACACGGCTGGGGCCCCAACCACCCCTCCAGCGGCCACCCCCCAGGCTGTCCCGCTCCCCACCCCTAGCCCTGCACCCCTCACCGTTGCTGCAGGCCGTGCCGGGGCAGCACATGGCATCTCGCAGGCAGCGCTTGCGGCGTCTCCGGCAGGCGACACACAGCGGGGGCCCCCCGCCGCGGGCCGCCCCTCCGCAAAACTCCTCCGGGCCGCAGTCCTCG
>WKFP01015052.1:643989-672554 GCA_011057875.1 Pterocles orientalis | reverse complement strand
GCAATTAACGCAGTTAACCTCTCCAAGGTGCTGGGTATCAGTGTCACTCTGCAGGGACCTGCTATCAGACCCAAGGGACTCTCAGCCAGGCTAATCATTGACTGGGACGGTTTCGGTGAGAGCCCAACGCACCCAGTGCAGGTGCTGGGGGAGCGATGCTGAGCAGTTTCCTGCAGATGGATTTAAATCTATGAGGACGGGCAGAGCTGTGACATTCCAAATGCCACACATCATCTGTGACACCCCCGGCTGTGCTGCTGTGCCTCCCTGTCACCCCCTCCAGGCATTTACCTCAAGGGATGGCAATGACAAGGAAGCCATTGCTTGCAAGTTGTTGTTTGTAGTCGCATCCCATCTAGGGATGATGGAGGTTGTCTTGGAACTACGGTCCCCTTCCAGCTGCCTGCCCAAACCCACCAGTACTGGCAGCAACCAAAACACAAAGTGAATTTGCCATCCCTGAGGAGTAAATGGGCTGCAAATGTGCTTATTGCTTAGGACATACCCAGAATAGATTGGGTTGGAAGTAAGCTGTGGGGGTCACCCAGGGCCAACCCCACTCCATCAGTCTTGGACCGCTTCCACCAGGCTGCTGGGGGTGACGCTGCTGCTCAAACCAGCAGCAAACTGCAGTAATTGTGCCCATTTCTCTTTACATTCTGCAGAAAATCTGTATGAAGATACGAACCAGCACCCCTAGTACTAAACCTATAAGCATCACACATTTTCTTCCATTATCTCTTACTGCGCATCATCATGCATGAGAAAAAAAACCACCCCGATTTCATCACTAAGCTGAACTCTGGAAGAAAGATGTCGCCACACCATTCAAAAGTAATTATTTTTATTTCAACTCTATAAAGTATACAACAGGCACTCGGCAATTACAGCTGCAGGGAAAATACAGAGCGAAACAAAAGCTGTTAAAGGTTACGAAAAAAAAAAAAGAGTCCCTAAATCTACACCAAAAGAGTGCAACTGGCCAACGACCGGTGGATGACCGACATTTGTCCGACAAACAAAACCTCTTTCACATAAGAAGAAAAGTGAAGAAAATTAAGAACAGAAAACAAAGGGCAAGTGTAAAACAGTGTAGGGTGGGGTTTGGGGCTGATGGGCGGTATCCATGACCCCTTTTGCCCGTAAGGCCCTAAAACTGCCCGAATTTCAGCGTTAAGGCCAGGGAGCCTCCGCCATGGGATGCTGGGGGAGGGGAAAGCACGGATCCTGTTTTGTTGAGTGGTGCAAATGCAGGTGGGGTTGCACACCAAGACGCTCTTTTAAAAAAAAAAATTATTTTTCCAGGTGGGAGATTTCTGAAGGGGTTTTGTCTGAGACAGGAGGTTGGCGCTGGATGGCACAATCATGGGTTGGATGTGCACAGCTTAGCGAAACAGGAATACCTGTCTAATGGACTGCTAGAATGTCATATATTAATTTGACCTGCACATAACATTTATACATTTCACAGAAATGACTCTGTATCTCATTAACAGATACACAGCTCTGGTACACTGAACAGAAATCAGAGAATGACATCATCATTTCTGTAATTAATCAATATTCTATAATAAAGGCTTAGAAATCGGTAGCAGAAAGAACTGTAAAACGCAGCAAGCTAAGAAAGAACGACATTTTTTGAGGTGTGTTTGTCTTTGTCATGCAGCATAACACCAAACTTGTCATTTCTTTTTTTTTTTTTTTTTTTTTTTTTTAATAGGATACCATGGATTTAAGGCACTTGCAACAATGCCAGATAGCTAGTAGTGTTCTAAAACTATGGGACAGGTGAGTTAACAGTACAGTTGACAGAAAGTTTAATAATACTGACAATTATGACATTAATTCAAGTCTACCTTGAGCTAAAAACGTTACACTACAAATAAGAAAATGAAGTAATAATGCCATGGAATTCTCAAAGAAAAAAAAAGGTTCTATGTGTACCACAAAAATATCAACACGAAAATACCTATTTACAGAAAGATTTGCTTGTGGTCCTGTTGTTATTTAAATAAAGAGTTGGCTACAGGTGATGCAGCAACAGGGAGAAGCTACGGGTTGTCCGGGTCTTAATGACACCAAGCTTCATACGCTCGTTTTCGAGACGTGAGCTGGTTTCCCCTTATCTAAAGACGCCGTCATCCCATATATTTAAAAAAAGGAGATAAAGAAGAAAGGACAGCAAGTGGAAACACAGAGGCAATCCATTGGCGTGAATATATATCTATATAATGCAACTCAAATATATTACTTATAAATGAAGGCGTTTATCATACATATACGCTAATACATTGTTTAAAGGATGGTCAGGAAGGGTGATGAGAGTCGAGCGAGGTGTCTGGTATTAAAATAAATGTATATTCAGTACAGCGCATGCCGCACGCTGCGGGTGTTCCCTATCAAGTGATAGGAAGAAAGAAAAATAACTCATCAGCCCATTTTAAAACTGTCTTCCCGTCACACTTTTGGGCTGTCCCCCAAAATCACTGTGATACTCTTTCCTCTCGGCAACCCCTTGACTGACAACTGCATCTCAGCTACTACCATCCCTTGGGGAGAAGCTCCTCCACAGAAGATTATCAAACGCAACAATTGTTCTTGTCAATGGAGACATGTCAATGTCAATGACACCACGCTGTCAACGCTGTGCAAGAAGGGGAGAAAATACCTTTTTAATACAGAACGTGGGAAAGAGTCGGGATTTAGCATCAGGGAAGTAATTCTTTCCCATTAAATCACACACTTTCCATGTACTATGTAGGGGAAAATCATGTGAATTTCCTTCCAGCAAAAGTTCATCTTTCAACTTCCAGCGTACACAACAGCTCTTAGCAGCTCTGAGATGGAACGGGGCAGCATCTGTTCAGTTTTTTGGGGCAGGGTCCATTCCAGAGGTTAAAAACTGATGTTTCTTGTTTGTATGACAGGATAAACTTTTAGATTATGCAACAAACAGGGACCCTGGCCAGGATTCCTGTGTTACGTCCCATAAATCAGAAGAGAGGGCACTAAAGCAAAGGAAAAGCAGTGGAGGTAGGGAGAAGCACAGACGCAATAATATTATTTTCCCCAACTCTTTTTTTCAGATGAGCTGACTTGGCTCTAGTGCCTTAAACACGGTCAGTGGGGTACACGGGAGACATGGAGCCCTCGCACAAACACATCCAGGATTGGTTTTCCACTTAATTTCCACTTAGCTCCTGGGAAGGCATTAGAGTTACATTTTTAGGAGCAATATCCCCAACAGAGCCAAAAAACTGGCCCTGAACCTCCTTTGATTTCAGCTTTTTACTAAACATAGAAGAGATGCAGATACAGAGACACAAAATCATTCAAGAGCGTGATGGAGAACAATGCCTCTTGCTACATATTTCTGAAATGGTGGTTGACTCAATTTCTATTCACAGGTGAAGGATGTACATAGCACCTCTAAAGTACATTATGGGTCTTATATTTTCCCTTTGGGTTCTAAAAAGATAAAAGTTAAGCTTAGTTTTATGCCTAGTAGCTAATCAGTAAGACCAGTGGGCTGCTGTTGCTTTATTACAGGACCACTATTTATTTTGTAGATAGGATGGATTAATCTTATGATTTTTGTTTTCCATGCAGTTATGTATTTGTACCAAGGGAAAGGAAAAAAAAAAACCAAACCCCAAATGTCATGTTACAGTATGTTCTCAGCTGGATGAGAGAAGCAACCCACATCTGCCTTAACAAGATCTAAAGCAGTTGTGCTTTTGTTTTACCAGGGCTAAAAAAACCATAAAAAATTAAAAAAAAAATTCTCAACCGAAAAGAGGAAAGGTAACATTCAGTCTTGTCAAGAATACTGCTTGGAAGGAAAAAGGACCAATTTTCCCACTGCTTTGATGTGAATTTTGACCAGCACTGTTGCGGTCCTCCTTTTCCAGCCTACTGTAGAAGACCTATGGAATTTGGGGGGTGGGAGTAACCCCAATCCTGCGCTGTACTTAGCTACAGCACTTAATGAATTACTATTGATCCTACCAATAAAGCCAGCACCTTGCGGCTAGGATTAAGTGTGCCTTACACTACGCTATCTCTCGACTTTTGAGAATTAAAAGCGGAGCAAGACCGTCGCAGTGATAGAAAAACATATTTCTTTACTGGTGAAAGGCTTTGTGTCAGGACCACCATGTCGACTGCTATTTTTAAAAGTTCAAACATAAAACATGAAGAGCACTATTGTCGTCTAAGCAAGAAGTCCTAATGCCACTGTAGTTACTGTAGCAGCATCAATCAAGGCATCATGGTGACCCCGAGCACTAATCCTCCCCAATCCATCTGGTTTCGCTGGCAGCCATGTCCCAGAAAGCTGTCTTCAGCAAGGCAGAAGCAGGTGAAGAGAAAAGACGTTAAAAATCTATGTCCCATCCTGAGTTGTCGTCAGGAGGCGGTTCATCACTGTCCTCCGGGAAGCTGTCGAAATTGCTTGTGTCTGTTGGAGATGCGACCTGCAGAAAGAAGAGAGGGACAAGAAAGGGACGGTTATCAAGGTGGACATCTTAGACGTTTCCTCTCCATCTCCCAACCATGAGCATTCAAAAACATTCATTGCTCACTGCAGCAAGCAAGGAAAGTTCTGTGTTCAACAACTTTTTGCGGAATTCCAGGAGAACTTCCCACACCCCCCCTCCTCTAATGATCCAGGCCCTCTGGGATCTTCAGTTCAAGATCAACTGTCCTACTCATGGTTGGTAAAGAAGACTTAAACTTTCTTACAATGAGACCCTGTTACATTCAATGCCATTTAAAAACCCGAAACAATACAATACCAGACCAAAAGCTCTCCAGACCAAAATAATCAGTCTCACTAGAGAAAACCAGTAGTTTAGGCCATACCCCAAGTAGCCAGTGCACGCTGGAGGGGACTGCACTTGCTGCAGGAAACACTCGCTCTATTTTTGATCCATTTCACTTGTGCAGATGATGGAGAAGTCATGGTCGGAGACCAGCCTACAGTCCAGGAGAGGTATTTGATGCTGGATGCTGGTGTAAGCCTTGGGAAAAGACTATTAGATCAACAAGAGTTCCAGCTTCAGCTCTAAATTTAATTTGCTGCCCAGTTGCATCAGCATTTCCCTTGAATACACAACTCACTTTGAAAAAAAAGCAACTTGTAAAAGCTTAGTTGAGGACTACTTCATCCTTCAGGTCCTCATCCTTGGGCTGCTCCCCACTCGCCCTCCTCCATGGTGCCATGGACTGGACCCCATCCCTGTGTTTCTCTCAGCCCACCCCAGGTGAGCACTCCCTCTGGGAGCAGAAGAGTTGGGGATGGATGTACACCAGTTACCAAAGTGTAAGAGATGCAGTTGGACTGGCCATTGACGGAGGGCATGCATGAGCTGGAGGTTCTTGCGAAAGCCTCTCATCAGTGATGGACAGCATGGAAGTGAACTGCACTTGATGAAAGCATTGATGGGAACACCTAGCAGGACAGGCACGGTTTTCTGAGCTCTGCTTAGATGAGACTTTAAGGGAAATAAGCTCTGCTTTAGGAAATGGATTGCCTTCTGGGTCCATCTGACAAAGTAAAAAGACTGTATATATCCAACACCTCAAATGTAGAGGGTTTTATTTTTCTTAGAAGATACGTGATTTGGGGAAGAAAGGCTGGACGAGTGCTATTCTGCTGATTGACTTTATGTCATGCTAATGCTGTTGTGTGTGATTCCTCACAGCTCCGAGGTCCAGGTCACCTGTGTGGCCTGCAGTCCTTCACTGTCCCAGAGACATGGGAACAAACATCCCTCTCAGTTGCTCTAGGCAAGCAACTGAGTCATTGATATTCATCAAGGACTTGGATGAGGGAGTAGAGTGCACCCTCAGCAAGTTTGCTGATGATACGAAACTGGGAGGAGTGGCTGACACGCCAGAAGGCTGTGCTTCCATCCAGCGAGACCTAGACAGGCTGGAGATTTGGGCGGGGGAAAATTTAATGCAATTTAACAAGAGCAAGTGTAGAGTCTTGCATCTGGGCAAGAACAACACCAAGTTCCAGTATAAGTTGGGTACTGACCTGCTGGAGAGTAGTGTAGGGGAGAGGGACCTGGGGGTCCTGGTGGACAGCAGGATGACCATGAGCCAGCACTGTGCCCTCGTGGCCAAGAAGGCCAATGGCATCCTGGGGTGTATCAGAAGGGGGGTGGTCAGTAGGTCAAGAGAGGTTCTCCTGCCCCTCTACTCTGCCCTGGTGAGACCGCATCTGGAATATTGTGTCCAGTTCTGGGCCCCTCAGTTCAAGAGGTACAGGGAACTGCTGGAGAGAGTCCAGTGCAGAGCCACAAAGATGATTAAGGGAATGGAGAATCTCCCTGCTGAGGAAAGGCTGAGGCAGCTGGGTCTCTTTAGCTTGGAAAAGAGGAGACTGAGGGGTGACCTAATCAATGTTTATAAATATGTAAAGGGTGAGTGTCAGGAAGATGGAGCCAGGCTCTTCTCTGTGACATCCAGTGACAGGACAAGGGGCAATGGGTTCAAGCTGGAACATAGGAGGTTCCACTTGAATATGAGAAAAAACTTTTTTACAGTGAGGGTGACAGAGCCCTGGAACAGACTGCCCAGAGAGGTTGTGGAGTCTCCTTCTCTGGAGACATTCAAAGCCTGCCTGGATGCGTTCCTGTGTGATCTGATCTAGGTGTTCCTGCTCCAGCAGGGGGATTGGACTAGATGATCTTTCGAGGTCCCTTCCAATCTCTAACATTCTATGATTCTGTGATTCTCTCCAGCCAAGAAGGGCCACTCCAGATTTATCTCCTGTCCATCCAAGAAGACAGAGTGCAAACCCAGTATCGGCTGTCTGGCTTCTTATCAACATCAGGGCTCGAGATGAATGACAGTGCAGAGACCTGCACGTCCTTCTCCAAGGCAAGAACTGGGATGCAAGACAGCACATCTTTGGAAGAGTCAAGAAGTAGGAGAAGTTTTTCTGGACAACTACAGTCACAGACGACAGCAATGGCATTGACGCTCAGTTGCTCCCTGAAGCAATGTCCTAGGAGCAGTAAACTGAGATCGTCGGAACTCAATTATCTTTAAGTTCCCTTCCGATCCTAACCATTCTAGGATTCCATGATTCTATCTCCTAAAATCCTGCAGAGTAAGACTAAGGAGCAGCTTTCAATTGCCTCCCTGGTAGTACTGCACAATTGCTGAGGAGGGTTTAAGAACTGGGGAATGCTTTTTTTCTTAAGAAAATAGCTAGTCTCTATGTTCAGGCCTGCTGGCTCCTTTCCAGCTAACAAGGAGAGGTGCAGTGATTGGAGGAAAACCTGATTTCTTTTCCCAGAGCTATGTATTTCAGGTCACTTGTCATATATGGCCCTTACTGGCAGTTGGGACTTTTGCCAAAGCAACGGAGTTGGTTGCAGAAAACAAGGCTGAGAGGGACAGAGAGCTTTGAGGTGGGTGAGGCTGACTAGTTAATGAAGGCAGGTTTTGGAGAAGACCTCAAGAGTATGTTTGGAGAAGATATTTAATCTGAAAGAGGGGAGATTTAGCTGTGTGGGTGGCGAGGAAGTTTCCCAGAGAAGCTGTGGATGCCCCATCCCTGGAGGGGTTCAAGGCCAGGCTGGATAAGGCTTTGAGCCATGTGGGCTAGTCGGAGGTGTCCCTGCCCATGGCAAGGGGGTGGAACTGGATGGGCTTTAAGGTCCCTTCCAACCCAAACCATTCTGTGATTAGCCCCAAGAGCTCTAGGAAATAATGAGCTGTGTTGAATTGGGGTTAGGACAATGTATGGCTGTCAGCACCGAGTTGTCCTGGAAGAAGAACTCCTCGAAGGTGAGAAAGGATGGTCCTATCTACTTCAGACAGGCTTGATGGTGGTGTGCTGGCCAAAAGGGTGACAGCTGATCACTCTTGGGAGCAATCACAGACATGGTCCCTGGTAGGATGTCACCAGACCCATGAACATCCAGCCTTGATGGTACCAAGAAATAACGCCAACAAAATGACCTGGGTGCTCACACAACCCTTTTCTCCTGCTGTGTTGGACCTAATTGAAAGAATGTGTGATTTCCTGGAGAGTGAACTTCATCCAGGTGATGCTGAAGGAGCAAAAATCACTCTGGTGGTGGAGCAATGTCCCAGCTTGGGGACATCAGGGAGCAATTTGTGCCCATAGAGAGCAGATACCATTGAAGGCACTGCTGCTGGTTGTGCTGTTGAAGGGTTAGACATGCATGGTCCATACGTACACTGGGTAAAAGCCATACTGGAAATGTTCTTACTAAACTCAAAATCCACTGAAAACAGAGAAATAAACCGGGGCATTTTCAGGCTCCACTGACATCTTGCACAGGTGAACCAGGAACCGGTACTGGATGGAAAGGAGCAAATTCCCCTTTATTGTCTGAGTTGAGATGCACTGAACTGTACTGCTGGCAAATTAACAGTCATTAAAAAGAAGTTTAACAGAAAAAAACACAGTTTTGATTTCTAAAACATTAATATGTTCTTTGGGCATCCTGCTTTAGGCAGATATTTGCAAAATCCTGGTTTCTCCACTGACTGCCAGTAACTTCTGCAGCCCATAGGGCATAAAGGGGACACAAAACCCTCTTGCTTTTTAATGGCTACTAAGACCATTTTGGGATGGCAGATTTAACCCCAGATCCACGCTGGCTGCTGCAGAGGTGCAGGACCATGGGTGGAAGGAGCAGCGGGGTGCAATTAAACACGATTGCTCATGTCATTCTCTCGGTGATCCGACAGGAGAGGCGCAGAGAGAAAGGGATTAAGTTGAAACAAGGAGGGGAGGCTGCAGAACAGAAGGGGCCAAGGTAATTTCTATCAGCTAATCCTGTTTGGTTTCCCTTTGCGGCGGGCTTTGTGGGTAAAGAGCTCACAAAGACATCAAAGGCAGAGCTTTGCTCCAAAGGAAAATGAGTCGAGCTGTCCCTCTGCGTCTGCTCCCAGTTAAACATCAGCTAGGCAGTAACTGGGCTTTTCATGTAGGACATGGGTGCAGGGAAAAGAAAGGGTGAAAAGCACAAAAGAAAAGGCAGAGGGAAAGGTTAATGCAAAAAAAAAAAGGGGGGGGGGAGAGATGGCATCCAAATCCCACTTGCGTTGTCAAAAGAAAGAAGAACAAAGGAAAAAACAAGAGACACATCTGAGAGAAGGGGTGAAAGCGGCAGCTCTCCACTGAAATGTGAAAAGCAGATGAACAAGTGGAGCAGGTGAGGAAGAGAAAAATGTGTAATAGTGAGTGATCCTGCCCCAATCTCCTGCTGCAAAGAGCACTTCCCTACAGCCATGCCCTCCCTAAACCGCCTTCGCTTGGCAGATCCTGCCCAGAGACCAGGTATTGCTGGAAATGGCTCTAATGTGACTCATTCGAGCATCTTCAGAAGAAATAAAGCACGTGCTGTTGCCTTTTATCTGCAGTGTATTAGTGCCCGAAGCGCACAACATTCAAGGAAAAGAAACTTATTGGCTGGGAAGGGGAAAACAAGTAGGAAAACTTACACTTGGTATTATAGGAGGTGTCAGCGTCCCTTTTCGTAACCCTTCCCAGTTAAAGCCTTCAAACCATCTAGAAGGGAGGGAATAATGAAACAGTTAGACACACAGTAAAAATCTCTCTGTAGCACAAAATGAAATTTAAATTGCTTAAACAGTGGGTTTCATCTGCCGCAGTCATCTTCTTCAAATTGCCCAACTAGCGTGAATAATTTCTCCTGTCATCTTTATATATGTTTTTTGGGACTAAAAATGAAGTGTGTAGAGTAACCCAGCAGTGAGACCATGGCAAGTAAAAATTACAAAGGCTCAGCAGAAAACCGTTCCTTGCTGTAGGTGTCCTGGTAGCTGCTCCTTCCTTCCAACAGGGTCAATCTGTCCCATACGACACCCCTCATGTCCTTTCTTCTCAAGGGATTGGGAGCTAAGGGCATGCACAGGGATGTCCTCCTCCTGGTTTGAGTACTTCGGGTTTGCTCGAGCTACGGCGGCTTAGGTGGATGGATGAGACCCAAGCTGAGCCTTCAATCCATCCACCCCAAAATGTCTATCCAGCCCATTTCTGTTGCTTCAAGGATGGGAGAAAGACTGGCATGGATGGATGAGATAACATGCTTCTGCAATGGGGCTCTGGCTTGTTCTTATTCCCCTCCAGCAGCGTGAAAATTTATGAGACATCACTTCACTTCACAACTCTCTCCCCTACGATGAATTAATTAACATCATGGATAAAATGTGTTCAGCTGGGGGTAAGTGGAAATAAAAAAACCCCTTGGATAATGATTCCTCAAACAAACAAACAAAAAAATCCAAGCAGGCAGTGGCCGAGTTGGATTGCTTCCAAATGCTCTTCTGAATGAGATTCATTTAAGAGTAATGATCAACGTACAAGGAGTTTGATCAAGGCAAGGTTGGCATCTAAACCAAAGCAAGGGGAAAAAAAAAGTCTGACGGAAGTTCAATCAGAGTCTAAAGCACACAAGAAGGGTAAGGCCAAAGGAGTTTAAGGGTACTTTTTTCTGAAAATGAAAGTGTTTGAAATGCACGTTTCTGTGGGTTGGATCTGAGGGATGGTGGAGAAGACACTTACTTGTGCTTTTGGATATCTTTCACTCCATTTTTCAAGTTCCCTAATCTTTCTGATGGATTGTCCCTATAAAACGAATAACAAATCGGTTACTTTCTTAAACCTTCTGAATAATTTGCTTCTTTGCAACTAAGATCAAGGCCACTATATTCCATGCGCTTACCTGCATAGTTTTTTAATTAAATTAGCAGCATTTTTGGCAATCTTCTTTGGAAATTCAATCATGTCTATTCCCCTTAATATGATGTTATAGGTCTTCATGGGGTCTGGGCCTGAGAAAGGGGGACTTTGGAGGGGAAAGAAAAAAATTAAAAGCTTGTCCTTAAACTAGCATTGGAGATGGATTAAAAAAAACCCCAAAACAACCCAAATGAAAACACAATACCCCAATGAAATGAGAAAAGGGAGATGACAACTAGCAGCGCTTTGCTTCTTCTGATCTTAACCATTTCTCAGCCAAATTGCTCTTTTCTGTGGCACCACATGCTAGCCCTCTCACTACTGCTATGGCCCAGGTCCTAACAGCCCGATGAACGGGGTCCGAGCAACGCCTGGTGGCTTATCCTCTGACGTTGCGACATGCTTTCGGTGGGGATTAATAAGGTTTCTGTTGGTTTAACTGAACAAGGGCCTGGAGGATAAGCAGCTGAGGTGATGGATCCTTTTCCAGCTCCTGTATCCTGGGAGTGAGTGATGGGGGATGAGGTGAGGAAGCTGCTGCGGCCAACACAAGCAGTAATATATACATCCAAAATTAAATAAAGGAAGGGATGGATACAGGGACTCAAATCCCCATAGTGTCAGGTCCACTTCTTCCTTTTCATGCACTGAAATTTCTCCTGCAGTCACTGCACCTCCCTGGCTGAACCACAAACCTTTTCCCCACCATGTCCAGCTCACTCTCAGTTATGGGTTAGGGCCAAAAAATGACGTTTTTTGGGTGTCATTTCACAGCACTTCCTAAAAAGCCTGCTCATGCCTTGCCCTTTTGGAGAGATCTGCATGAAAGCTGTGATTTAAAGTGGCAAAATTAATAGGTTCAGTAGCACATGCCAGCTCAGAAACCCCCTCTCAGCTAATCAGGGTGACAACGGCAGAAATATGCGGCTCTATTTTCAGCCCCGATGCCCATACCTGCCAGTCAGGAGTTCATACATTAAGATTCCCAGTGACCAGTAGTCTGCCGAAATGTCGTGACCTTTGTTCAGGATGATCTCGGGGGCTACGTACTCCGGGGTGCCACAAAAAGTCCATGTTTTCTTTCCAAATCCTATTTTCTTTGCAAAGCCAAAATCGACCTGGGGAAAAGGAGCAGAGAATCATGAGGGCAAAGCAAGAGAGGGAATGTCAGCCAGGCGCTCCGCTCCTCTTGAAGTGAAGCAAAGCAGAAAGAAAGTCTCCTCGTGGGAATATTTGCCAAACTAAAGCATCGCGGCTCATTCCACATCCAAGCAACTGTAGTGACCTTTTTGCCAATTTATCCTTCGGAACAGAAAAGGAAGATGCTTGTGAGGGAAGAAGAACAAATGCCAGCACCGAGGGTTTATTGGGAGGTATAACGTCGTATCTCAAGTTGATTTGGTTTGCCTTTTAAAATTTTTTTTTTTAACTCCCAGCCTTTACCTGAACAAGGAGCTATTTAGGCAAACTGATCATTTTGGCATCTATGGAAAAATTCAGATTTCTCTCCCAGTATAGAGAGCAATGCAGCACAAGCGTCCTCCCAGTCCTCCCAATTTACCTGAGGCTGTTACAATGCACTGGCAGGCTCAGAAACCTCAGCGTGGCCCTACAGCAGTGCCCTATGGAACCGGCAAACACGGAAAATCAGATTATACTGGGAGCTGAAGCTATCCTTTGGGATCCAGGCGGAGCTCAGGTTAATATCACTGTATTTTTAGCTTTCCTCCCTGCCCTCCCCTGCCCAGAGCTGTATTCCATAGGACACTGCTGTCCCTTGATGGCTGCGAGATGCTCTTGTACCCTCCTGTGCTGGGCAGGGGCAAAATGTCCTATGTGGTCACAGTCCCACAAGGGATCTGGGACACTTCTGGTGGTATTATGGATGTGTTGAGGGAGATCAAAATGTCTGAGGCGCTGGGGGTTGGTGATCAATGAGGCTTTGAGCAACCTGGTCTAGTGGGAGGTGTCCTTGCCCATGGCAGGGGGTTGGAACTCTATGATCTTTAAGGTCCCTTCCAACCCAAACCATTCTGTGATTCTATGATGGGACCAACTGACACCCCAGTCCAGACCCTCCTGAGGTGGGAAGGAGGACAGCCCTGCACCTCATCCTCCTCTATCACCCAATACCTTGCTGGACACCCCAGCCTCAGCAAAATGCTGCAGAGGATCAACCCTGATGCCATTCTGATGATTTAGTGCCGAGGTGACACATGGTGGCTGCCACCAGGCTGTAAAGGTCCATGATGGTGATGGTCTGACTTGCTGCTCTTGAGAGTCCCTTCCCAAAGGCAGGGAAGAGTCCCCAGGTCGAGGGACAGAGCCCATGTGCCTGCCTTAACCTCCGGGGAGGGCAGAAGCCCCTCTCCGATGCAGCATTTTTTAGGGGTGCATTGCCCCATCCTTCCCTGATGGCCCCTCAAGTGCCCGCACCCCCCAGCACCTCCCACCACCAGAAGTCCTTCTTGTCTTTTCCCCATCCCCACAGTCTCCCCTGACATTTAGGGGGTACCCTACCCGCAGGGCACCTCTGCTCTGATTTTTGAGGCTAAGTGAACAAAGCAATGCAGTGAAACTCATCAGAGACTCCCTAATTTGGGGGGTGGAGGTCAAACTATTTTTTAGTCTTTCAGTTACTCCAAAACGTCTGGGTGGGTTTCTCCTGCTGCTCTTCTCTAACCATTCCCACTGGAGGACCACAGAATTTGTCTTTCCCCGAGCCTCTCTCTACTGGAGGCTGGGAAGACGTCTGGGTGGTGGGTGACAACACCCTTGCCCTCATCTCATCTCAGCATCTCCTGATGGCCACCATCAGAGCTAAGACCCTGGACTGGGTGGACTTTGCTACTGACTCTCTGTGGCTAATCCCATGTTCTCCTCTATCCCCAACACCAGCTGTCTGCTAGTAGCGGTGATTCTTTTTGGGCAAAACCAGATGTTGCACACACTCACCAGTTTGGCATAACCTCGATGATCCAGGATGAGGTTTTCCGGCTTGAGGTCCCGATAAATGATCCCCTTGGAATGCAAATAGGCAAAAGCTTCGACCACGCACGCTGTGTAAAACCTGGTGGTCGAATCCTCAAATGAACCTCTATGTAAAACAAGAGAGGGAAAGGCGACAAAACCACTAGATCTCTTCGCTTACTACTTGATTCACCCTACTGTTGAAATATCTACACATTCAGTAGAATCACTCTAATACCAGAAAAGTGGCTGTTGCTAAACTTACCTTTATATATAAATTAAATCGCATTTCCATTTTTGAAGTTACCATCTTTGCCTTCAATCCACCTTCACGTCAAACATGTATATCCAATATACTGCAGGTTTTATTTTATAATTTCATCCCACAGAATTAAAATTTACAAATCATTATCTTGATTTTTTAATTATAATCTTCAGCTTTTGGGTGCTAAAGCAATTTTGAGCTGTGGAAATCAAGAACTCCCATACCAATGTTCACAACTGAGACAAAAGGCAGACAAATGAGACTTGAAGGGTTAATTGCAAATTCAGCACAAGCTGCGCTTTTGGATCCTCCTTTCAGGACCAGTTTGCAACCGGTTTTCTAAAGCAAATCACAGCCCCCTGCATACTGGAAGTGGGCAGTGGGAGCTGGCTGAGCTCAGAAGCTGAGTTCAGAAGTGCATCTAAGCTAGATGGCAGCAGAACCACAACTTAAAGCTGCAAGAATTAGAGATGAAATTATCAGGCTGGGACAAGGACGATGCAAAACACCACCCGCACCTGCTAACTTTGCTACGGCTCTCGTTTTAATGGTCCGGAAAAGGCACACTGTTTGGAAAAGGAAGAATTACAAAAAAATTCATTCTAGGTAATTAAAAAATAATTTAATCTTTGCTTTCCAATCAATCCTCCTGATGAACTTCTTCCACTTTCTAAATTTAATTAAATTATGTTCCAATTAGTAGCCTATTCCATAGTCACAGAGGCACATAACTTGCACAGCCTACATACACCCACACGACCCACCTGCCACCTACCCGCACATCAACCACTCCAAGCTCAAACCAACCACAGCAGGAAATTCCAGGACTGCATTTGCTTATGCATTATAGCACAGTATGTAATTACATGCTTTCCTGTTTTCTTTTTTTTTTTTTCCACAGCACTTCTGTGGCCCGGCTCCTTGCAAGGTGTGGATTTTCTGCACGATCCTGTTTCCCACTTTGATGAGCAGATCTTGGTTACCATGTGATATCTGGACTAAAAGCCCAAGCAGGACTATTGACTTCTTCCTGCTCATTGCTATCATACCTGACTGTGTCAAAAATATTAAGAAATATCCACAGATATTATTTATCGCAGTGCCTCCGCGATAGAGGTGGATGATGCTATTCACAGTTCCAGAGGGTGGGCAGTGGAGCAAACATTGAGATGGAAAAAGCAACGGGAAATGGTGATATTTCAGATGACTTTGAAGTGGTTTGATTTTTTCACCTTGAAAATGCCCTTTCCCACGGGCACTCCCATGTGAACTCTCACTAGTGCCACTGCTGCCTTAGGGCCTTGGTTTCTAAGTCCGGAGCCCAAAACGGCCATGACAGTAACGCAGAAAGGTGCTGGCACTGGAAGGACCACATCTCCAGACTGTGTCTTGCAAGACCACAGCAAGACTGGCCTTGACATTGCATCTTCCGCAATGCCTGGCCACACCCTGCAGAGTCCTTTTCTGCCATCATACTTAGTCCCCAAAGTCTTTGTAACCCTTAGGACAGTCACACACTTCTCTACCAGGTACCCCAGCCTCCAGCCAGGCTTCCAAATGGGAGAAACTGTAGGAAGGGCACTGAGGACACAGCCGTAACTTCTGTGGCTTTAAAAGGTTATTGTTCTAGGTAATGAAAAAATAATTAATTAATTAGATTAAAATTAAAATATGCCACCAGCTATTTAGAGGTACGCTTTAGAGATTAAGATATAGGGCAAGGGCAGTCAAAGACAACTTGTAGATGCTATTCATCCCATGACTACCACCGCTACCATCGCTGCTTTTTGTATTTTTTCAGAGAGGCCAAGAGAAAGCAGCTCTGTATAAATCTTGACTTCTATAAAGCCTTGCACATGTTGGACACAACCTAAATTAGTCTTTATTCTCAGTTATGACCGGATTAACTTTGTCTCTAGTCAACTGCATAGGAACAAAAGTAGCTCCTCACCTTTATGGGATCTTAAATGTGGTAAGATCCAGATTTTACCCACGAAAGATGAACACCTCTGGTTATCTGAAGGCGTATTAGAAAAAATTTCACTTTTCAACATAATTGTTTCTCAAAACTCACCTGTCCCTGAGAATTGTCCAGAGCTCTCCACCTAGACAGGCCTCCATCAGCATGTACAGGTACTTGCTGTCCTTGAACGTCCTGTAGAGCCTGTCATTGGCAAATGAGAAAATCAGAAAGAAATCCACAATATGAGAGAAGGCACCAAGTCTTCCCACTTCTCCCATACCATAGCCTTCATCCCAGGAAGCACCACAAGTCTAAGGGTGTCTTTCAGAGATAGCATTACATCCAAGGAGAACGTTTCCATGTCTCTCTGTGGGTGAGATTTCAGCAGAAAAGGATGGGAATCCGAATTGCAAAGTGGATCATGGACCTCAGAAGAAGAGGTCATCACTATTCTCGGTACTACACACAAAATCCGCCATTTCTAATGGCATAGCCTGAAATTTTAATAGCAACCCTATCGTCATATTCTTCATACTACAGAGCCTGGCTGCAGACAGGCAATCTTCCTTCCATCTGATCATTTCAAAGGACCCTGCCCAATTTGTGATTCCTTTCAGAACTTAATCCCACCGATCCAGTAGAGTTTAAAGAGAACCCACTGACACGCAGGTAGCTTGAAGTACTCTTCCTCTTCCTCCCAGGGACTGAATGGGGAGGAAAAATTGCCTAAAGGCAATGGGCCAGGCTTTACGAACCCATCCTCCTTCTCAAGCGCAATCTAAATTGTGCGGTAAAATCCGTGTTTCATATGATGTATTAAACACATGGAATGATAGCACTATGGAAATAAAAGTAGAGAACTGAGTATTAGCTGTTTTATTTAATTTTAACGTCAAAATACCTTTGTACCTCCCATCACATCTGTAGTTATATCGGTTCAGGTTGCCTGCAGGAACGAGCCCGCTGGATGTAGATACTGGAAGGTTTCTTTGCAGCTGCGCTGTTTAGAATTGACTTTTTAAAGCTCCCAGCTTCAGAGCAGAAGGGGATGAAGAGGGATGGATATTCTGTTGTGGTGTATCAACTGCTGCATTCATGGGAGTTTCCAAGAGCTAAAAATTAAAGGGCTGATGCGACACCATATAAATTAAAACAGGTGGTTTTGCAAATTCTAGTTCTTCCCAGCTAGTGATAAATCCTGTTATTAATATATTTTATGGAGCTGTGTGATGGACCAGAGTGAAAACACAGCAGCATTTGGTGCCTTTCGAAGACATTCAGTTAAATATTAACTTAAGGTACGTGGCAAAACATCCTGGCAGCTACAGCTTGGCTCTGATATGCTTTCACATCACAATGCTAGACAACATTTGTCTCCTGTCTGTGTTTTGCGCAGCATCCAGCACACAGTTCAGCAGCAGCTACCTGCTTGATTTTTTGCATCTTTAACAGAAAAAGATCCCAGCAGGCACAGCTGGGATGCAGGCAGGAGTTTGTGTACCCAATATGCTCGGTGCTTATCTACCTGGGAAATACTCTGTAGCTAAAAGGTACTATTTGCAGCCGCAATAAAATGTAAAGTTAAAAAAAAAATAACCCGTGTTTTAGATCTTCCCTCCCTCTGGTATTACCTCTGTTGACATTTAAAACCTCAGTTATAACCTGCTTCTAAAAAAAAAAAGTTGTAAAGAACCTTCTGACCATTTCATATGGTTAAATTTTTTGCGTTTAATAAAAAAAATGCTGTTTCTTGCCAGGGCAAAATAAATTTATCTTAATAAAAATTTAATCTACACTAAGGTTTACAGTGAACCCACATATTCAAGAATCCAAAATATGAGTACCTAGTATTTTGAATTGCTCAGTAATTTAAATACTTCTGAAATAAGGCATTGCTTTCTCTAGTTAAAGTACCCTGCTGAAAAATTGCTTTCCAGAAAATTTTATAGGCACAAAATTTGTGCTAAAATATGCAGGAAAAAATCAAATATTATTTATCAACTGTAATAGAAGCATATAGTTTATACATGATGAAACCACGATATTTCAGTAGATCAAGTAGTCATAAGTTTGGAATGTCATCATATTTAAAATTATTTTTATTCATTTTCTTATTCATCTAAATATTTGCAGAGCCAGTGGAGACCTCCACAGCTCAACACTTGTTTGGCCCTTTCAGAGCATTTTATTCTGTAAAATTCTTAGTTTATTTACAAGTACGTTTTATTTAGCAATACCTGGCCTCTCCTGCTCCTTTTGCCTGGTTTAATCCATTTTAACAACCAAATGGAACTGCTCTTCAAAGTTTTTTAATTAATAGTTTAATGAATTTTAAAAAAATTTGGGTTTTTTTTCAGACTTTTGTCTTTCTTGTCCTGATACTCCATAGGTTGTGTCCTTCTTCCAAGATAATTTTAAACCCACCTTTCACCTGCCCTCTCAAAACCAAATTAATCTACCAACACGCACCCAGAAAAAATATTCTCCCAGTTGGCCCAAGAAAGGGTACAATCACGTTATGAATTATTTTAGGATAGATGCTAGAACAACTTCAAATCACTGGGGACATGCAAAAGGAGAAGCGAAGGAGAAGCGCAGACACAGGGCTTGATAAACCAGAGAGGATCTTCTCGCTGCAGCATGTGGAATAGCAAAAGGCTGGACTTCATGACTTAGAAAGTTCCTTCTTGGTGCAGGATTTCCACGGGGTATTAAAAATAGTTAAGTGAGGCTTGCTACTGTACAGGATAGGAATTATTGCGTGATACGGAAGGAAAAGACCTCTGTCTAACACATCCTTTTTTTCACCTGCCTACTGAAAGAATAAAAAATGGGAATGAAGAAGGATTTATTTTAATGGCTATGAATATCAGTGGCTCCATTAAGAAACGTTTGCAGGCTGGGGCTTTTTATTTAGGAGTGGAATATTTCTGGAAATGGTGTCAAAATGTCCCTCTGGTTGGCTGGCGACATACTTCACCCTCCTTCATATCCCCAGCCTGAGCCACAAAATCAATCTATAGGCTGAAATATTCCCCAAGGTATATTTGGCTCTAGCTTAGGTAACAGGGGCATGTTCGTGAATCAAATATTACAGCATGAAGGAAATGGCAGCTGGGTAAGGTGTCAGGCTGCAGTTGTCACCCATGAATCAAGAGGTGAAGCCATGGGCTCTGGGGGAATCCCAGGGATCAGCCTGGGAAGGAAACACCCCCTTAGTGGCAGATGGGTGGTCAGCCTGGTCTTTGCATTTATCGTAGGGGTTTGGTTTCTTTCCTGAGTTAGTATGTCTCTCTGGACCAATTTTTGGGAGTGGGGTTGATCTCTTCTGGCAAAAGGCAAGTGCTTCAGGCATTTCTTTGAGGACACGGCACCCTTGGCTTAGCTATATATCTCCAGCTGGGTGACAGGCATTGGTCTGCCAGAGGCCCTCAGCACCCACCGCTCTTATCCTGACCTCCACCATCTAAAGACCCATCTCTGCTTCCTACTGACAGATACTCGGAATTCTTGAAGAGGCAGAGAACTTTATCATTGGGTCAAAATGAACAAAAATGCCCGGCACCTGATTTTATTCACTGAAGAATTGCATCTGCTGAATTGCATCTTGGTGGGGGGGTGCATGATTTTAGGGCATTTGCCTGTGATGAGTCAAGGGACACTGAGCTGATCTAGCTAATCCAGCCTAAAGAGAAGCGCTGGATACAACCCTTTGTTCAGATGGCAGCGCATGATCTCGAAAGATTTAACCTTGCCTTCCAGCTTCCTTCTGTGCAACGGAAAATTCAGAGATTCTGAACCTTGAGCAAAGGCAATGCTGAGTCATGGTGCATACGTCTACATGGAACATTGCTCATTGGCACCACCAAGCTTTGCCCAGGCTGGAGGTGTCCTTGTCCCAGGAGCAACAAAGCCATGTGAGCATGGGATGGGGCCAATGTAAACCAGTTCAGACACCAGTTTAGTTTAGGCTTGGATGGACATCCCCCATGGGCTTAACCCACGACAGCTGAGTAATCCTGTGTTTGCCTGGAGAAGACCTTAACCCATGCTCCATATCTGCAGTCCCTCGCAGGGAAGCTATGGCTAACAGGTTTGTCTGGTGATGGATGGATTATTCCTATGTGGGTTTACAAATACTGAGATCAGCTGTGCTCTGCTCCACCCCCCAGCAGCACAGACAGTGGCAGGATGGTACCTCACGATGAAGTCTGAGTGTGCACTCTGCATGATCTGCTTCTCCGAGCGGATGTGCTCCTGCTGCCGTGTGTCCACGATGTGCCGTTTCTTCAGGATTTTCATAGCAAACGTCTTTGACTCTTCGCTTTTCAGCTGGACCTTGGGTAGAGCAGGCAAACGTAACCATTAGAAGCCAGGCGCGTCGCCCCATGAGGAAAAAGCGCCAGGGAGATACCCCACAACTGGGGGCGGACCCCCTGCCCTGTCAGGCAGAGGAGGGGGAACTGAGGGATGGGGAGGGTTGCGAGAGGGTCCCTGCTCGGTGTCGTGGGCAAACAGCCCCTCTGCCTGTTGCATGTCCCCGCGTTCCCCTGAGCAATAGGTTTGCAGCCTTGGACATTAAAGGGGAGGTAGGTGGGGAGATGCGGGAAGGTTCCCCTGAGAGGTTTCCAAGGGCGCATTCAGACTGCCTCAGCCAGGAAAGAAAGAAGGGTGCTTGTGGTAGGCGACTCCATTCTCAGAGGATCGGAGGGGCCCATTTGCAGACCGGACCCGAGCCGTAGGGAAGTGTGCTGCCTCCCTGGGGCCCGGGTCAGGGATATAACTAGAAAACTCCCGGAGCTGGTTCACCCCACTGATTACTACCCATTACTCGTAGTTCAGGTGGGCAGTGATGAAATTGCTCAGAGGAGCCTGAGAACTATGAAAAGAGATTTCAGGGGTTTAGGGCGGATAGTTCAAGGAGCGGGTGTGCAAGTGGTGTTCTGTTCTGTACCTTCTGGGGAGGTGCAGGATATGGGGTGGGCTAGGAGAACACAAGTCATGAACAATTGGCTGAAGGGCTGGTGTCGAGACAGGAACTTTGGGTTCTTTGATCATGGGGCGGTTTACTCAGCCCCTGGCCTGTTGTTGAGGGATGGAACTCGTCTGTCTCATAGGGGGAAACGCATCCTAGCACAGGATCTAGCAGGGCTCATTGAGAGAGCTTTAAACTAGATTCGAAGGGGGATGGGGCTGTAACGGGGCTTGCAACAGTGGGGCATCACTCTAGTGTTGATAAGGACCGGGGGTCCTCCCACCCTCGTAGGGTGAAACTGGCATGCTCAGCTCGCTCCCTGAAATGCCTCTACACAAATGCGTGCAGCATGGGGAATAAGCAGGAGGAGTTAGAAATCCGTGTTCGGTCAGGAGATTATGACCTGGTGGCAATTACAGAGACATGGTGGGACAGCTCACATGACTGGAATGTAGTCATGGGTGGCTATACCCTTCTCAGGAAAGACAGGCCAGCAAGGCGAGGGGGGGAGTTGCTCTTTATGTGAAAGAACAACTTCAATGTATTGAGTACTGTCCAGGGGTGGATGATGAGTGAGTTGGGAGTTTGTGGGTGAGAATTAAGGGACAGACTGGCATGGGTGATGCTGTCGTGGGTGTCTATAACAGGCCACCGGATCAGGACAAGGAAGTCGACGAGGCCTTCTACAGGCAGCTGGTAGCAGCCTCGCAGTCACAAGCCCTGGTTATTGTGGGGGATTTTAACTACCCTGATATTTGCTGGAAGGCCTACTCAGCCAGCCATCCGCAGTCCAGGAGGTTTCTCCAGTGCATTGATGATAACTTCCTGATGCAAATGGTGGACGAGCTGACTAGGAGAGGAGTGATGATAGACCTTATTCTCATGAATAAGGAGGGTCTGGTTGAAGAGGTAAAGGTTGAGGGCAGCCTTGGTTGCAGTGACCATGAGGTGGTGGAGTTCAGGATCTCAAGTGGCCGTAATAGAATTCAGAGCAGAATAGCAACGCTGGACTTCAGTAGGGCCAACTTCAGCCTTTTCAAGCAATTGCTAGGGGAAATCCCGTGGGACAGGGTACTTGAAGGGAAAGGGGCCCAAGATAGTTGGTTAGCGTTCAAAGAGTGCTTCTTCCAAGCTCAAGATTGGTGCCTCCCAACAGGTAGGAAGTCAAGGAAGGGTGCCAGGAGGCCTGCATGGTTAAACAGGGACCTGCTGGGCAAACTCAAGTGTTTTGGAGGGTCTACAGATCATGGAAGGAGGGGCTGGCCACTTGGGAGGAATATAAGGATGTTGTCAGAGAGTGTAGGGAGGCAACTAGGAAAGCTAAGGCCTCCTTAGAATTAAACCTTCCTAGAGGGGACAAGGATAATAGAAAGGGCTTCTTCAAATCCATTGCAGATAAGGCTAACACCAGAGGCAATGTAGGCCCACCGATGAATGTGGGTGCTCTGGTGAGAGAAGATACAGAGAAGGCAGAGTTACTGAATGCCTTCTTTGTCTCTGTCTATACTGCTGGAGGCTTTCCTGAAGAGTCCCATACCCCTGAAGCCCCAGAGGAAGTCAGGACAAAGGAGGAGTTTGTTCTGGTAGATGAAGACTGGGTTAAGGAGTGGTTAAGTAATCTGGACACCCATAAATCCACGGGTCCTGATGGGATGCACCCACGGGTGCTGAGGGAGATGGTGGAAGTCATTGCTAGACCCCTCTCCATCATCTTTGGCAAGTTGTGGGAAACAGGGGAGGTGCCTGAGGACTGGAGGAAAGCAAATATCACACCAGTCTTCAAAAAGGGCAAGAAGGAGGACCCGGGTAACTATAGATCGGTCAGCATCACCTCCATCCTTGGAAAGGTGATGCAACAACTTATTCTCCATGCTCTCTCTAGGCATACCAGGGATAAGAAGGTCATTAGAGGCAGTCAACATGGCTTCACCAAGGGGAAGTCACGCTTGACCAATCTGATAGCCTTTTATGAGGACATTACCAGGTGGATAGATGATAGTAAAGCAGTAGATGTGGTCTATCTCCATTTCAGTAAAGCATTTGACACCGTCTCCCACAGTATCCTCGTGGCTAAACTAAAGAAGTGTGATCTGGATGATCAGGTAGTGAGATGGATTGTGAACTGACTGGAGAAAAGAAGCCAGAGAATTGTGGTGAATGGGATGGAGTCTAGTTGGAGGCCTGTATCTAGTGGAGTCCCCCAGGGTTCGGTATTGGGACCAGTGCTGTTTAATATATTCATCAAGGACTTGGATGAGAGAGTAGAGTGCACCCTCAGCAAGTTTGCTGATGATACGAAACTGGGAGGAGTGGCTGACACGCCAGAAGGCTGTGCTTCCATTCAGTGAGACCTAGACAGGCTGGAGATTTGGGCGGGGAAAAATTTAATGCAATTTAACAAGAGCAAGTGTAGAGTCTTGCATCTGGGCAAGAACAACTCCAGGTACCAGTATAAGTTGGGTACTGACCTGCTGGAGAGTAGTGTAGGGGAGAGGGACCTGAGGGTCCTGGTGGACAGCAGGATGACCATGAGCCAGTACTGTGCCCTCGTGGCCAAAAAGGCCAATGGCATCCTGGAGTGTATCAGAAGGGGTGTATCAGTAGGTCGAGAGAGGTTCTCCTGCCCCTCTACTCTGCCCTGGTGAGACCTCATCTGGAAGGTGTTGCTAGCTAATGTATAACTTCCACAAAGCCTTTTTCTACAGCTAGCAACAAACACACTGGCTCTGGCAGGGCAAAACAGTCCTTGGAAGTTTGGAGAGGATGAGCAGAGCTGGCTTTTCAACAGCGCTGTTTGGTCAAGTCTTTACTTTTAAAGTTAAACCTCAGCAACCTATTTTTAGCCTTATTTCCTGAGACGAGGTTGAAGGGAGTTGTTTGCTTGCACTCCAACATAACCCTGGTAAGTTCTGAACCCCCAGCCATTCCCAGGAGCAGTACCTAGCCCAAAGCCCGCTGGACCAAAGCCAGCCTTCCCATCTTGGCCATCCCCTCTTAGTCACAACCAGACAAGAAAGGAACCTTGTCAGTGACCTACCAGGCCTCTTGGTTTGCAAAATACCCCCCCCCAGCTGCTCACAATAGTACCATCGGTTAAATTCTTTCCCTGCTTTACAGTAAGAGGTGCCATTTGGTGACTTCTGTTTTGGTTTTCTGTCATCAAGCCCCATCAGAAATCCAGCTTGCCTTTGAATTTAGGAGACAACACTCATGCAATCGCCATTTATTTAATATAATCTCTATTTTTATATTTTCTTGGTGACAGAAATATGGGCTGATGAGAGACATGGCACCTTTCACACTTTTCCCAGGCTGCACACCATAACCTTAAACAATTTCTTCTGTGTTTGCTTTGTACATGTAACAGTGCTAGTTGCAGGGAAAATGGAAGGAGGGATGGTGTCCTCAGCAACCCATCTTTTCCAGAAATCAAACCGATACTCTTATGTCCACAAAGACACCTACAGCTTAAGAAAATCAAACCCAAAAGGCTGATTTGCAGCCTGAGATTCCTGACACCACTACAAGTGATTCAGAAATAAACCCTAATAGATGAGAGTCCACCCATCTACAACCAAAGTTTCCATCTCAAGTTCTTCGATATGTATATATGTGCGTATGTATTTCTCTATCTGTTTTAAAACCACTTGGTCTCCAGATTTGTGGCTTCTGTTTTTCCCTGCAGCCGCAAGCATCTCTGAGCCCACGTTAAACTTTTCCTTTTCCCAAGATGCTATTCTGCATCTCACAGACTCATAATTATTATTTTTGTAGGAAGCCTGTGTTTGCCATTTGCTTTTCAGGGTATAAAGACCTACCAATCCACATAAAATGAAGAAAAACATTTTTCCTCATCTCTGCAGATAAATGCTGCCCAGCTATTTATCAAACTTGTGGTTTGACCACAGCTCAAGAAGTTCTGCATGTATGGCAGACTGAAAGTGATAAAAATATTTTTGGTTTGGGTTAAGATTTGGGGTTTTTTTGTTTGTTTCATGTTGAAAAAATGGCATGTGGACTTCAACTGTTTGAACTAAATTATTGGATATTATCCCATCAAACCAGGCTGTTTCAGGGGAGCAGGGTGAGAAGTGAGGAATGAAATGATGAAGAAAGTGAAGGTAAAATCTGGGCTGAGCACAATTTACCAAAGCTTGCCCAAAAAAAAAAAAAAGTTTACTATTACTCAGCACATACTACTGGAGAACTTATCCCTCTTGCTTTCCATGGGAATCCACATTGTGCGGTTTCCCATCAGACC
This sequence comes from Pterocles orientalis, assembly GCA_011057875.1. Classification (NCBI taxonomy): domain Eukaryota; kingdom Metazoa; phylum Chordata; class Aves; order Pterocliformes; family Pteroclidae; genus Pterocles; species Pterocles orientalis. The sequence continues at coordinate 647,364 of WKFP01015052.1, read as the reverse complement.
ATCTAATGATTGACAAGCTCAATCAACTGCCACACAAATTATTTCAAACACAAGTCTCTTCAAATCCCTATTAGATATTACAGGTCAAATTTATTTTATTTCAGCCTGTATTTTTTTAAGCCTAGGCTGTCAGCAGACAAACAACAATGAACAGTGGAACCAAGAAAGTAGCTCCAGGATCAAATATAAACTTTCTTGGTCAATCTGGACATGACACATTAAAAAAAAAAGGAAAAAAAGTTATTTAGCGCTCTAAACTTACTTGAAACATAAATTTCTGTTTTCCTAGTATTAGTCTGTACTAGACATCAGTGTTAAAAATAAACACATAAATCTGGTGAAGGTTCGGAAGAATAAATTTCAATATTTTATAACAAAGGATAGTATGAATGAATCCCAGTGTGTTCCTTTCTGATATTCTCATTTTGATACAATGGATTTTGACTACCTGATTTTTGTGTCTTTCATTACAAAGGCTATTTATTTTATTAACTACGCTTTTTTCAGAGATGCCTGGGCACATGATGGAGAGTCTGGGAAAGCAACCTGCTTTCCTAGACATACCTGCACTGCTTCAAAATAACTATAGGAAAGGAAATTATTAAAAGGAAGCAGAAGGCAGAGGTTTTATTTCATGTCTGATGATGTTACTGCTGCCATAAATGTTTAAATATCAATCAGGTGGCTACAATTAACTAATGCAAGACTTTGACCCAATGCCCCATGAGAACTCAGATCCATTTTCCATTCCCACTTTGTCCTGCTTCATAACACAGAGGATTTGTGAGAGTTTGGGAGTGTGGGGGGATTCATTTGCATTAAATGTATCGATGCACCAAACCAAGCCGCTGAGGTACCAAATCTCAGGCTTACATTTTGCATCACCTGGCTGTCCATCTGGAAAATGAATCCTGCTAAATTATCCTCCTCCTTCAACATGCCCAAGTCCTCCCCTTGCTTTGGTGTTTCTGCCAAATGTGGTAACTGTAGGACTAGTTTTATGACGTAAAGCTGGGGAGCTCCATGTCATTTCTATTGTTCTTTTAAACAGTAATTTAAAATATTAAGCTCATGATATTTAATAGAAAAAAAAGTCTAATCATTTCAAAAGTAGGAAAAACAATATCCAGGACTTACCTGGACTTACTATTTAAAAAAAAAAGCATTAATGTTGAGAATGGGCTGCTGAGAATATCCTGTTCTCCAGTTATAATGAAAAAATAGCCCATGGAGCCACAGAAGCCACAAGGATCTTGACTCTCGGCTCAGAAGGATGGGGATATCTTGGGCAGGAAGCTCAGCCTCCCAAGGAAACCCAAAAAATCTCCTAAAATCTCCTAAATGTTTCAGAAAAGGGAAAAGCATGCAGTTTTCTACAGAAGGCAGTTTGCAAAGGAGCCATCCTTGCTACACGGCTCACAAAATCAGCTTTCACACTCTTGGAAGCAACATCTTGTAATTCAAAGACTCCAGAAGTATTGACTCAGTGGAGACCTGCTGGCATGCTGAGTTTCAATCTCTTCTCCCAAAGCAGCGGAGCTGCTAAGAGGACGGACACAAGGTAACTATCAGCCTCCATCTCCCCCAGCCTTTTTTTTGCAAGTTAAAAAGATTTCTGGTCCTATTCCTCCTCCTTTTTTCACTCCTCCCCTCACATTGCCCTTACCCAGTCATTGCTCTTTTAACCAGCACAACAATCTCCCAAATTATCTCTCTTGGAGATTCAGAGCATTGATGGTAAGAGCAAACACTGAGGCCACTGTAAATGTCCACATTCAATGATAATATTAAAGTCGTGTATCTGCTTTAAAGTCCATTGCAGGAGAAAATTAGAAATGGAATTTATGGCACTGATCGTACTCCGTGCATTTCTTTCCACCTTCACGCACACGTTTCAGCTTTCCATTTTATGTCCATCTCATCACTGAGCTCTGGCACATGGTCCATGGCTGCAATTTTGCCTCCAACTTGCACAGACTTCATTGCAAAAGGCAAAGCTGTCTGAACAGCAAACCTCCCCCAAGAGCAAACCCAGACCAGCCTTTTCAGGGCAATAATCGCCAAACCAGTGAATCCCAGTAAAGCTGTAGGTACCATCGATGCTTTCCTGGTCGACTCCCTCCTGGTGAGCTCTTGCCTTCTCTGTTTAAATGAAGCTCAGGAGGGGAATATAAGCCCTTTCGGTGGTGGAATAAGAACATATTTTCTAAGCAAAAGACAAAAAAATGCAACAGGGAGTGTAGCTCAATAAAGCTCAAACACCATGCTGAAGAGGGGATGTACAGAGCCAGAGAGAGAAGAGGTGAGATGAATTAGATCAGGACGTTCTGCAGGATTCCTATCCAGGAAATGAACCGCACCCCAGTGACAAAAATAACTGCAGAAATGTTGTTTATAACTAAATGAGCCAATTGTAGAAGTAAAATAGAATAAGAAATAGCTGCTTTTGTTTTGCATATATGTATTTTGCATATATATTTACACACATATATGCACAAATATAAAAATATGACTCTATAAAATCTATACGGCATACATAATAATATGCATACATAATATAAACATAAATACAACATAAAATACATACATATATATATATATATATATGAATTTTTCAAAACATTCTGGTCCAAGCACTGAGGTGATGGGACATCACACTCATACTTGGAGCTGTGGCTGCCTCTTCCACCAGCAGGGATTAGCTGGACAGGGCTACACAGGAAGAGCCAGGCTCTTCTGTCTTTTAGCTTCTTCCTATCACAGGAGCTCATGGTGATTGCCAGCCTTGTCAAGAGGCAGCTATTCCTGTCCTCCATGTGGGACACCCTTACAGACCTCTGAAGCAAGGAATCCCTATTACATTGGGGTGGATGGGAGGCGAAGCAAGCAGCTTTCTTCTGTGCTGGCCCCAAAGCCGTGATCTCCCCATGTGCCTTGCAGTTGCGTGTCACCCATGGAGCACCGTCCAGCCAGCGTCATGGCCTCGTCATCTCCCCTTTGGCTGTGTGTCAGCATGGTGCCCCGTCCCTATGTCATCAGGTTGTTTTTTTGGCAGCCTGAGTCATCATGACAAAGCTGCCTCTGAGCGAACCCAAACAGATGGGCGCTGTCTGCAAATACACTCAAGAAGTTCCCTTGAACACGACACGAGGACATGGCAGGGAAATGGGTTTCATTTTGCTGCTAATAAGTTGAACTCACAAGACTGTTTTTAGCTTCTCAGCACTGAGAAAATAATGCTGCTTCAGTAAAGAAACTTGAAAAAGTCCATTATGAATGGGGTGAAGATGTCTTGGTTGTGAGTTGAGTAGAAGAGGAACTCTACAAGATTGGGGCAAGATGCAAACGCATCTTGGGGAGAAAGGGAAGGAAAAG
>WKFP01015052.1:616784-643969 GCA_011057875.1 Pterocles orientalis | reverse complement strand
GGAGAGGAGAGGAGAGGAGAGGAGAGGAGAGGAGAGGATGGACAGTAGAAGAAGAAAAGGACATGAGAAAAAGACACTCAACCTCTCCTGCTTTTCCAAGTCCTTGTTTCATTAGACCTCATCTGGCTTCTCTTCATTTTCCTGTGCTTATATGAAAATGTTGGAACCATTCCAAAAGCATTTCTTTGTTTTATGGTGTATAAATTTCTCCAACTTCCAAAACACACAGAGCACTCCAGGCCTAATTTTTTTTTTTAAACACAGTGATAATTCACATACAAATAAATATGGTTTTACAGCCTTGGCTTTTTTCAGACTTCCTGGGAAAATGGATATTGATGAGACAAAATCCAGGCCTCAATGGAAAATAAGAATGAATGTATCTGTATGCTTTTTATCCTTCCTCTTCCTCTGCCTCTATTTACTATAAATCATATATGTGTATTATATATAGTTGACCAATATGAGTAATTTCCATGCAACTCCAGTCAGGACTGAACTGGTACAATGCAAATTATCTTGAAAATCAGTAAACTCTAATAAATATTTACCAGGATGTAAAACAATCCCCAAACTAAGGATTTCTTTTCAGTGATGACTCGTGAGGTGCCTGAACCTTGCCACACCTAGCCCGAGACTATGCTGTTTTAACTGTGCTTATTTAATTCATATCTGGTCTTCTCTTCCTGTATGATCTTTTTCTAGGAGAAGTCAGCAGAGAATCTCTCCCCATTTTCTGAATTCACACTTACTGCAGATGGTGTGCCTGTGGGTTACAGCTCTTGCATGGCTGTGGGTTTTCCAAGAAGCCCTGCAATTACGCTTTTTTCTCCAGGGAGCTGCTGCAGATAATATTGGCCACTATGGTTACCCTCTGCAGCCTCCTGAAACCATGGAAGAGCAACAGACCCCAGGGCATGAAAGCAGAGGTGAACACATATTTACAATTACTGTTTATCCTTCCTTCATTTTGGTAGCTACGTAGAGGTTCCAACTGGAACAGTGTTTGTCACTCAAAAACCCCCAGATTTCTTCTGTTGACCCTCAAGGGAGCTGGCCAGGCTCCTAGCTAAATGGGAACACACAGGGAGCGGAGTTTGGGCAAGGAAAAAATATTCCCTTTACTCTGCAGATGTGGCTTTTCCCTAAACACACAGTAATGGGGAGCTTTTAGGAGCTGGACAGAAGCCTTCCTTGAACTCTTGTGTCCACAGTGCACAGACAAGTTGCTCGTGTCCCCCTTGAACTTCCCGTGTGGGCATGGCAATACCTCTGTAACAACAAAGATGCTTTTCCAAAGGGCTTTTGCTAGCTGTGGATTTTGCTATATGTGTCTTTTTCAGCTATAACAGAGCCAGAAATCCATGCATCATGCAATATGAATATAAGTTTGTATCATGTTAAATAACCAACCCAGCCACAGTGCAAATGCTTTTGCTCGCTGGGTATGTCCCAGGTCCTTTATTTTCCACTGTTTCCCAGCTACATGCATTCGACCCAACAAAAACAGCAGCAGCTGTTGCTGAGCACAGCACTTGCAAGCCAAGCTTGCCTAATCCCAACAGCTGAACTGCTGCACAAACAAAGCAGCGGCTTCCCCCCCTCCAGCAAAAAAGCACAGCTTTTTTATTTTCATTTTTAATAATTTTTACATCTATTTTCTTCAGGATGGAGATTTCCCCATCATAATACTCTTTGCCTGATAACTTGCTTTCTTTCCAGCATTTGTTTTCATTAGGTGAGGGAATATTTTGCTCATATTTATGCCTTGAAGCCTACAGTGGTGCTCAGTAGTGCAAATGTCCACGTTAGGGTTTTGAAGGTCCTCTGCACCTCTCCTTAAGGCTCTCCTGACATAAGGCATCAAGAGAAATTGTAATTTGCCCATCTAAATTCTCAACAGGCTACATGGTGCTTCTTGCTACATCCTTTCTACCTCATGCTCAACATCACGTTAGTTTTGGGTTACTGTATGCCACATGTGAACACACATGGTAACTGGACTGGGCTAGGCTGGAAAATAAGTCGAGACGAAAAGAAAAAGAAGATCTAAGACAGAAAGAAAAATGATGGAGTAAAAATTAAGTCTTTAAGATATACTTCAGGCTGAAGTTTTGAAGGATGAATCAAGAATTAACTACAAGTGGGCAGCAGGGTGGAAACTCTCTGTGACAGTGTCCTTATTTTCTTTGAAAAAGTCTAAGTTCATCTGGTTGGGAAAACACTAAAGAGTGTATCACAGTCTGAGTGTTATGGGACTCAACAGGAAAATAAAACTGCAAAATTACACTCTATGAATAGGTCTAAGTATATATGAAAAAACGCACAGCCCTTACAAAACCTCAGCTATTTAACAGTTAAAGCTGCTTAATCAAATACTCAGCTGTGCTAAAAACACGTAATTCTGTGTTTTGATCTCTGTACTGAAAACCGACATTCAATGCTTGACAATATGCACAACTAAGTTTTTTATAAGCAAGGGCGCCGTGAGGAATGCGAACTGTTTCATGCGCAAAATCATACCAATAAAAAATAAATAGCAGAAGAAGGGTTATATAGCTAAAACTATGCAAAACCAAATGGAAAAACTCAGTACTGCCCTTTCTTGAAAATATCAGATGGACCTAAACTCTCCAACCCCATATGTGATCCAGCCCTGCTCCTGTGTTTGGCTTTGTCCGCAATATATCACGTATTTTTACGTCTTATTCCTGCCTCCAACTGGAGTTGAAGCCTCCGGCTTGACAGCTCACATCCTGATCCAGCCTTGGACAATATCTGATGGGCTACAAATGGCATATCATCTTCCAAATTCTGACAACATCCTTTCCATTAAAAGATAAGTGCCAAGAATACATTTACATCTACAAAGGATGTATTTAATTCCATCAGGAGTTAAAAATTAAAGGAAAAACTAAAAAATAGCTTTGCAGTGGTCCAGCCCCATCTGACGGTATAATTAAAATTATACATTCTGCATATAGTTAAGAAGGGAAGGAAAAAAAAGGGCCAAATCTTCATAACCAGTATTTTGCCCAGCTCAGCAGCATTAGTTTCATTGCCAGATAAATGTGGGATTTATTCAGGTACTTGATCTTCCAATTCCTCACTTAAATCTCAATTTCTTCACCTCAACAGCCCCCAAAATGCCCATTCTTTCAAAAGGAAGGAGGCTAAAGAATTCCTTACAATTAAAAATAAAAATCAAGACATTTCAAAGAGAAAGCTGATCTTTCTAACAAAAATCTGTAATAGCTGAAACAAAAGGATAGCTATGCCACTGCAAATTTCCACTAATAAATATCTAAAGTGTGCATCTGTCAGTCTATTGGAAGATGATGACGGTGTTTTTTTCCTCGCCATCTAATTCACAAATGGTTTTGTTTACGAAAGAGTCTAGAGGCTAAAATAAATTTGACTGCACTTCATTTCTCTTAAAACATGAATAAAAATGAAAAACGCCACTCTCCATTTTAAAACAGTCTTGTATAGCCCCAGTAAAATGTGGCTGAAATGAGGGCTTTGTTTTGATGCGTCTGTCTTTACCATCTCCATATCGTAAAGGAGTTTAGCTTTTAGTGGCCACCATCAAGCCAAAAGCACTTCAAGGGGGTCTGTCTAGTACATGGCACCATAAAACACTTCCATTAACGGCTTGGATTATGAAATAAAAATAATGTCATTAACTTGGCACCTATTAAAATCAAGCCAGAGAGGGCTGGGAGTACTTTTGAGAAGAGCAAGGTAATTCAAACTCATTTTTACAAACTGAAGCGATGACTTGAAATAAAAGGGACACCAGTTAGTAGCATCAAAGTGCTGCCCCAACTTGTCCAGAGCAGAGGAAGGTCCAGGTTGGACTAACGTGCCTGGTTTGGGCATCACTCCGAAGAGGTGAGAGTCAGCTGGAGACTGAGGAACAAGAACCATCACAGGCCTAGAAAGCATGATTTAGATGTAAAGCTCAAAAAAGCACATTTATTCTTCTACAGAAAAGAGTTCTTCAGGTTCATGCAATAACAGTCTTCAAACACATCCAACCCAACCTCAAGGGTTGTATGTACTCTTATTTCAAGCCTACCACAGGCTACAGCAGGGAGGTGTTAAATATTTGCACGAATAAGGAAAAAACTTGCAGGGAATCTCCTTCCCTAAATACTTCAACAACAAATTAGGGAAAACTGTCCAGAAGTGGCTAGGTGTATTTGTCTCTGCCTGGATGACCTCTTTGGGTCCCTTCAAGCCTGACATTTAGGTGCTGTAATTGCCACTGACTTCTGCAAAACCACGGACATTAAAATATATGATTAAATGTTCTGTCAAGTCAGGACTAAAAACTGACTGTTCTCAATCTGCCTATTGCCCGCTGCCTTCAGGATGTCCCAAGCCATACACTACCCATAGGCATGCAGAAGGCACAGCTCCCTCCCAGTTTGCGTATGTGCAGGACAGTGAGTTAGTCTATAGGTTTCCGGTTGTGTATGTGTCCTAAGAAGTGAACAAAGCTGTAGCTGAAACAAAGCCTCAATCAAGCTTGCAATAAGGTGTGAAGAAAAGATATTATTTTTAGCAATTTTATAACAATAGGAAAGATTAAAAATCTTCTCTTTCCCCATCGCTGAGTGATTACTGGAAGCAACAAGTACGTAAATCAATAAAACAAAAAGGCATGTGTTCAGGCATGGACCAGTTTTCACTCTACCTGTGCTCAGCCATCACCAAGATGAACTTATTTCACAGCAATAATGACTCTAACCCTGTACGTTCAGATACTCTGACACGTTTATTTCAGAGCTGTCTAAATAATCTTGATTTAAATCCAGAATAACTGACCTGGGGCAGATGATTAGAAACACCAGGCTTAAACTGAGAGGAAATTAAAGAACAAAGATAGGAGAAATAAAGTCCGGGAGAGATCTCCATCCTCCACAAAGTGGTGCTTGGTGGGATGTGGACCTGAGATGACATTCCCTGTTCCAACACGTTATGGAAGTACCTGGATCCTGACACAAAAGATGCTCAACTGACATAGTGCTGAGCAGCTGAGTTGCAAAAAAACAGTGGATGAATGTATTAACCTGTGCTATTAAAAAAAAAAAAAAAAAAAAAAAAAGAAGTCCACTCCTACTGTTTTCCTTCTGCCCTGCTAAGGGAGGTGTTCTTCAGCTGGGAGAGATGTCCTGGAGTGGCTTGCACCTACTTGGCAGCCCTCTGAAACATGGGAGGGTTGTCCTAGGAATGTGGCACTGCCGGCCCTGTGCTCTTCAAACACTGAGGATCTCACAGGTCCTGCTTTAAGCAAACAAAAGCCTTTCTTTGCTCTTCCTCCAGAGGCAGAACTGGTCCCTGTATAAAATAGCACGGCCACAACTCAGCTGGTTACTTCACTCCACAGAAGTCTGGATAAAAACTGATTACATAGTCCTTTGTTGGGGATGAAGAAGAACAGCTTTCATAAAGACAAGGTATGTTGCAAGTGGCATCCAGTAGCCATCAAAAAACTGAGCAAACTACGTACAACACCAGTGTAAACCTGCTGAAAGTGTCTCTTGACATACAAAAAATAAAACTGCCTTGGAAATCTGGACGAAAAGACATTTCCATGTGTCGTATCCAAAATAATTTTCAATTTTAGGCTGTCTTGCCTAAAAGACATATACTCATGTACGAATGCGTTGAAGGGGTGACCTCTCCAAGCAGCCAGCATTCAGAGGTGTCTGGAAAACCAGCGTATATTGATACAAAAAAAAAAAATTCACAGCAGGAGGAAGAAGATTTCTACATCTGGAAATCAAAACAGAAGCCACTGGGAGTGTTATTCCTTCTTGGCCAGCAAGACCCAAACTAAGCCCAAGACATTACAGTTTCCAACCAGATGTCACCAGTTGCCCTCTTGAAGGACACACAGATGCCCTGGGGGAGCTTGCCCCCACTGGCCAAGGTTAAGCTATAAAAATCCTCTTCCTTGCAATGTACTTTATTCAATCAATTTTACCCTTGGAAAGTGTAAATTATAAACCATATTCTTCATGGAGATGACAGAAGCAAGAGGCAGCAGTTCTAGGCTCAGTTTGGACAAAGCAGCCAGAAGTGGAGGACCAGCCCATGGCCATCAATACCAGTTCAATCTGCTTTTGTATCCATGAGATTTAAGTGTTTCAATAAGCAACCCCTCATGAAGGCAAACTCATTCACCTTCCCAGAATACTCTTAAGGTCTTCCAAGCCTGACAGCATGCACCAGAAAACCCTTAAAAATGTAACCAAACCTCACCATCTCCTTCACGAGATTCAAACCAAGCCCCAAAATGGGTTGTGTCCCTCACCACATGTCACCTCGGGCAGAGAAGCCAGGGGTGATGTTAATTTAGGAAACAAATCTCCTGAGTTTTATGCTGTTGTCGACAGAGGTGGAAGGGCTTTCCAAAGGGAGGTTGAGTGCAACCCAAATTAAACTCTTGCTCTAAAGCATCCTGGGCAGCAGATGACTATAGACGGAGTAGGCAAAGGCCAGCCTTCCCTGGCTAGGGCTAAGCACTTATGACTCTCTTCCAAAACAACAGTTGCTACTATCAGCTAAATAAATAAATAAAAAAAAATCCAAACCCAAACCTCAGGAAGGGACCAGCTTTCTCCCAGACATTCTCTCCCTCCCACGACTTTACATACAGCCAAAGAGGAAATATCGAAAATAAATCGCATGGAAAAACGAGTTGCACTTTTAACACATGATTTATCTGTTACATCACAAATAATCACCAAAACACTTCATTTGCCTGTTTTTCAGTTCCCAGCACACAAATGGGCACGTTTGGCTCCTTCAGGGTTATGAAGCTGGGATTTCCCCAAAGTTTTGGAATGACAGCAGTAACTCTATATTCCCTTTTCTGTCCTGAACTTACAGGAGTTCCTCACATACTGTACTGGTGTCTGGTATCAGAAGCTCCTCCCTGGTCAGCACCATGATGTGAACTAAGCTCCCTCTTTCTATTCTAAGTTTTTGTATTTACATGGTATTATGAACAGGTCAAGCAACAGCTGCACTTTCAGTCCCCACCTGCTCAGGCTTTGTTTTAAAAAAGACTACAGAGCTCTAAATCCAAGCAGAGCAAAAAGCAAGCTGAGATTTTGCATTTTCTCTAAAATTCTGCAAAAATTAAATATTTTTCCGTGAATCATTGTCATAATTCAGACACTGAATCTGCACCTTTCATGCTAACCTAATAGAGATCTATCTGTAGACCTGAATTAGAAACTGCTTAGAATAGACACCGTATTGTTATTCCAGTTTTGGCTAGGTACGATTTTTGGGTTGCTCTTTCAATCTTAGATCTCAATGGCCACAGAACTCTTCAGGTTGTTTTTAAAAGGCAACCAATGCCATAAACACAGGACTACTTGGAGAGCGATGTGTGCCCCTCTCTCATCCTGGTACATAAATTCTCAGCCACTGCAAAGGTGGGACTTGATGACCCTAGAGGTCTTCTCCAACTTAAATGATTCTATGATTTTAAAGCATTTCTTTGTAAATTTTTATTTAACTGAAAATGTAATTTAGCTTTCTTCAACCCTTAGAAAATATATAACCCCATTACATAATTTTCTTCCAGTTTTTCGGGTATAATAACATAGAAAAATTAAATGATTTGTAACACAGTACACATTCTACGACATCACACAAACTTCAAAGAAGAAAAGATTACCTACCAGCTCAACTCGTCCGAACCCTCCGACTCCAAGAGTGTCGATGATGTTGAAATCAGACAGTTTCAGGTTGGCGAAGAAGGCAGCTTCGGCTTCGTATCTGGGTTTTTTGATGCGAAAAAATGGAAATTTCTTAGAGGTGCAAACATGAGTACTGTGCAATACCGTACCCGAATGGCATGAGAGTGGAACAGCCTTTACCTGCTTCATTTCCATCTTATATCTTACAGTTTGCTTTTATTCACTGTCATCGTTTTGCTGGTCCCAATTACAGTCTCAAATACTGCTCCGATGGGCACAGTTTTCCAAGTGAGGAAAGTAAACATATCTACAGCATGCCTACAATGCAAACCTCTGGTACTGCAATTCAGCTCCAGCTACCCAGCCAATGCTAAATTTTGACATTTTCTGTTGATCTTCTCGTGGGCAGTTGGTTTTTTTTTTTGGTGTCTTTAAGTATTTTTGGAAGATAAAAGTCTCTCATAGGAGTTTCTCTTATCCACAGGCTGACAGTAGTTTCTATAAATGTTTATTGGAAATGACAAGATCATTAAGGTCCCTGGAGAGAAATCACAGCCAGGTTTTATGAAATTGGATCCGATAAGCTGCAGGCTGGTGGGCAAATGCCTGAAATGAATGACTTCAGTCACATATCAACATTCCCATAAGAATATCTTAGCTTCTTTTCCTCCTATAAACTCACTCAGAGTAGACATCCCAACCCAGGAGCTCCCAAAAACCAGATGCTCTCTGTTTAGCCCATGTCCAACTGGCTCCCAACGCACGTTCGCCAAGCCCTTGCCTAAGGAAGCATGCAAATCGAACACATGCGAGCCTGCCAAAATAAGCTTCCCATGACTGTCCTCATGAATATGATTCCTCTAAAATAGCTCTTTGTCAAGGTTTATGGTATTTTTAGAAAGGCTCGGAGGGGAAATGGATGAGCAGGATCCACCCACTCCATCAGGTTTGACATTCAGCTGCTGGAGAAGTCCCCGAGCGTGTATGACCTTTGGCCGCTGGTGACACAGACTTGTATGGGAAAAGAGCGTCAAGGGGATTATGGAGAGAGGCATGGAGGGTGCAAAGGGGGAGTTGGCTTGGTTTACAGTACTTAATTTTAGCCATAATATCTTGTAATTAACATACAGACCATAATCCGCTGTTGCACCTGGATGCTTCATCTGTGCATGGTAACGCCAGTGTAAACATAAAACATCACAGCGTTAGCCATCCTCACATACACATATCCACCTATCTTTTTAATGCACATTGTCCACATGTCTGTCTCTAATTCAATAATGGTATGTAATTGATTTACTGACTTATTCCCTTCAAACCACCTTCTTTATCCTATTTGAAACTGCAATGACATTGTAGGATAAAGAGAAAAAAATTTAAAAGGGAAAACCAAAAAGAGGTGTCAAGAAATGTGAAAGGTCACATCATTAAGCCCCAAATACCATGCAATAAAGCCTGATTTTATCTTGGGGGGCGCTGTCGACAAATTACTTAAGCTCCACTTTATTATTTATACTGTCATCAGATCCTCTCAGTGACCTTCCTCCTGTGGTCACAGCAGCCTGATGCATCTGACTTTGGAAACTAGTCAGTACTGAGCCTGTTGTGAACTTGGGATAACCTTGTGTGACACAGCTGCTTATTGATTGCTTTACGCCCATAATGAGCTGCATACTAAACTCACCAATAAAAAACCTCTTGCTAAATGAAAGACGTATTTATCTGTTCCCTTCTAAATCATGGCGTTTTAGGGGTGACAGAGCTACGAGATGGGGCTGATTTTAATGATAAATGTATAGACCACTTAAATACCCTTAATGATTTATAACTACTAGGAAGATGAAATCTCAGAAAAACTCCCTTCAACAGTGAAACAATGGATGCAAAACTTCAGGTCCAGAAGCCCTGCATTACCTTTGCCCAAGGCTTGGAAGCAGAAAGAAGGTGGGGGACCGATCACCCTGTCTTCCTCCCATTAGTGAGGATTTCTCAAAGCTGAACAAGCAGGGGATGGGAGATGCCAACAGCAGCATGTCAGAGGGGTTAGGGTCTCCAGAAACATATGGGACAGTGAGGGGAACTGTTTTTTTCCCTGTAATACCTCTTATCTTGAAAGATGGCCAAGTCCTACAAAAATGATGTACAGTTCACGTTATGCGATGTGAGAACACAAAAACTAGGTAAGACGTGGCATGCTGCTGGCAAGGTAAGCAGGATGCTAGTCCCAGCCCCTGCAAATTCCACTAATTCTCCTGAAAATCCCTCTGTTCAATGGGAAACGGGATCTTCTGCTCCAGTCCCAACCTCTTCATCGCTTTGTGTGTTTAGTTGCAGAAGCCAAAAGCTCTGCTGATGGCTTTTAAAGTTAAAAAAAAAAAGAAAACAAAAGCATTAATTTCTTATTTTGCTTAGAAAATGTAGTTGCAGCACTATTGTGATTGCTTTTAAAAATCTCTTGGTAAGTTCTCTTTGAAAGACTGCTTATCTGTATAGTTAGTACATCCATGTGCAATGAAGCCTATAAAACAAATTGGATGGAGTTTGCTAGATACTGGGCAACAGGCTTCCAAAACCCAAAAGAAATTCCAAAAACATACAGTGAAACCAAAGCACGTGTAAAATCAAGCAAGCAAGCCCTTCGCACACTTAGTAACAACAATCACATCTGAATTCTGTTTTATTCCCAGCTACAAAGGTTAAAGTCCACTTTCAAATCCAATTCTTATAAACTAACGGGAATTAACATGCTTCAATCCTGCAAAGTTTAGGAATAAATCTCAATCACTTAAATAAAAACATCAAAATGCAAACATTCCCAAGCTATCTCCTAAAACAGAAATCACGGTATAATCCTCATCCCGAAATTCAGAATATGAATTCAACTTCTCTCCTCCAATTTCCCTAACCTGAGTGTGCCTCTCCCTAAACAGAAACTCCCGAGGTTTTGCAGTGTGTCCCCCTCGCTCAACAAAATTACAGTGAAAAATATATATGATGTCCTATTTTATTACCTCCAAAAGAAAAGGGACCTTTTCAAGGCATTGGGAGGGTAGTGTCAAGAAATACAGAAGTTTAAAAATGAATATTGCTGTGTCTGTAGGAAAATGTTTGGTTCTGGACCAGGCTGAAGAAATCTGCTATGGTCGGATACTGGGGAGGATGCTTGGGATATTCCCTGGGAATAGAACAGAGATGGGGTGAATGGTAGAGACAGTTTGATCACACTTGCGCAAGATGATGTGGAAATAACTCAGCACTCTGGAGGGAAAATACACGTGTAGCAGGTTGGGGCGTATTTCTGCTGGGTACCACTCTGCAGATGCCACAGCCTCTTCCCATCCCGTCCTTAGCTGTCTAACGAGCAAGGCAGCTACATTCTAAATACGCAGCCATATGCCGGTGCTCTGAGACTTTTCAAACAAGAAAATGATTTTTTTGCCTTCTGGGAGAGTTGGTGATTTAAGTTCCTACATTAATAGAGAAGAGGTGCATTGAGAAGGCATCTTGGGCAAGCCTGGAGGCATGAATGCTCATCAGCATCATATCCATGTCCAGTGACATTCTGGAGCTACACAGATGCAAGGCTCAAACGTTCTAGCTGAACAGAGACTTCTGGGGTTTTCTAACTCTAGCTGAATTAGATATAATTAAGAAAAAGCCCTTCTCCAGTATTTTTTTTTAATACAGAGAACATGTGATCCAAACAGGGAGTTGAAAATTAAGGCTGAGAGCTTCACAAGAGCTCATGGTAGGCCAGGTATCAACTCCCAACGCACTCACAATGGGACTTTTTGGTTTATTGAACCTGAGCTTTCTCACCTGACCTACCAAACCAAACTGCCAGAACTACCAGTCTGTCCCAGTAGTGAACAGGAAAGGTATCGTCTCCATAGGGGATGTCAGGAAACAGCAGAGAGGAGGAGATGTGAAGATCCAGGACAAACACCAGCATCCTGCAGAATCTCCCAAGCTCTTCCCCAAGGTGTTTTGCAAATCTGAACGACAGAGGTACCTACTGAAATCTCACTCAAACAACTGACTTTCTGGAATGGTCTTGACCTAACAAGTGCCCAAATATGGAAGAGTTGGGGCTTGTGACCACCACTTCCCTCTCTCCCTCCAAATAAAACACATACTTCCTAAGGAGCTGCTATTTAAAATGCCCTGATTCAGGCTCCTATTCGGCACAGACTGGCATCACATGCAAGAAACCAGAGCAATTAGGAGTAAATACCATTGTCCACATGTCCCGTGACTCTGAAAGAACAGTGCAGGAGCCCCAGCCCAAGCACTTGGGCAATGACTGTTATGCAGAACAGGAGAGGAAAACATGTAGCTTCTTGCACTGCTGGAGGTTTCCAACCATTTAAATGAGTGATTGCCTCCTAGGAAAATTATTATACTGGAACACATTTTAAGCTTTTCCTCCCAAAACTACAAAAACAAACAAACAAAAACCCCCAAAACAACCAAACCATCTTACCTAAGCAGCTAAAAAGGATAAATGAGAAAATGTGAGCAGTAGCAGTCTGCAATTACCCAACTGCTAGGCTTTTCTACACTAGCTCACAATTCCTATCACATGAGCTAAATGTGTCGGGAAACATTAGACATCTGTTACCAAACTGTCATCTTGAGAGAAAACTTGGCTCATTTCCACCTGCATGCTGCCAACTAGATGTAAATTGCAACCAAATCGGAACCAACCACCAACTCCCTCCTGTGAGCCAACAGAACCATTTTGGGGGGATAAAACCAGAACTTTGGAGCCTTCCTCAGTGACAGGCACCTGCTCCTTTAACAGCTATTTTTTTTACCTTATATTTAATTTTGTTGGCTGGCCTGGTCACTACAGCACCCATCACAGAGGCAACACGCTTCTGCAGATAGAAATATTCAATCTCTGCAAAAACTAGAACAACTTGAGTTGCAACAAGTAGATGGTGATGGTCAGATCCAGTCTGCAAGAAGACACCTGTGAAATGAGCCTGAGAGCCACAGGTTGGGTGGGGAAAAAAACACATCACAAAAGGAAACCATATTTCTGTATTCATTAGACAAGAGATGTATCTCAGTCCATCTCCTTATGGTTCTTAAGATATAACTAATTTATTTTTAGGATGCTGCTTCAGCTGATGTGGCACTTTAGAAAATGAGTTTGTGACAAATGAAATAAAAAATTAATTCAAACCCTCAATTTTGTGACTCTTTTTTTCTACACACCCAAACTTAACATATTTTAGCCCTGACAAAATAACCCACCTGGGGTCTACTCTATTCACAGCACCCTGGTACCCAGAGGTCATGGCAGGTTTTCTGGACTGGATTCATGCTATTAAGAGAGATGCAATTCCAAATGTGAATGAAAAGCAGCAGAGGACACGGATTGAATTAATGTAACGAGGACGTTTCATTATCCAAAAGTGATGTAAAGGAAGAGGGATGCAGCAAATGTTGGTAGGGCTCCCGTGCCTTCCCTTTTGTGCCGGCCAGCCCTCTTCCCTGCCTCTCAAATGACTCAGAGAAGCTCAGTTTTCTCATATTTCTGAGTGATTTTGGACAACAGGAAAACTATGAATGGTCATATGGGTGAAAGCGAAATAAAAAGCACCTTGTGACGTGCCCACATGAGATCCTTACCTTCAGCTGTGCTCTATTTGAGTGGGGCACAGGAGATTTAGCCACATTCAGGCAACAGACAGAAGCATGGCACAGCAACAGTGTATTTGACACAACCAGCAAGATCCAGAACCTGAGAATGCCTGAAAGCAAATTCTTGACAGGGGTTGAGAGCAAATCTGCATTTCTTTAGGGTGTGTTGCCACTCATCCTCTCAGAGGTCCCACCCCGTGTGCAAAACCCTTCTTATCTAGTGTTCACTCCAGTTATCAACCCATTTGGGTTGGTACATTTTGTGGGGAGATATCCCTTGACAAACCACTGCAATAAGAAAAAGTAACCAAGGGTATGAACCCAAAACCTTGTTGGGCAAGACCATAACATGCTCATCAGACATCTCTAAGAGTCTGATCCCACAAGGTGAAGAGCACACTCAGGTCTCCACGGACTGGGATTAGCTGAAAGGGAGATGCTCACCCTGAAATTTCACTCAGGCAGAGCAGGCAGCGACAGCAGAGAACAACTATTTCCTAAACACCATCCCAGGATGGGAAATGCCTATGTTTGGTGCTTCTCCCTCCAGGTACCAGACGTCTGTCTCTCATGATGCACAAATGCACCTTTCAACTTCCAAGCGTCCCTTTCAGATACATGCTGGTAGCAGAAAGGAACAAAAATAACAAGAAGAAGACCAGCTCTTTACCTATTTTACTGTCAATTGCATAACATTACAGAAAAGCTGAATTCATCTCAAGCTCTGTCACATTACTGCAATTTATCATCTCCTTCACAAGTACAGGATGACAACATTGTTCCAGGACATCTCCATTGGCAGTGAAAGCAGGAAAACGCTGATCAAAGGCAGCGAGCTGTTGGATGAAAGTACTGGCACAAGATGACTGTGATATCTCTCACTGGTGGTAAGGTGGCTGTTGCCCACCTGGCCCCGAGCTGTATTAACCAGGGAACACTGACATGCCACTGCCCTAAACCCAAACAGGGTTTTCTGCTCTTTCACAGAGACAAGGAACTGATGGCATGCTAGTACATTAATAAATAATTTCTGCCTGGTTTTTGCTAATATCCTAATGCTAACCTGCTCCTGGGAGGGATGGGTGCTACAGTGTCACCCACAGATCTTGACTTCTTAGGGAAGATGTACTTGAGGACAAGGATTTGCTGCCAGGCCCCAAGACAACCAAAGAGGAGAACGTCAAACTCATCTTCTGCTCTTCCATTTTTTCTAATTGCAAACAACATTGAAAAAGTAAAAGGTGTGTATCAACCTATCTAGACGTATCTGTAGACAGATAGATATAGGGAGGAAGTACGCTAACTCAGAACCCAGCTTTTCCTTAGTTCAGGTCTCCTTCTTCCAGACCATCCTTCTGAGGTCTGCAGTGCAGTGGCCTTAACTCCCAATTTAGCTGCTACCACTTCTACACCTTACACCTTCAACTGAAAATCCAAATCAAGAGACATTTCGTTTGGATTTTTAAAAGCAAGGGGCTAGCGGCGATGCTGCAGCTAAAAGCTACAGCTGGACGGACCACTGCATGGAAAAGAAAGGCTGTCTTTCTTTTCAATTTAATGTTGTCAGGGCTGGGAATTTCTTTTGGCCCCACCAGCACTTGAACTCGCAGTGTTACTTGCCTTTAATGAGTTTCATATCAGGAGCAATAGCATACCTCCTGGTTTAGATTTTCTTACAGAAAGTGCACATTTGAGTGGCAGCTAAAACAGACAGTAAAGCTATGGCATCTCTAACTTCCTCTGGAAGGGGAAGGAGATCTGAAATTAAAAACATAAAGCGAAAAAAACTAACAGAGAAATTAATTCCCCTCTCCATTTTAAAAGCACACTACTTTTCAATTAGAACTCGGCACCATGAACATGATATTACACTGTTATAATAAGCTGGGCTCATCATCAGTTTTTTCAGTAGTTAAGCAAATAGAAGAGTTGTTTGAATTATGGGGCTTTGAAGACTTACTATTGCATGGAGACCAATTTCACCAAGAAATGTAATTAATGCACTCAAATACAGTCCCTTAATACAGCTCAGGAAGACCTTCTCATCATCCAGGCTCTTTAAAAAGTCTTAACTTCAAAGCTAATACTGTTGAACTCCTAAATGTGCTGAGAGATTGGTGACACCTTATTGAACACCTTGTGCCCACTGGGTTCAGTGCCTCCCATCCAGAAACAGTATGAGCGGTGCAGTAGGACCTCATCTGAACACAGGATGTGCTGAGAGCAACTTTATTAGAAAAAAAACCTCTAAAATCCAAATTTCAGCTTTTTTTTTCCAGATGTTCGCTGATGTGGGATCCTCTCCTAACATGGGGAAATGCATCATTCCCTTTGAAACGTGTGGCTGCTCCCGTGTATCTAAGCTCAGAAAGAACCACTCAGAAAGAACAACCGTCCTGTTCAAGCAGATAAAAGGGTTTAGTGTAAATGTGGGTGTACTTCTACCACCTGCACCCCCTTATCATACATCCACACAATGCTTATGTGTCAAAAACAGGCCAAAGGTTGAGTGGAAGAACCAACCAAAGTGGGATATAAAATGCCAGCTGCCTGGGGGGTGATAATGCTGTACAGGTATAGAGCACAAGGTCATCAGGATGGTTTGTAGGGAACTGGGTCCTTGCTTTTCACTCTAAGTCAAAGGGAGGTCATAACTGAAATGCGTGTTTTATTTTCTAGTTGCACATGCTTCTCCTTCAACTTCTAACAAAACCTGATGCTTCCAACAGGACTCTCTCGGGGTCCTCCTTTGGGAAGTCCTGGTTTCAGCTTGGGTTCAAAGAACATTTGCCCTTTTGTAATACGCCTAATGACTGACTTACAAAACTGAGACTTTAATCCATTTTAATTAAAAGGGGCGAAGGGAGGATGTGGAGTATTCCTTCCTCTGGTGATGCTTCCTGTTCTGTACAGTATTAAAATATATTGCTTAAGCGGGGGGAGGGGGGTTGCTTTTTTTTTTTTCCTTCTTTTTTCTTGTCTTTTTAAAAATTCTGGATGTTGCTAGCTGGAGACCAAAGAAACTGCCTCCTTGCCATTGTGCTACATCTTTACCTTGGCTCAGCAGCGAGGCATTGAACCTGAAATAGTTGCTAATAGCACTATTGTGCATGGAATGCTGGGTCAACCTGGTGGGAAACTCATTGGTGACAGTGGAAAAATAAAACACGTATAATGTCTGTCTGAATCCAAGAAAGGCAGCAATAGCACAACCTGAAATTCCATGCTAAACACAATTGTATGGAAAAGCAAATGAATTTTCATAGTGTCTCTGACTCTGCAATCAGACCTTGACATCTTAATTTCATCTCAATGGAAATAACATCCAATATCAAACAAAAGATCCCTTAAAAATGTTATTTATCAATATATTTTTTCCCCAAATAAAGTTACACTCAAACCATATATTTTTGTAAATAATTTCCTTGACAATTCACCATTTTCATTACAGAAGTTCCTACCAGTTTTCCTTGTGCAACGGGTATTGTCACAGTGGCTGGGTGGAAGAAATACTGGTTTACTACCCTCCCTCTACACATGCCCCCATATCATCACGTTTCAAAGCCAGCAGGTATGTGGTACTAGTTTTTTTTGAGTTTTACAATAACTTTTTAAAGGATATTCAGTTGAAATATCACACTCACTAGATAAAAGTTGGCTATTACATGCTTTAGCTCACTGTCCATTGAGTTTCATGTCCTGGCCACCCCATCCCTACTTCCAAGAAAGCTGTTGCATTTTTTGTGTGTGTGTTTTTTTTTTCTTTTATTTTTCCCTTTAGCTGTGCTCATTACAACAGAAGTGTGGGTGACATGGCTTGAGGCAAATGCAAGAGAACTGACAGCAACTTTTTACCTATAGCATATTAATTCCTAGTTTACCGTCCAAAATCACGGGTCACTACTGAGATAAAATTTGCATTTAAATCCCCAGATTCACCAGCTGAATCAGTTATAGTTTGGGTATACTTGGCAACACTGAATTCTGCTGTAGCACTCACACCCTAATTTTTAAAGTAATACAAAGTCAATGAAAAATAAACCTTCTATGGTGATACTAACTGCTCTTGTATAATTTAGAAGGAAAAAAGAAGTACTATGGTAAGCAAGGAGACAATTCACTAACTTCCCTCTGTTCTTCTCATTAGCTCTGAATTCAACAGTTTGGGTCTGTAGACAATAAAATATATTTGAAAGATAAGGCATCAAAGGTTTGTCCTTTCAACTTTCTGATTGACTTCAGAGGAAACACCTACCGACCCCTAATTTTTTTAAACCAAGGAAAAGCTATGCTTAAGAGAAGCATACAAGAAAAAAACATTTCCCATCAAAACTCCAATTGACCTCTGTCATGTCAACAAATCCCAGCTACCAAACTTGCTTCAAAGGTGTCACCATATACCAGAGTAGAACACCAAAGTTATTTTACAGCAACTTGTTGAGAATCACTGGGGAAGAGCCACAGCCTCATCGCAACCTTGGAAATTGAGATGCGATTTCAAGGAAAATCCAGTCTAATTACACCTTGAAATTGCTCGAATCACACTTAGTTCTGCTTGTTGCTCTTCTACTTTACAAAATCTCATGATCTAATTGCTAACTGCTAATTAGATCCCACGAACCCCAAATCTGCTCATCTAAGCATGTAAACACTAAATGGCTCGTTTGCCTCCAGCCTTCATGTAGGGCTCTCTTGCTTGCTTAAGTAAAGGCTCACCATGGCAACAGCAACACTCCAATTAAAAAGACCCAGTCGCAGTTTTCTTTCTCTTAGATTTGCTAAAGAATGTGGAAAACAGATATATACATCGCTGATGACAGACATACTTATTTGTCCAACTCAACATGTTCGCTGCTTATTGCATGTTTGTTCAAGTCCCGTGGGTTTCAGAAAACAGCCTGCCACTATGTTTTTGCCCTCATCCTCTAGGAAAAAATCCCTTGCTGGATGGTTTCCAGCTTGGTGGCTGCTAACAAGTAAAGGTCTACCTCAAGTGAACTTGTGTCCCTTCTACAAGGGCTGCCCAGAGACATTTCTGCAATGTTTCCTCCAGCCTCTTCCAAATTCTCAAGGAGACCCACGTGTGAGAAGACCTGGAGATATTGCTGTAGCAGATGATGTTCTGCTGAACATGATGTGAATGACGTTCTCTTAATCCAGTGGCTCCCCCAGAATGCCCACAGATCATCAGCCAGAGCTATTAATTACACTGGGGTGGCCAGACTAAACCTCCCAAAGCCTCACACTTTGATTCCTTTGGCCAACGTCGGAGTGCTCCCGTCACGCTGGTGGAAGTTGTTGCATCTGTCGTGTTTCATCCTAATTTACTTTGAAAAAAAAGAGGTGATATATAAGGGAAGGTGGGGAGGAGGGGAATACTACATAAAATCCTACTGAAAAACTGGGAGCAGGCAGGAAACAGATTTTTCCTTACAAAGCAAGTACGTGTGCGCACAAAGTGAGGTTTTACGCCCCGCTTGTTTACTCTGGCAGACAGATGAAATTGTGGGAAGAGATCAGTGAAACCGGGTTCCACATAACTAACCCCATCCTGGTATCACTCTGTGTTAAACCCGCTTTTAATTTGACTTATCTGTTATGCTTTTGCTTTCTTGTGTGAGTATAGCTTTCAAAAGCAAAATCAATGTCTGGGGTTGTGCAGGTCCTTTTGGCTCTGCGTGGGAGAGTCTGCAGAGGCAGAAAGTTTCCCCTGGAGTTTAACAGCTCTACACCAATAACGAAAGCCATTATCTGGCAAAAGTCAAGAAAAAGCATCCCAATGAAGGACCAACTTAAAGAAAATCTAGAGAAATACAAAAACCAAACCAACTGTTCATGCATTGTTCCACAAACACCTAAGAAAGGTCTAAGAAAGAAGAATGGGAAAACTAAAAGGTCTATCCTTTAACAAGGCAATGGCATGACAATTGTATAGGAGGCGTAAAATGACCACCGCTGGGATGACATAACAGCAGCCACAGAAGATGCTGGAAACACAAAGGCTACACCAAGTAGCCTGGCCTAAGGCAAAAGTGATTTGTTGTGTTAAATGAGGCTAACAAATCAAATTATCAAGTCACGTAGATCATCTGTAGGTGGAAATTCCAGCCTAAACAGGGAAGGAGAGCGTTAGGATGACATGACTGACCATCCACCATATGGGCAAGAGCAGCTGTGATCTGCTGAAGGAGATCTGACAAGACCCCAGCAAAGACACCCAGCATGCGTGTGCAACAAACTCTAGATATACTATCTGTCAAGACTAAATTTTTAGGCACAATTAACGATTATTTTAGGAGATGACTAATCAGGTGGCCCAAGAACAAATAAAACTGACTTGATGTTGAATGATATGCAGACCCATTTTGAAATACTACAATTGAAGAACATCCCTGTAACAGAAACCATGATGTATCGAGATTTAATGTGGCTGGAGGTCTGAAAAAAGGTTTAAAATAAAAGCACTGCTCTTGCACTTTAAAATTCAAACAGGGAATTCAAAGAGTAGCAAAAAGACTTGATGAGGAGAACCAAATCTTAGCAGCAGCACGGAGGTATCTGGAAGCATATAGCAAACATACCATCTATCAAATGTGGACCTAGGATAGGTCAAAAGGAAGCTGGTGTGGCTGAACAGCAGGATGAGACAGTACATTAAAAGCAAGAAGGCATCCTTCAAATATGAAGGATGTTTCAAGCAAATGAATAAAGAGAAAAGAAAAAAAAAAGAATCAAACTCTGTCTGGTTGAAAGGAAAAACACCATAAGGCAGGACAAAAAAAATGCAAGTAACAACTTCAAAAGGCTTAAAAACAAAGAATAAATCCTTCTGAATCACAGCAGCAGCAAGAAGCCTGACCAAAGGCTGTAGGGTCTCCAGAGGCTCATTCTATAGAAGGAGCATATTGAGAAGAACAAAGCCATGCGAGAAAAGCTCAGTGCACTTTTTACCCCCGGGTTCAACACGGAAGATCTTGGGGAGATCCTCCCACCACAATCTTCCTTCCCAGGGCCATCACCCGGGTAACTGCCTCCAACTGAAGTGTCAGGAGGGGACCTGAGTAGACCAAAGGAACCCATATCCAGGCCCAGATGGTGTTCACCCAGCGCTTCTGCATGAACTCAAGTTCTACTACTAACTGTGGTTTGTAACCAGCTCTGCTTGCCAAGGGATGGAAGTGGCTTTTTGATCTGTTCCAGAGCCCTGTACTCCACTAAGGCCAACATCTGTCCTAACAGAATGAGTTGACACATGGATGAATCTGACTTCTTTGGGGAAGAGCCAACATGCTTCACAAGTCTACTGGAGTTCTTTGAAGGAGTTGACATGCACATGGGCAGGAAAGATCTGGTTGATGTAGTTGGCTTGGATTTCCGAAAGGCATTTGACAAGGTATGAAAGGCTGTTAGAGAAATTAAGCTGCCATAAGATAAAAGGTCTTCACATTGACTAAAAAAAGGTTAAAAATAGGAAACAGCAGATAGTAATAAATGGCGGGTTTTTGTAATGGACAGAGGCCAACAGTGCTCAAATCTTTCCTGCTCAACATCTTTACAGATGATCTGTAAAAGGTGGAGGGGGGGGAAGGGGGGGAGGAATAAGTAAAATTACAACATTGGTCAAGGATATCAAATCACCAAACATAGCAAACAAAAGCCCAAGGTGAAAAATTGTGTGAGGACTTAAAGACACCAAGGGACATGATAATACTTCCACTTAAAAACCTGTAGAAACGCAGTGACGAACAGCAGGGAAAAAAAATAATCCTGATCTTACACATGCAGTAATGGGTTGATTTGTCCACCTTCACTCCCCCTCCCATCTCAAAACCAACAGAGTAGAATTGGAAAAGGTACTGAGAAATGTGACGGTAAGGAGCACACGTCTGAATTGGTTTCTGTTGCAGGAATGACTGTGTTAGGGGCTTCTTCCTGGGAAAAAAACAACTCGGGTAGGAGATGACTACCGTCTAAACCTTGGGTGTGCCATTAAAGCAGCTAAGCAGATTCAGGGGAAAAAAAAAAAACGCAACAAGAAAAACCACCAAGGGCTACTAAAAAATACCAACAGCACACATATGCAAGAAGTTCTTGAGTCTCAGATCATTGGAGATTGGTAGATCACAAATCAGTAAGCATCTCTTTGCTCTTATTCTCCTTCCTAGACACCTGCTGTTGGGCACAGTCAGAGACAGGGTACAGGGTGAGCTACATCTTGATGCAGTGAGACTGCATTGGCATTTCCAGTGTATCTGTAGATAACAGGAACAAACTGAGAAACTCAAGGTCCCTACTTATAATGTATAATCACATTAAAAGAAACAGAGAGTTGTGTTTCCCCATGCCTGGTGCCTGATCGGGAAGCCTGTTTGTGTTCTACATGGTGAGAGATGAGCTGTTCAGTCTTATGACTTGTCTTGACTAGATAAAAGGAAGTTTTTTAGCAGATGTTTATCTAACACATGGCGGCAAACATAAGGAAAAAACATAGTTCTCACTTATTCACTCATGCTAAATTCACCACATGAGAAAAATATCAAGGGCGTTGTCAACTTTTGAATATTATCATGTGCTAATTAGAGAAAGAGGGAAAAAAAAAGGAACCAAACAAACCACCCTAACCCCTGAGTTTTTCTACTGCAGATAACGCCTTGGCTTGAAAAGTGATGCAAGCTGTCTTATTTCGGGAATACAAACAAGTTGGAAGGCTCAAAACTCCACACATCACAGCAGTTCAACAGATCATTCGCCTCTCTTCTAATGGAGGAAAGTATTTCCCAAAACACCTCCCATGTGCTCGGCTCATTCTAGAGAAGGGCTCAGGGCGTTCCAGGAGCTGAACATGACTTATTTGGTTGAGTGCTCCCCAAAACACACCTCCAAGGCACACTCCCATACCACACCACCAAAATGTTGCTGGCTACATATCATCTACTTGGTTCAATGCCCCTGACTTGGAAAATCGAATTGAGTCAAGGTAAGGATGGGAGCACCAGCACATATGGGTAGACGAACCCAGAGAGGACAGAAGGGCTCTGTTGGGAAACACCAATGGAAATTCAAGGGACAATGGATCAAAAGCAACGACTTTCCTGGAAGTTTCTTAGAACGTCTTTGGGGGCTCCCATCTGTTTTCCATCCGAGACAACTTTTGAAAGGCACTTTCCCATACTTCCACTGGAGGGCAGGAATATCCCATGTTTCCACAGGCGACCCTTCAGCTCCTCGCCACAGACCCACATGCATCAAACAACTTCAGCAATGCCTGGCCTTCGGGAGACATTCTTGTACAATTCCAGACTTTAATTCAGGTTCTAGCCTGATTTTATGAGTAGCTTCAGTTTTTTTCAGAACAATTTCATTATTTTCACAAAACAACTTCAATATTCCCGGTTTAGCCCCACACTCCCCGCCTCTGCTCCCTTCATTGCTCTAAGGTCCCCCACATTCCTCACCTACCTTTCCTATAGGTAGCAGAAATACACTGCATACCTACGTATGTGCTGATTGGTAGGTTAACATCCTCACTACTTCCCCAGGAGGAAGTAAAAATCTTTTAAACGCTTTGCAGAGCTGATCTAGGGAGCTATCGCTTGTGCCGTCTGTATCTTCATTAGTGAAAACTATCAACAAGAGTACAATTAGAGGACACAGGAACAAATTAGATATGCTGTCTTCCATAAAGGGACATATTGGAGTTATTGAAAGGTTCACGCGTAAGTTTGATCTGCTTGACAGGGTTTATCTGGTTTCCAAAAGGCATCTCAGAAAGTTCTCCAGAAAAAGCAATTAAAGGCAAGAAGCTGGCAGGAAACAAAAGGAAAGGTCTCCTTGTGGAGAAATAATCCATTTAGAGAGTGGAGGTCAGTCACCTGTGGTCCTGTGTGCTGCTGTGCTGGGACCTGTGCTGTTTGATGGATTTAAAATTCATGTGCATAAAGGTTCAACAGCAGAGCGCTGAGGTTTTCTGTTGGAATTAAGCTATTCAGAGCAGCAGAAAAACCAGAGTAAACCATGGACAGCTGAAGAAGGACCTCAGGAGATTCACTGACTTGCCAAGAAAGTGTCAGATGAAATGAAACAGAGATGAACTGATACGCACAGAAAAAACAACCTGAATGTCTAATGTCAAGCTCCAAGACGATCATTCCTCCTGAAGAGTTTACAACAGTCCCATGACAGCATTGGCCCAGTGCTCAGGCATGGTTAAGAAGACAGACTGAACGTCAGGGATGACCAGGAAAGAAGCAGAACCCAGCCTGCCTTTATCCAAACCTCCAGCACCCATACCTCTGTGCCCATCTCACCCACCCTGGTACAGGCAGAGCACTGATGGAGAACCCCAAGAGAAAGGCAACAGGGCTGCTCAAAGGGAGATGCCTCTATGTGAGGGGCTCTCTGGGCTGAAAATTGCCTACAATTTGGCATTTTCAAAATATTTAATACAGGTAGACACTATTTAACTAAAATCTGGGGATTTTTTGGAAGTATGGAACAGCTTACTATCTGGTGTAATGCTGAACATGGTCTGCTATAAGGAACTCTTCTCAGTATTTAAGTACCTAAATGTTATAGACTAATTCTTTCACAACTGAAACCAAAAATGTCAACATTTTCTTGCTATTGGCTCTAATGACCCTATGTTAGCTCATTAAACAGGAAACAATTCTGCAGGTGAAGATTTTTCCCCTCTGTCTCCTTCTCTACTAGCTACATTTACACTTGAGGACTGATGATGGGAGAGCTGCCAGCTCCAGTTCTGCCCTGGCTTTTCTGACTTCTTAATTTGCTTAATCTCTCCATATTTGTTTCCTTACCTGTAAAATGAAGATACACCAGGAGACTTATTAAAGCACAGAGCACCTCTGGGATGTCTGGGATGAGGCCATTTTGCCAAGCACCTGCTCTGGAAAACAACTGTGAGGATGCTCAGGGAGAAGCAGAGCAAGCACATAGTGATATTTCCCTGAATACTCTTCCAGCCTCTCTATACTCAATAGCTGTGCAGGAGCTACTGAAAAGATGAAGGAGCAGACATGAAGGAGCAGAGTTTTGCACACCTAAACAATCCTGGTTGTCATGACCCGAAGAGAAGCTCCACAACAATGGCTTCAGGTGTGGTAAATGGAGTTTCATATCCTCTCCAGCCCATTGAAGAGGAGGACTGTGCCACCATTCATACTATTGTAATAAATCAAGGGTTTTTTTTCATTAAATTCTACAGTATCTTTGTGGGAAAGGGATGTCCAAAGCTGTCTTTTCCCCAACAGAAACCTGAAGCAGACACAAAGGGATGATACCCTCTCCTCCATGATATAATACAAAGCCCAGATCACAAATCAAGGATTTCTTGCACTGCAAATACTTCTCCAATATCAGCCATCTATACACACAAACCTTCTAAAAGTCCATTTCTGTTGTCAAAAAAGATCACGCACTTCCTTTAACGAGGATGTTTTTCTCCTCCCTCTTTTAGCATCCTTAATAAACACCACAATTCTAATTGTTGCTCACTAAGAGTATAAAGAGAGCCAGTTACGCTCATTTTTTTAATGTACTAAAATAATAATTAATCACAAGGTAAACAGTGACTTCTGGGGAAAAAGTATCTAGCCAAACACATGGCTTCTGATAAAGATTGTCTTCCTGCACTTCCCGTCCACTAATGTCTATGCTGTCACTTGAAACTCCCAAAAGAGGCTTAATGCCACCTTCTTTTCCTGTAATTAGCAGCAGTGGTTTCAAATCAGCTTCCCTTTGCCTGAAAGGGAATTAGAAAAGGCATATGAACGCAGCTACATGCCAAACAAGCCTAATTTTGTGAATTTTTCCTGTCAAGCACTTCAGCGTCGAATGCTGCCAACTCGTGATTGATTTGTAAATGATACATGTGATTAGTCATGTCTGCATCCAGCAGGGCTAAATAAAATTTTCCTTTTTAAATAGTACTTTATCTTATTATGCCATGAAAATATGTCGTTTGTTGTTTTTTATTTTTTCCTAGCAGAGTGGGTTTCAACGCTTTCTAGGGAAGGCTATGCAAGACTTGCAATAGCTCTTTTGACAGCAGGCATGGGATTTCCAAAGCTGGCGGGGTTCCAAACCCCGCCTCTGGGCTTACAGAGGGAAGGATCTATGATTCTTTGACTCTATTTCAGCCCAAAGGCTGTGAAAACAGGTTCTTCTCTTGGAGCCTCCAACCTCTGCAGCAGCTGCTGGTGTTGAGCAAACAGCCAGGCTGATCCATGCTACCTTCTCTACCTCCACCACACACCTTCCTTCAAGAACCTATGTGGTTCTTGCTCAGCTGCTCTAATCCTCTACATTTTTCCTACATCCCTGTCTTCTCTCCCCACTGTGCAGCTTTTCCATTCATCTGAAGCACAGGTTGCCCTGCCAGAAAAGCAGTGAAATGTTGGCTGGAGATGCTCCTTTGTGATGCTGGACACTTAGAACCTAAAATATTGTCTCTCAGGCATCAGGTCTACGCACCAAGGAATCAGGGGTCTTTTTGGTACCTACATCTTCTTGAACAGATATTATTCCCAAATTAATCTCATTGCCTTTGTGTTTCCTACCACATAATCTTTATGTGTGTAGTTGCATGCTTTATTGCTGTTGACACCACCGGGCTTCAGCAGCACCAACCCATCCTTTCCGTGGATATTTTTCCTTTAATCCTCAGTTTTTACTATAGTTCCTCGTTATGGCTGAACCGAGGGGTAAGGGGCTTGCCAAAACCACCTGCAATCTGGAGCAGCCTCCTTCATCTTGTCTGTGCTTGAACACATCCCAGTACTGTTTGGATATTGATTTGATTGGTGTGAGGTGCCTACTTAGGACATCTCCACGTATCAGTTTTGGGAAAGAGTGAGGGAGCCCCCGGCTCCGGCATCCTGCTCTCGGATGTGCGTGGGAGTCAGTGGCGATGAACCAGAGGGATTTTGTTTCACCCATAAACCAAAAGGTCGGGTGTCCAGTAGATCAAACAACGGAGCAATGCACAGCAGATGACCTCGCGGAATTCAAGCGCAGAGGGTTGAGCTCTTTGCAGTTCTCCTCCTCCAGTGCTTCCTACGGGGGCTGGAGCAGGACGGTGTGGCTATCCTGGGGGTTAGAGGCTTCCCACTGTCTGAACGGGCAGCCCAGGTCTTCTTTCAGGAACTTTCATAACGGCGGGGCTACATCTGCCACCTCTGTCCTCAACATCTACTACACAGTCAACCTCTTCATGTGACCACTCTTCTCTGCCACCCATGGATCAGAGCTATAATACTACAAAGCCGTAGGTCAGACTTACCAATCTGAAAGTCTATTACACCCCCTGGAAAACTCTCTGAGATCCCCAAGAACATCGTAGCCCACAGCAGATACCAGCAAGCTATTCTTCCCTAACCTCTTAAGCCCCAAAAGCTCATCACCAGGCAAAAGACCTTGCTGGTTCTCTTGGGCTCATGTGACACCCCGGCAGTTTCAAGCAGGGTACACCTAGACTCCATAACCAACTTGGCTGTTTTAATTGAATGGGCCACATCTTTAGTAAACCTTTATGAAGTTATTGTGGGTGATTTTAACTACCCTGATATTTCCTGGAAGGCCTACTCAGCCAGCCATCCGCAGTCCAGGAGGTTTCTCCAGTGCATTGATGATAACTTCCTGATGCAAAAGGTGGAGGAGCCAACTAGGAGAGGAGCGCTGCTGGACCTTATTCTCACGAATAAGGAGGGTCTGGTTGAAGAGGTGAAGGTTGAGGGCAGCCTTGGTTACAGTGACCATGAGGTGGTGGAGTTCAGGATCTTATGTGGCCGT
>WKFP01015052.1:522893-609014 GCA_011057875.1 Pterocles orientalis | reverse complement strand
GCCCTGGTGAGACCGCATCTGGAATATTGTGTCCAGTTCTGGGCCCCTCAGTTCAAGAAGGACAGGGAACTGCTGGAGAGAGTCCAGCGCAGAGCCACGAAGATGATTAAGGGAATGGAGCATCTCGTTATGAGGAAAGGCTGAGAGAGCTGGGTCTCTTCAGCTTGGAAAAGAGGAGACTGAGGGGTGACCTAATCAATGTTTATAAATATGTGAAGAGTGAGTGTCAGGAGGATGGAGCCAGGCTCTTCTCTGGGACATCCAGTGATAGGACAAGGGGCAATGGGTTCAAGCTGGAACATAGGAGGTTCCACTTGAATATGAGAAAAAACTTCTTTACAGTGAGGGTGACAGAGCCCTGGAACAGGCTGCCCAGAGAGGTTGTGGAGTCTCCTTCTCTGGAGACATTCAAAGCCCGCCTGGATGCGTTCCTGTGTGATCTGATCTAGGTGTTCCTGGTCCGGCAGGGGGATTGGACTAGATGATCTTTCGAGGTCCCTTCCAATCCCTAACATTCTGTGATTCTGTGATTCTGTGAAGTGCATTCACAAACATTTCACAACTTTGGAGCTATTCCCATCACAGCCCAGCCTGGGAAGGTTCTTGGGTGCATGGGAAGAAACTTCTTTATCTGGCAAAACCTTTTCCAGCTCTGCCAATACAACTGGACAGCAGGGAGATGGTGCTCCCTAATTTCTTCCCCTGGTGCTTCCCTCCCCAGAGTCCAAATCTCTTCCTCCCAAACCTTCCTTGGGTGCCAGCACCATCCGCATACTTGCCCTTTGGCTCTACCTGGCCCTACATTTCCTTCTTTCTCTTTCCAATGCTTGGACACAACAGCGACTCTGACCCACCTCCTAGGGGAACTCCCAGGAACTGGTCAGGTCCAACAAAGGACAACTGGTCTAGTGGGCAACTCTGGCACTGGAAAAGCCACAAGTGATCCCACAACTATTTCCAGCAGTTCCAAAATTCAGTAGTTCCCTATAGTAGAAGGATCACTGAGTTTTATTTATCATATACTTGACTCCTTTCAAGTGCCTCACTGTTATTTAAGTCGGAAGATGAAAGCGGGATAGAATAGACCATCTTCCAGTGCCATAATCCTTACAAAGCTATTTCGATAAATCTTCAGGATGGCTCAAAAATGTGCTGGACACCACATGTACAGACTCAGAAATTTGTGCAGAGATGTTGTGCAGAGATGTTGTAATGCTACCTTTGCCTCTCCGTCTCTCACAGATGCCCAAGTTTGCCAAGGTTTTTGTTTAAAGCTATCAAGACTGTTCTACACGAAGCTCTAAGTGACCGTACTGGGATTAGTACAATATTCTCAGCAGCTTCTGAAAAAAGTATTTAGATAAATGCCAAAGGAATAGCTGATATTTCTAATGCACAGACCCTCCTCTCCATCAAGTGCCACCCTGTACAACTGGAACTCCTGAGCACATGATGCATTCGCCACAACATTTTTCTGTTTCCCGTGGAACAAGACTTATTATTGTCTGAAAGCTTTCTGCTGCTTTCTGATTTCATCAGTACAGGTCCTAATTCTATCAACAAAATGCTGTAAAACACTGTAATAGCAGCCTGCTTCAAAGGCAAGGGTTTTTTTTTCACCAGTGCTCCCGCCTGACATCTGACACAGCCCATTGTCATATCGAAAGGTCACGTTAGCAAGAGGAAAGCTTATAGATTATTACCTAAATAAAAATGACCTGGTTTTAAAAGCTAATTTAATACATCCCTCCTGAGCGGCATAGTGCAGTATCCAGTGCATTTTCACCAGAGGAAAGCAGCCATCAAGTCTACCCGGGGCAGATCTCAACAATGTGCGTCTCCAAGCAAATAGCAATTCACCTTCAAAAAAGAAACTCCATATTTCGCTGTCTCCACTACCTTCCTGTAGCAAGATCACCCTGCGATGTTATCTCGATGGGCTCTCACCTTTTAAAATTATTTCTGAGAACTGATTTTCTAAGTAAACACCTATTGATTACAGCAGTTGGGAAAATCCAATAGCCAGCTGCAGATACAAACTACCGGTGGCTTCAGTGTGAAATTACAATTCCTTAAGGCTCTGTCATACACAAAATTCTCCATCAGAAAGAAAAAGCATCCCAGCTATCTGAAGTCCCGGTTCTTTCTTAAAGCAAAATATTTAGAGTCATACCAACTTAACAGGTATCAAAGTTCAGTTATGATTTTATCGCAGCACTCGCCAAGTAGAAGAATTATTTTAATTATTTACACAGCTTAAAAGAAATTATTGCAACCTCTACCTTTTATAACATTAATGACCTTTTTTCCCATTTTTGCATGTCCAATGAGGCTTTTCCCCCCCTCTGGCCCCACAGATAGCCAAGGTAAAAGCAAGTTCCCATATAGTCCTGAATTTGGAAAAACAACGGACACAGAGGGAGATGGAGCCAATTCTTACAGCTTGTAGACTGCCCAGACCTTCCTAATGCTCTAAGCTAGAAAATATTTTCTCTTGCAGAAAAATTACTAATCTAATTGTACTCCATGCATCGGTGAATTATTTAAAAGCTTTCTGAAGCTGCTGCCCAACAGAAACTCAGACCTTAATTATATAATTCTCTTTAATTGTTAGCTCCCATTTTGGAACTTGGAACTCTGAAAACTTCCCTTTTGGCAGGGGAGCTTAAAATCTTTCTTGGCTTATTTTATCTGTGTTACTAAAGGAAAACAAGATAAAGCAATAAAAAGCATCCTTTCCTAATACACAGGGTCATTTATTGTCCACAAAAAAAACCCAGGGACTGGTGTTAGGTCAAAACCATCCCATACCAGTGTGCTTCCAGACAGAGCATCTGCAAAGCTTTCTTATCTTACCAAAACAGGAGTTTGCACCAAGATAAGCAGGTTTCTACCATGTGCGACAGCACTTTTTTTGGAGCTGAAGGGCCAGCTCCAGCCTTAATACATTTACGGAGAGGTTGGCCAGAATGTGCATCTTGGTACCCAAAGATGACCAAAGAGCAGATGTCTACGCTACAGGTACACCAACATCCACGACCAGTCACTGCCAGCCACCTCCAGGCCAACACTGCCATCAGGTTATCAATAAAGAGCAGTCTCTGTAGGCAAGATGCATTAAAATATCTCCTAGCCCAGATGAGGAGTGTGCTTCTGAAGCACATCCCCTGACATGCCCCTCTCACGTCTCCAAATGGCACAAGAGCATGAGAACTGGGCTCCTTTCAGGTGACGCTGAACTGGAAGATGTGTCTCAGAAGCTGATTTACGCACCCCAGGCGCTGTTTAACATTGGGTCTGGTCTAGGGAACCAGACTTGAAATAGCCCAAAGGAAAACCCCACTGAAATGCAAATAGTCCATACAGCAGGTCCTCATTTTTGTTTTTTGTTTTTTGAGGTTTTTTTCTACATATCTATTCCTCTGGAGCTGTGCTACTTACTAATACCTGGACCCAGCCACATTGAATAAGCTTTCAACTCCCAGAGACAATTTCAACTCAGGGAATTTAATTCTCACAGACAACCTTATGAAGCAAAAGAAAAGGCTGTATAGGATGGAGACACATGTAGAGCCCATGGTGGCCCTCCAAGAAACATCAACAAGGAGCCATACAGGACACTTGAAAATACTTGTGAACATGCTGGAAAGGGAGAAACTAGACGTACTGGAGGATACAGGGATATAATCTTGCAAAACATGATACTTGGATGCAGCTTGAGGAAAGCCTTCGACAGCAGATGGCACCTGAACACCAGCTGCCAGCCGTCGGAGCTGTCAGGGGCAGGCTCTGGTCCTGGGAGACAAAAATTTATCCTAAACTAGCATCTTCAAAAAAGCTAGTGCTAAAAGGTATCGCAGTACCTTGCACTATTTTGTAAGCAGCAAATGAAAGGAAAAAAGACTGGGCACCACACCACCTTGCCTGATTGGACTGTAAAGCTGTTATCTCTACCTTTCTCATTAGCTGTTATCTGTATCTTTCTCATTAGAATAAAGTCAATTTTACCTATAAAGCCAGGGTGGAAGGGGAAAAGTACATACAAAGTATGCATACAAAAACTGAAAAATATCAATAACCACCCTCTGTGCCAAAGCCAAGTCAAGTCAAGCTAGGATGCTTTGTTATGAACAAATGCAGTGGGAGAGGAGGTGTAAAGTGAAAACAGGAATTATTCTGGCCAGTAAAACAAAAGGTTTGGAGGAAGCTCTTTATTAAAGCACAGTTCAAGTAAAGACGAAGGGCACTTGGGGCCAGAGCTGCTAGGCAAGGAAAAGGCATCATGTATCTACACAAAGGTCCCTGCCTCCTTGAGTCCTGTGAAAAGGAGACAATTTCGGCTGTGAGTGCCAAGATGTATTCCCCCAGGGCTGTAACGCAGCTGGAATAATAAAAAAAATAAGCAAAAAGTGCAATTAAAATAGCCTACATCTGCAGGGAGCCTGGAGCAACAGCACAGAGGCACCAGTGTCTGGACTGCAACAGGGTATTAATTTCAAGCTCTGCTGCCACCAAAGATCAACATCAGCAGATAATTCTGGATGTGACAGGAAAAAAGGAGTGGGGGGACCCTGGTCACAGGAGCAGCTATGCTCTTCTTGGCCAGGCAAAGCCCAGGCAGCTGCCAGCTGTCTCAGCATGGTGGTGAGGGCCACCTTGTTGATGTCCTTGTCAATGTGGCACAGCTCTGCCTTGCTACAGCCATGTCATGAAAGGTTGAACCAAGCCAGAGGGCCCTCATCTGATGACCTGGTTGATGACCTTCAACCTTAGTGGCTAAAGAAACTTCAGGAGGTTTCTGGAGGGGGAAGATGCCAGCACATGGGATTTGTGTTGCCTGGAGCTGCTGGTGTTCGTTAAACTCTCACACCACCTGGCACCAACAACTCCAGTAGAAACCAGCCATTTCCTCTTTGATTTATGAGAGCTGCAGTAGCAGCTCCATCTGGAACTGATCTCGACTTTGATGGGTCTCTTGCTTATTTAGGTATCTCCTTCATGCCCTAAATACTAACGTGGCTGAGTCCAATGCTGGGACACGAGAGCCAGGAAAAATGTCTCCAAAATAGGTATTAGTTGGGTAGTAAGGTATTATTGTAAACAAATAAATCAGTTCTGCTGCTGGAGTAAGATCATGTTATACAGATATCTCAGTAATCATGAGGATATAGAAGGGTTCTTCCATTTAGATGAAAGCCACAACTTTTATAGTCACCTGACTAAGGCAACTCACAAAGTGGCATCAGAGATGACTCAGCTTGGGCACATGAGCAACCCTGCTGAACTCCACTGCTTTTAGCGGCCCAGGTGCACACTTCTTTTCCTAGACAGAGAGATGCCTTCTTGAGGGAAGGCCAAAGCCCTTGAGGAACACAACTTTCTCCAAGGCCTGCTTGGCAGGAACTCCTGGGCACCTTCCCACTGGAGCATTGACGCAGCCTCGTGCTGGGCATCCCGGCTGCCCGTGAGAGCCAAGAGCCAGGTGTTTAGGACACAATCCAAAGATGTCCATGCAGAACAGAGAGGCACCTACAACCACCATAGCCAGTCTAGAGATACCTAGAGCTGTGGTCCTCCTGTCACACCTCATTCTGTGGGGCAGGAAGCCCCTCTGCTCAGCTGAACTGGTTTTGAATGGTGGTAGATATTATCTTTACCTTCAAGAGCTGAGCAGAGCTTGTTCTTTTCTTCAAATCATGTCCAAGGTAGGCAGTGGTAGCTCAGTCATCTATAGCAGTTTGCCACAACATTTTCCCAGGTCCTAGGAGCACTCTAAGCATATCTCAAGGCTTAGCTGGAAAAACACCATGTTGCCAAGAGATAAACTCAATAAAAAGTTGTTCAGCCCTTTCAGACCTGGAGGACTATTGGAAGGATCTTCTGACCCCATAACTTCTACCTCCCATGCTCTCAGTCATGCTCTGCACTGGGACTACCAGCTTTGTAACCCAAGGGTCAGACTCCAGCATGGAGATTAAGAAAAAAAACACCAGTGCCACTGATTTGGTAGATATTTCTGCAATGAACCCATGGCCCAAGTCCTACACTTGCTGCCATTTTGTAGATAGTTTTATGCATATCATTTCAGTTAATATTTTTTAGCTGACAGCAACCAATAAGAAAATATTCAACAGTTCACATTTTGGCCCTCAACATGGCCAGCACACCAGCCAAAAGCAGGCTCTGACAATCGTAATTATGTTTCACAGTGATGTCCTTTGTATTTACCCTGTGTGGTTACACCTGCTGAACTTCTGATCTTTGGGTGGATTGTTTCCTACAGAAAATTCCAGTCCACCCAACGGCCTTTTGCCACCTGCCATCCAAACACTGAAAATGAGATGCCAGCTATGAGGATGCAAAAAGATGGAACATTTTTTTTTCTACGTGATTTGTGTAAAGCCTTACTAAACCCAAATTTGCTTTATGTGCTGAGTTCTTCCCTTTCCCAGACTTCCCCTCGGAAAAGACAAGCCCTTGAAGGACAATTAGCTGGAGCTAATTAATAGCTGCTCAAAAAAAGTAATCCAGGTTAACATTCCTGCCAAGCAGACTGTTCTCCCAGAGAAGTTTTATCTTGCGAGATACAGAAACAATACCTCTCGAGCGACAGAACTTTCTGTGGCAGCTTCCAATGTATCTTGCTTTACTCTCAATGTAACGTTGCCATTTTTCCCTCTTCTCATCTTTTTGCAGGCATGCACTTGCTTTCAAGGAGTTGACCAACTTGAACATTGTATTTGACTAATAAATATCATATCTTTCAAAAGAGCATACCCTTTTTTTTAATGTTTCTTCAGGCAGACAGCACTGATCCCTTCTGTTTTTTAAAGCCGAAGTGCCAATTCGCAAAGGTCGATAATGTCGCTGTCACCTACAGTCTCAAGTGACAGGACTCAAGCACAGGCCTCTGACTTCTAAGATAGAAAAGCTGCCATCAAAATTAATTGATTCCTCCTTTTGGGGAACAATCCACCATCACCAAGAATCCTTCACTTTGCCCTTCCATTGGGATGAATGAAATACTTGTCAATGTAAGAAAAGAAGAGGAATAAAGAAGACAAAAGCTCAAAAATGTTAAGGTCAACATTGGCCCATTGATTCCCAAAATGAAGAGTTTATCTGAAATAGTTCCAATACTGCAGCCTCCCTAAAGACACACTATAAAGCGCACAAGGGATCCTAAGACTCTTCCTGAAAAGTCACAAAATAATCCCCAAAAAGTCCCTGATACAATCTGCATACACAAATATCACCTGCAATAATAAATCACTACGATACTCTATTAACAATACAGCTTAAAATCAGACGTGAAAAGACAGACTATGAAATAGGCAATGGCCAGTCCTATTTGAAAATTTTGCTTGGTGTTAGTGGGCCGCTCTGTAACCTTATAGAAGCTTCTGCAACAATAACATCATGTTATTACTAAAAACAAGAATCCCCAGTTTCATTACCAATGTTTCCTTCCTTTTTGTTCCCACAGAAATCAATATAATTTAAACAGTAACACTAAACAAAAAAACCATTTAAAATAATAATAGCATATGCCTGGGATACTTGGGACCATTTCTCTGAAGCTGTTAATTTTCCAGCACTTTGTAAAATGCCTTGCATAAGCTGTTACTGGCACTAAAATGCCATTTTTTCAGCTCGTACTAATAGCTAATATACATAATATACATATTTACCTATAATATCTAACAACTCGTTAGCTGCTGCTATAGCACTGTGTCCACTTGGCTATGCATTCTGTGTCCCAAATCCATATTTTCTGGCGTGGCAAAAGAAGCTGACAGCCTCCTGCCTTTTCAATGAAGTCAACAAGAATTTTAGGGAACTCAAGCATTTGGAGAAGAAAGCTTTCGTTTGATCTGCAGTAAGGAAATGGTATTCTAAACGAAAATGCAACCCTGGAGTGGCTTTTAGTGCCTTGAAAGAAATTAGACATGATTCAAAATGTTATTTCTAATATCATTCAAAAATTATAAAAAATACTATATTAATTTGTGTGTACTTTGCTATATTAGCAAGTCTTCTCCAAGAAATTAAGTTTCTTGAGATGCATATTTGCTTTCTGAACCAACCGAACAAAAAGTTATTTTTAATCAATTAACTAATTAGGCTTCTTGTTTTCTCTCCCCAGAAGTGCCAAATTCCTTTGTTACACACTATTTCAAACCCCTCTGGTTTAATGAGGAGTCACTACGTATAACTTAGGAGCAATCTGAAATTTAGATGGCTGAAGATAACTAACAGTCACACCAAGCATTTGACTTTGAGAAAACACCTAACCGCTTCTTAATGTGGGGATAATAAAAAAAAAACCACACAGGAGAAAATAAAATAATTTTATAAGTGGAAAAGTAAAATAATTTTCTATAGAGCTACTTCAGTTCTCTTTCAAACTATTTTTGCCTTTGAATCATATTGGCTTCTCTTCAGTCTCCCTCTAATCACAACACGTTCCTCCTCAAAAGCTTTATTGTTGGTATAGCATCAAAGTATAAACATGACAAAGCTTTACTATTAAAAACAAATTGTAGATCAAGAATGAAGGAAGAGTGGGGTTTTTTCTGGTAATATTTTAAAATAAACTGCAGTTCACTTGTGAAGGGAATGAATATTTATAGTAGGACTTCAGATGAACACAGTGCTTCACATTAAACTCACTCTAGCATTCACTCAAAAATTACAAACTCAATTACAAACTCAATTTTCTGTTCTCCATCTCAGAACACGTTTTGACTTTGTGAAAATCTCTGACAGAGTTCTCTAAAGAAACAAACCATATTCAACAATTCCCT
The DNA here is from genome assembly GCA_011057875.1 of Pterocles orientalis. Classification (NCBI taxonomy): domain Eukaryota; kingdom Metazoa; phylum Chordata; class Aves; order Pterocliformes; family Pteroclidae; genus Pterocles; species Pterocles orientalis. Next base: position 600,207 of record WKFP01015052.1, on the reverse strand, counting down.
CCATTACCTGAACTTTCTGGGATCTGTAATTTCTCACCTTAAAATATTTCAAGAGAATTATTTTGCAATAAATTGGGAAGAACCAGCACTTCTGTGGATTCAAATATTGTGATGGACCTTGGGACCACCTGTCTCTGGACACTGACTCAAGGCGACCCATCTCCCTCCTGTCCTCCCATGGGCATGGAGAGAGGCAGGGAGACAGAAGGTGGCTCATCCAGAGGAAAATTCAGAGTAAGCACTTAATTCACTACTTTTTAAGCTGTTTTATATTATTATGTTGAGGAAAAAAAAAAACAGGGTTTTTTTGAATTACAATGACATACCATCAACAGGAATCAGGTTAAGACTTCATGCTGGACACAAGTAGACACTTACTTTGCTTTTGCTTCTGCATCTTCATAGGCCTTATTGGAGACGTCATCCAGGCCACCGATCAGATGTTTGAAGGAGCTGCAAAAACAAAGGGGCATTTTTAGAGGAAGTGTCTCCATCCGGGAGCCAAGCAAGCCAACACTACTCTTCAGCATCAACCTCGATGTTGGGGATGGCCATGACCAACCAAACCACGGCCAGGGCTGGGCATCTGCTGGGAAACAGCGCCTCAGCCATGCTGGAGAAGGAGTGGAAACGCAATAACCAATGCCAAATAGATCCAAACTCTTTTATCCACGTTTTTTTAGGGACTGAACCCTCTGCAATTACTGCTTGAGTTTTCCCTCCCTGCAACATAAGTGTTAGAGTAAATCTGTCAATGTGGCTGGTATGTCCCATGATGGTGAGATGCCACCACCCCATCCCTGTCCTCCAGCCAGAAACCCTCAAAATCTCTCTGCTTTCACAGGGAAGGATAATCTTTCTTTCTGTATCTTAGTTTTCTCATCTTAAGAGAAACAGTGAAATACTAGGGCCTGAGCAGTGAGGCCCTGAACCAAAGTTGACCTCTAGGTGAACCTCACAACCTAACAATATACTTAATACGTATAATATTGATCACATATGCAATGTATAACCTTATGAATATATGCCAATTTATAAAAGCTTTTGTTGTAATGCTTATAGAGCATTGCTGTAACACTTGCTGTAAAATAATAGTTGTGTAACAGTAGTCCCACTTGCCAAAAAGACATATACCTATCTCAAACTAACAAACACACCAATACGTGACAGAATGTAGCAGGGCGGTGATGGGCGTTGTTTAGAGATGCATAATCAAAGATAACCAGATAACTTTGCTTCTTCTTAGCTTTTTCTCGGGTTCTGGCCAAGCGCAGGAAAAAGTTAACAAGAAAAAAAAAAACACATCAGATGTTTTTCGCAGCTTAAGATAGAAAGTTGTTTATTTAACTGTATAAAAGCAGGGACCGTTTGCAGGGAAAATTGGAAGCTTCCTCTATACATTGGACACACTGTATAGAGATTTCCCAATTGCCAGAAAGGTTCTCCAAACCCTCGCTGCAACCGGGCTCCCCAGTGACTGCGGATCTGGGTGATGGTAATACATTAATAGAGCAGTTGGTGATGTATCTTTCTTAATCACTATTGCTAACTCCAAGTAGTAATGATTAGGTGCATTACCTTGCTTTCTGCTTGCTATAGTAGTTTGCTTATTATTCTGCTGCTTTACCTTATCTTGTTTTACTTTCACTGTATTATTTTTCTCATTGTTTTATCACTTCAAACATAAGTAAAAACAAGTTTACTTTTTTTTAAATTTGGTGCCTGTGTCTTTTGTACTATCCCCATCAACTGTCAAAACAAACAGCAACCAAAAACACTGCAGAGAAAAATAAAATGAGGGGAAAGAAAAAGCAAGCAGAGAAGGAAAATAAAGTGAAGGCAGAAAGGCAAACAAATTGTCTTAAGCCAATTGCTTAATGACATTTAAGAGAAAATTTGGCTTTAATTGGGCTAAACTGAGTAAGACGGGGTGAAATACTAGGAATGCCTGATACGCTCAGTGCTGAGCGGTCTTCTGTACAAGCTGTGAGTAGCTTGAGCAGTCTCCTAACACCATCCTCTGTCCCAGGGGATAAACAAAGGGCACAGACATATCGGAAAAAGAATTAGAAAATCTTTTTATATCATGAGTGACTCAAACAAATGGACCCAATGACCACTGGCTCAACTAACACGCATCACTCCAGAGGAAAACAAAAAAAACAAAAAACCAAAAAACCCACCTGCTATGTCTTTGGCAGTGATATTACACAGCATCAGAGACTAAATAAATACAAATTGAATATTTTTAGTAATTTTAAGAACTTAAATCAATTAACACCTATAACTGAAAATATTCTATGTGAAGAGCAGTTCCCTGCTACACATTTGCATCACTCCACATGTGCCTGGCACATACAAGTTTTCTTTTTTTCAGAAAAGAAAGCACCATTTGCAGAATGAGAAAAGAGCTGGGCTGATTTGAAAGGATGAGCTGCTGAAAACTAGTCTCTTGACTAATCTCTGCCTTAAGGTCACAGCTTCAGAAATTAAAGTCCCGCAGTTCCTCCGGCTTTGGGTCACTCCTGAGGCACTGAACACAGAGCTGAAGAACAGGAATAGTGATTAAGTTGAAAAAAAAATTTAAAAGTTGAAAAAAATTGAAAAAATTCACCATTTAGGACCAAACTCACAAACTTATTAGTAAAAATAGAATATTTACTACAGCCCTCTCTCAACAAAGACTTTTAGGATGAGGAGAATTAATGCTATTGAGCAGGTGAGGAAAATACATGGCAGGTTAATAAAGATAACAGTCTGTAGATTGTCTGCATTTTCCCCCTAAATCCCTTGGCTTCAGATCACACCACATTATAGAGAAGAAAGAGCCACAGCTGAAAAACTGACTGCCCAAAAAGCTCCGAACCCCAGCTGTTTGTGAAAATACAGCAATGAGCAGAACTCAGTGGGTTGAGTGGAGGGCAGCAGTAGGAAATGCAATATCATACGAGGTTAACCAGGGTGACTTTGCGTCCGCTTTGGCCTCGAGCATGATGAAACTGTTTGGGATCACACTTTGCCCAAGCAGCTTAAACATGCCATATGGTCTTAAGTGGGTACTTAAGTGTACTGCTGCATCAGGAGATGCCTGATCCTATGCAAGGTACCCTGTGTGCACGTGACAAATGGGGACATGACTTCCAGAAGCAGGAAAGGAGGATTAAATATAGAATCATAGGATGGTCTGGGTTGGAAGGGACCCTAAAGATCATTGAGTTCCAACCCCCTGCCATGGGCAGGGACACTGTCCACTAGCCCAGGTTGCTCAAATCCTCATCCAGCCTGGCCTTGAACCCCTCCATGGAGAGGTTAAAGGAATATCTTGTTTTATGAACAGCAGCTGGAAAACGCCATATTTTACCCATTACTGAAAAAAACATGAGGCAAGAGGTCCCAGTTGGGAGAGCTGTTGATATTGGTTTGGACATAGAGCTGCTTGCTGTAATGGGCTGTTCCAGTGTGGCGTTTTCCACAACTACCCTCATCACTGCTCTGGAAATATCCTCTGCTCACACCAATTCCCTGAGCTTCCTAAATAATTTCATTAGTAATATTTGAAATGAGACAATCTAGGAAATAATTTCTGCAGCACAGGGAAAGCAAGAGGAACACACTGATGATGGAGGCAAAGACCCCTCTGCTCTTGCATGGAAATGGCGTTAGCGTTTTTTAACAAGGTAGGCTGTAATTGTCAATATTAAGACATGTTTAATCACCAAAGTATCTTTTTCAACACCGAATTCCTTACTCAGTAATGAAATGATGAAAAATTCAGCTCATTCTGCACATTAAGGTCTATCTTTCTTGTTCCAAATATGTGCCATTACGCGAGCAAATTAGAAAAAGTCACTGAAAGGAATAACAACAGTTTGCCTAATATCCTTAATATTTTATTAAAATATCTTAAGCGAGATTTAGGATTGGGAGAGATTTTGAAGTTCAGTGGAGTCACTTTTTTATTGCCTGTCTCAATGCTGCTGAAGTATCATCTCGGTCACAACTTCCCCAAGAATCTCATCAGAACACTGCTCAGTTTTTTCCTCTGCATAGCCTTCTCTCTTTATTTTTTTCTCTTCTCTCCTCATAACCAATTTTCTCCATGTACAAACTTCACCCCAACTGGAAAAACAGTAAAGCAGCAAAAACAAAAATCTCCAAGGAAAGAATTCATTTCAGCTTGTATAGGGTCAGCCGTGCCAGGATAATACTTTTTTATTTTATTTTTTTCCAGTTTCCATTGCCAAATAGTAACCTTTCTTGACACCCCATAGCTATCCCCACCAAAAAAACAAAATCAGGCTTTCAAATGCAGACAAAAAGTAAAATACAAAGTGAAAAATCTGAAAATACCTCAAATATTTCAGATGTTTCTTTAAAAACCCCTCTATCATCTTGATATGTGTAACCAAAGATTATAATAAGCAGAAAAAACAGCATTTAGCATCCAGTACCTGCCAACACCATGTAGTTTTGTAGCACTGCCGGCCTCTGCCAGCAGCAGCTGTACATTGAGTTTTAGTGGCTCTTAGCCTTCAGCTCCTCTCTCCAACATTTGCATTAGCAGCATCCATAACATTTACACCTGGTAAATCTCATCACTCCACAAAAATATTGTTATCAACATAAATAAATAATTTGGAGGAAAACCCCCCTACATATAAATAAACGATGAACCCCAATCAACTTTGATGCAAATATTCTTACAGCTCAGGAGAACCTGCAAACGTTTCCAAACACTTTTTCAACAGGTATGTATGGAAAAAAAAAAGAAAGTTTAAATAGTTGCACCAACTTCTCTCATAGAGCGCCAATGATGATCAAAAAGTTAGAAACGAGTTTTGAACCTTTTCCTCCTGTTCCATCTCCATATAAAGTCGCTGCGAGTAAAGTGTGTCTGTACATGTTTATTCAAATTGATTTACGGAACAGATGCTCAAGGTTTTCCCGCTTGAGTCTACACAATTTTTATCAGAAGACGTTCTATAGAAAATTTCCTGGAGGACCAATCCATCAAATCCAGCTTATTATAGTCGTTAACTTGTCCCCAATCAGTCCAAATGTATTTCTGCAACAAATCTAATAACACCTCCAGGGAGCTTGAAAATTCACTAAGATGAACTATGACAGGGCCAAACCTGAAACACTTTGGAGACACCAACGTTGTGCATCTCCCACAACAAGTGTCTTCCTTGAGGATGCACTACTGTGATATCACAGGAAGAAATACTTCACCACCAACAGGCTCTATTTTATTTCACCTAGGGTCTCGGAAAGTCATAAACACACAAAGCCTATGAATTGTGAAGAAAAATTGCTCTTGGAATCAAAAATTAATAAAAGATATCTGACAACTAACAACTGCTATAAAATATTAATATGTTTACCTAGACCATACGTTTGATCGGAAGAAAAATGTATTTTTGCAATGAGCTGTGTGGTTCCCCAGGTACCCAAAGGCTTCTACAAATTTCTTGAAACGGTCAGATGTAGTGTTCACAATTCCCATGAACAACAAGTATATTCTGCTGAACTTCATCAGAGAGCTGCTCCAGCCCTTCAACCATCTTTGTGACCTCCTCTGGCCCCGCTCCAGAAGGTCTGTGTCTGTCCTGTGCTGAGGACCCCAAAACTGGATGCAGCACTGCAGGGGTGTCTCACAAGAGTGGAGTAGAGGGGGAGAATCACCTCCTCAACCTGCTGGCCACGCCTCTCTCGATGCAGCCCAGGATCTGGCTGGTTTTCTGGGCTGCAAGCACCCATTGCTGGCTCACATCCAGCTTTTTATCTAGCCATAGCTCCAAGGCTGCTCTCAAATCTGCCAGTCTGTATCGATACTGCAGGTTGCCCTGCCATAGGTGCAGGACATTGCATTTGACCTTACTGAACTTCATGAGGTTCACATGGGTGCACTTCTTGAACTTGTCCAGGTCCTTCTGAAAGACAACCTGTCCCTGAGGTGTGTCAACTGCACCACTCAGCTTAGTGTTGTCTGCAGATTTGCTGAGGATGCACTTGATCCCACTATGTCATTGGTGAAGATATTGAACAGTACTGGTTCCAGTACAGACCCCTGAGGGACACCACTCATCATTGATCATCCTCCAGACATCGAGGCATTGACGACTACCCTCTGGATGCGACCGTCCAGTCAATTCTTCACCCACCAAACAGTCCATCCATCAAATCCATATCTCTCCAATGTAGAGAAAAGGATGTTCACAAGCAACATTTATTCATTCACATGGGAGTAAAATAACCTGACGACAAGCCTTAGCAAAGTCAGCTGAAACCTCTCCTACAGCTTGGCTGGAGCTGGATGATCAGCTTCATCTCACTTCCTGCATGGTGGAGACTGCTGATGAAGCCAGAGAATGTTAAGGGCCAAATCCCACTGAAATTCATTATGATGGCAAAGGAAGGGACTTAAAAAGATAATTGCAGGACAGAAAGAATATCAATGTTGTCCTTCATACCAATTATTTTCCAGACAAGGACAAGTGGGAACAAAATGTCTCAAAGTCCGTGGGACACATCAAATGCTTGCTGTGCTGCAGGTCGTCTTCTTTGTTAGATCAAGACTCTGCTCATTTCTACATCAGAAAATGATGCTGAAAATCCATTGTTGCAAAGCATGTCTACAGAAATTTGCAAGAAATAGCTACAGTACTTTTTGGGTGTCTTTGGGGTGTTTTTGTGTCTGTAATGGCCTTCTTGGTTTGCAAGGAAATTAAAAAGCAAGGCAGCACTGACGTTGTGAGAGTTAGGTAATTAAAGACCCATCACATACTACCATCCGGCTTTCCTCTTGGTATTTTCAATTGCCACTGTTTCACTCCTGTAGCATTTTAATACTTTTTTTTTTAATTTCAGAGATTGTTTTAGGCAAACCATTTCATCTTTTCATGCTTAAGCAACATCCCATCTCAAGCCCAACCCTCCCAGTGCTTGCTTGGTGGCCTGACTCATCCCTATAAAGAAAGTTTTCTGTATTATTACCCTCAAAATCCTGCAGCAACTAAACCAGCCCTACATTTGCTCATAACCTCACCAAATTCAGAGACCAGTCTTCCATCTCTCTTAGGAATAACTTGGCGTGATACCAAGGTGTGACTCTTACAGTTCAGGTGTGAACTAGACGAGAGCACAGCAGCTCTGTTAGCGGTGTGGCTCTTGGGTGTTCTGGGGAACAATGTTTGGATGTCTTGGGAAGATTTTTCCAAGGAAGCTGGAAGAGCTACTCTGATGACAAGATAATGCCAATGGGTAATATTAACCCCTACTGTCACTAAGACTGAAATTCCCCAGTTTCTCCGAGAAATCGATTGACTATTAAGGAAAAAATATTTTCCCCATAAATTGTTCTTTGAAATTGCAACATCAATTTTGCTGAAATGTTTCAGATGGAGACACGGACACAGAGCATGAAAACTGCTGCTACAACAGTTCCATCTGATTAAGCAAAGAGCTCGTCTTGTAACAGAAAATATAAGGCAACCTTAATGACGTGTCACTCCTCGTGCACAGAACACAGGTAAAGCTGACTTCCAGTTTCCATCACTACTTTGCACACAACTCAATGTGAACATTTACTGTGACCTCCGTAACAAAACAAATGTTGTAATATTCTGTGTATCTGGATATAAAGAAATGCTATTTTTCCTCATTAACAGAACAGCATCTGCACAACTCTCTGAATCTACAGAAGTTTTAGTAGATTTTCTCCATATTAAAATTAGCTTCTGGAGTTATACCTAGGAAATAATAATCTAAGATAAGAGCTATGACAAGAAAGTCAGAACTGGTCAGGACACAGGACAACCTTCCCTGAACTATAAATAGTGCTATAAATAGCATTACTTTTCTTGCACTATAAATAGGATTCTTATAAATAGTGCTACTCTGCTACTAATTGCAGAGCATTACCAGAATCTCTTACAGATTAACTACAGCTTCATCAGTTTAAATTTAACTTGTACTTCCTTACTATTTCAAGGGCACTATATACCGAGAAAAAGCCACATTAGGCAAGTCTGTAAAACGACCAGTAAGAAATGATTCTGCAATTACTAGTTATTTGGGGTTTTTTAATTGCTTACAGTGCAAAACAAAAATATCCCCTGCAGAAGCATTCAGAAAAAAATGCATAAATTACTTGTTGCTTTATGCTTCTCCTAATTAACGCTTACTAAATATTCTAATTATGTCAATTCTTCTTCTCTTTGTCCCATGGAACGATAAGGAATAATGTGTATTTTATCCACTAGGCTACCTTGCGTATGTGCAAGAAAGCCCCTCCGCTGACAGTCCTAAAGTTCACCATCTGTTTTCAATTGATTTTTTTTAAGTTGATCATAACCAACTAATAAATCAGAAGACCTACCATTTTTGAAGTATCAATCCCCAGTTTAGGCATTACTGAACACTAGACTTCTAGAAATGAAGGCCTATAAGATATGTCAAGAGATGACTGAATACAAACCTTTTGTATCAAAGCAGGATTGAGTGTTATGTCGATCATCCCTACAAGATAGCCCACTATCTCCCAGATATCTCATTAGAATACAAGAAGGGCTTCTGAGGTCACTCCTAACCCAGCATCCGACCTTTGATGGTGTCTTGCGTCAAGAGTATGTGCCCAGAGAAGAGTTCAAGGAGAGAGCAACTGTTTGTGATGTTTGCCTTGGTACTCTCGTATGCTTCTCCAAAGCTTCATAGCCCAGAGGTAGGTCCTACATATTTAAAAAATCCAACGGATTTATTTTCCTTTTCAATGCTTGCAAACTCTTCTTGTTTCCCTGCAGCTCTGGGAGGGATTCCTGTGTGAAGAGCCACCTCCTTTGGGCTTTCACCTCCCTCTGGCTGCTTTCTTGGGTTCTCGCTCTGGGGGAGGCAACGCAAAGTCCATCCTCATCGCCCCACCCACATCTCCCATGTTTTTCCAGATCTATGCTACATTCCCTTGGAAGGATTCCCATGGAGTATTTGTGTGTACCTTTGGGTGGTTTCTGCCCTCACAACTGGAAAACCACCCTAAGGGTCATGTTGAATTTTTAGGGCAATGCTAACCTTTCAAATCCCATTCCCAACCACTGCAGAGAGCAGCTGAATTTGCAGACTGTTTTCTGGAGCTCAGGCATTTATTTTCCAGACTAAGCACCCTAATTCCTTCAAGCTCTCTATGCAAGACAGTACTTTACTCTTCTCATCTCTATCTCTGTTGAGCTGCAGACCTTCAAGCAGGGCTACATCCTTTGGACGAGGGCTCTCCATCCCCACATGGGAGAGAATAACATCATCTTGCTCTAACATTTGCCAGAAGATTGATGCCTTTTGTGACGCTTTCCCAATACTGTGTTGCACAGTAATGCTTGTATCTCTTTACACAGTAATATTACCTCCCCATTTATTTCCATTTTGTCCTTCTGCACTTCTGAATTTTCTCTACGTGTCACTACTGAGTTTTGTCTTGTTGATTCAGGGGGATCTTCCCTTGACTTCATCAAAGGCTGAGAATTTATTACTCAAAATTAAATGACCTCTCTGCACAAAATTATCAAAGGCTCTAGTCAAAAACTGTAAAATGTGCAAACTGGACATATACCTGACCCCACAGCAGGTAAAATGATGGACTTACTCTCTGTCTATGACCAGACAAGTTACCGCTTCTGCTGCAATGACGTTGGCTGTTCTGACATCCTCCCTGAAAGAAAAAAAAGAAATTCTTAAGTAAGCCATTATTATTTTCATGACCATCTTTTTTATTTCCAAACATACTGCATTCTTAAAGCACTTCAAGAATAACTTTCTGGGTTTCCCAGCTTTTTCCCTATATTGATTTGATGTTCAGCATCCGTATGGGTTTCAATCACACAAAAGCTAAAAACCATACCTGAGCAGAAAAATAGAAACAGGTTGTCCTTGTAAATAAGACATCCAGCCATGTACCAGCCCATGATTTTAATATGTTTTAGATCAAGTCTCACCTCTTACTATGCACATTTGTGCACAGAAATAGTTGTATCAAAATATTAGCGATTTGCACAGATTTATTTATGAACATTTAGACATCTGCTCATGTCTTTCTCCCCAGAAACCTACATTATATCTCAATGTTGGAATGTGAAGCATCCAAGTGCGATGTCGGCTCTGCTACTCGGAGCAGGTACAATGTATACAGTAGGCTATAGGACCCGTTGTGCATTTGCTCTCTGAGCACAGAGGAGGACAGGATGGTGCCTATAAAAGGGGCATGGTTAGGATGGAGCTTTTCAAAGGTCTCCACATTAAAACATTGTGCTGGGACTTTTCTCAGCTTTTCAGAAATGAAAAATATCGCACTTGGAATTGTTTTCTGTCTTTTCATAACCAAACGATTTGTGTTCTCCCTTCCCCTGCCCCACTGAGAATTTGGCTGTGGCCAGCCCAAGCTATAAAATAGGATGTTAATTCATTCTAATCAGAACAATTTGGTGTTTTCTCGGGGTAATAGAGACGTCGTTGCATTTTCTGTGTTGGCCAAACAAATGCACAGGATTCATAGTTGCTGTTTTATTCAAATCCACTCCAAAGGAAGGGCAAGTAAGTGGATTAGAGGCAAAAGAGATCCCCCTCTTTTAAATACACCTAATTCACTTACACTGGAAAACCACTGTACACTGCCACTGAAGTAGAAAATGAGATTTTAAAATGCTGTTAGGAATAGCAGCTCCCTTGTTTATAAATTGGAAGCATTAAAGCAGTAATATAGTAAAAAAAATGACCATTGTGCATGTGCACTCATTTAGGAATATTCACTCTCCCTTTAGGATGATCATTAATTAACTTTAATGACTTTTGAGCTATCTTTAATATCTTTAAAACAGAGCAAGCAGAACTACAAATGAAAGAAACATTAATATTCAAACCTCTATTCAAATGCCATTTTTAAGTCTATTTTCAATGAAATTAAGTGCGTACTAGTGCTAATTTATCCATACTGATAAACAAAATTATGGTAATTTAAAGCAAGTAGAAAGAAGTAGCTGAAGTGCAGTAGGCAATTATCTCTATCAAATTCTAAAACTTTGGTAAATATAAAGAGTATAAGGAATGATAACATTTAATAGCTCATTAAATTGCTGTAGCCAACTTTTGCTTGTATATTAATACATTAAAAAGAGTATGCAGACTTTTTGGTTGTTCATTAATTCCTGCTAAAATCTAACATATTTATCCCATTCCCCCAGATGTCCTTCTGCCACGACAGTACAGTTTACACCGTTATAGATTATAGGCGTGATTTCAGTTGTTATATGACAGTTATATGATTACAGACAAGTAAAATCCAGCTATCGGTGGTTCAAACATTTTAAATAAACCTTAACATTAGAGATTAAAACACACAAGCAACTGTTACGGTTTCCACTGTTCTGTACTTAATGCATCCTCTTAATCAGCATAAAATTAATATAGAGCAAAGACACTTTTTCAAAGGGCACCTCATTTACCACAAAGGAAAAACTCTATGTATTTTCACTTCTATACAAATGCTAAACCTTTACGTGCATCAGCTGTGAAATACAAGACATGCTCAGACTTCCAAACATTACCAACACTTCACGTACACTTCAAAATGACAAACATACCCAGGGCCATCCTGAGTATTCGAATTAACCTCGGTCACCTTCAAGCAGAACAGATTGTCAGTCCAGGTTTTAAAAGGCAATATTTCGACAGGTCAGCTACAGCGCAGGCCATTAAATGCAAAAGGAGTTATCAGAAGTGCAGGGCACTAAATGCAGCAGTAATTATTTGAAGGTCATGACATTAAATGCAACAAGTAGTTATTTGAAATGCACGGCATTAAATGCAATAAGTAATTAATAGAACTGCACAGCATTAAAAGCAACAGCAATTAACAGAAGTGCATGGCTTCAATGCAACAAGTAATAATTTTAAGTACGTGGCATCAATTGCAACAAATAATTATTAGAAGTGTAGGGCATTAAATGCAGAAGTAGTTAATTGAAATGCATGGCATTAAATGCAACAATTAATTATTACGAGTGCACACCATTAAATGCCACAAGCAATTATGTGAAAGCCTCACTCGTGAGCACTGACTCGGACACTTTCTGGTCTTCATCACCGGAGTACTCATCACTGCTCCCCGAGAAACAGCACTCTTCGTCAGAGGAATCGCCTTCACTCTCCGAATACTCCATGGCTACTCCTCGCCTCCACCATTTCTCCCCAGGACAACGCCTGCTTCCTTCCAGCCCGTTGCTATATTTTCTCCTCTGGATGAGCTCTGGTATTTTACAGCCCCTCCAGCTCCAAACTTCAGGACTTGGAGAAAGGTCACAGCTGCTGGGGCGATTTCTAGGGCGCATCATCGGGAAATACAAGCAGAGGGGACTTGGGAACTGCAAAGTGGTCCAGGGCTGCATGCAAGCGGGCATGGATCCTGCTCTGGGCATGTGGCTCAAAACCAGGGCAGGAAACCTTGCTCTGCGCTTTAACCCCATGGTGGAATTCAATGGCAAGGTTATCCATGTTCCTAAAGCTCTTCCAAAGTGTGTTATCATGTCACCATAAATATGCCATCTACCATGAGCAGATCATTTAAGAGACAAAAAATACATATATATATTTTTTTTTTTCCTGGTTCTAATTTGTCTCCCAGTTCACCACATATAATTTGTGGAGTTTCAACTATTTTGCTTCTGACAAACTGCCAACAAATTAATTTAAGAGCAACCATTTTTTTTTTAAATGTTTCCAGGATTTTTTCTGATAAAAGTGTATTGATCCCACTATTTGTAAAGCTGGGTTGGAAAGCAGAAATCTGAAAAAAATATAGGAAGTTTTAATCAGAGAGAAGGTTGTATGTCAGCCTCTGTTCCCTGATTTTACCTTAGACTGTAAAAATTTAACTTAGGTTTTAAAATCCTTGAAATGATTCCCATCTTTGTGCTTTTTTACCTTCCTACGTCCCCTCACTCACTGGAGTCCTGCTCCACCTCTATCTCTCAGAGCTCCAACCACACCTAACCCCTTCATAACACCCAATATAATTCATCAAATAAATTGAAACTATATTTGGAAGATTTAATTTCACAATATACTATTATATTTGCTTGAAACTTGCTGTCACACTGCCAGCAAAGGATCACATTTACAGCTGAACCACTTCTCCTCGTCTCCTGACTGGCATTTTGCCCGTCAAAATTGCTTTCATGCTAAAATAGAGCAGAGGGATTTTTAGGTCTCTAGGTAGGCAAACTCGTCTGTTTAAAGGATGGAGCTAGGGTTGGTTTTTCAGAAGACTGACAAATTTGGCTACTGCTCCTCAGAATACCCAATATAGATAATTTTTTGCTCCCATGTGAAAGTCATGGTGTAATCAGAAAATACCTAAAATAATAAGGGGATATAGAAGTGCTGGGTTTTGAGCTATTACCACTAAATTCAAGTTAATAACTGATTTTTCACTTTTTTTTCTCATTTCACTTATTTCTGACATCTCTTGTTTTAAATACTTTAAATCAGCCTTATTAAAAATACTGTAACAAGGTCAAGCGTACAGAGCCGGAAAGTGGTAAAATCCATTAAAGAACTTGAACATCAGCAAATTAGGAACCTCCAAATAGTCTTCCTGTGGCAGATTTTTCAAACCCACCAGGGAAGACTTCATTTTTTCCACCTTTTTGCTTTGAAAAGTGCACTCATTAACACCATTCTCAAGTTTAAATGATTGAAACACTCATTTCTAGAAGTCCCATGGGACTTGAGGTTTCTACCACAGACCTTTCCCAGGCAGTAGCAGCCTCCGTAGTGCAACCACCAAGGACCAAACACTGACCTATCTACTCTTGGTAGCTGGTCAAGGTCCTTCCGTTACTTGGTCAAAGAAAATGGGTTGTCATCTTAATTTTTAGAGAAAAAAAAATAATTAAGATCAATCCTAAATATACATTTGGGGATACTGCTGCAGCCAATATCCCTTTGGCAGTCTACAAGGCCATTTAGATAGGATGGCCAATGCTCTTCCCAGGAAACCCAGTCCAATCAGAAAGGTGTCAGCTGTAGGGAGTTTTATCTGAAACATTAGGACCATCCTCGTAAATGACGTGATCACCTAACACACACGGAAACAAAAATGTGGGGTGATTTTACGGTAGCCTCAACTGGTACAGTTAGTGCTACCCTATCAGACTCTTTCCTACTTTTTCTTGGTAGTCACCGCTGAAGTCAAGTCAACGCAGACCTACAGAATGGTGATGCGACCCATCGTGATTGACAGTGTAAGCTATGGTCTGTATCAGTTACCTGCTTCTATTCACTGATTTCCACGGGGGAAAATGCCCCCTTGTAGGGGGATGTTTAACTTCCCAACACTTTCTTAGAACACAACATCCATTTGTCAATGGTTTTGACTTTAAAAAACAACACCGGAATTAATAAATACAATGTGGTCTGTTAAACTTCTAAAAATTTTAATGCAAACCTAACAAAATGTGCAACTTAAAACTTTTTATTCAATATAAGCAAACTGTAAGACTTGCTGAATAGGCTAGAAAAATGTCCCAACCCCTTCTAATTATTCGTTTTATGTCTTGTGAGCATATCACTAGCACGCACTTACTGTTTCTAAAATATATTTATACTCCCAGTGGCTCCAGCTGAAAGGTTTAAGCCCCAGTAAGGATTGCACAATAGGATTTACAAAAAAGAAAAAAAAAAAAAAAGAGCCCTTCCTGACAACTTATTTTCATATTTACAAAGTTAAGGACTCAGAGATGGTGAATGGGTCTTTCAAGACTTTGTTGGTCAGAAAAATTCTGCTCCGCCCTTACTGAGCTGACACTTCTGAAAGCAAATGAAACTCCCAACAACTGCTTCTAAGATTACGCTAAGTTTGAACTCAAAACTCTCCAGACAAGTCATGATGTGCTGGGATTGTTTCAGGATGCTGTGTGAAGTCTGCCAATTATTTTCTGCTTCATATTAATGATGGATGTTATTTCATGAAAAGGAAAATGCCTGGAAGGCTTCTCCTTTTTTTCAGTTTCATGAATGATGGAAAATCAAGTCCAGTTCACAAAAAATACAATTTATTTTGGTTTTAATGCAGATGTCCTAATTTTAAAATGAGAAAAAATGCTTTAGTTCACTGTGTGATCCCTGGGTCTACAACAGAAGAAGCTACACAAGAGAACTGGTGCTGAATTAGCAAGTGTTACAGTATCAGACCACCTACGCTGGTATCAACATACATAATACAGATAAATATTGCCAAAAAATAGTACTAGTTAAAGCAGAAGCACTATGACAGCTACTATAAATATAAGATGATAATATGGAACCCACTCCTGCTCCTTGGAAGCAAATGGGGAGACACAGAGGGCAAAAAGTATCGATGACACAGAGACCTTCTGCTGCATTTTTAAAAGCTGGTGAAAAAAAGAAAAAAAGAAAAAAAAGAGAAAAAAAGGTTGGTGTAGCAGCCCCTGCTAGTCACCTTCACATTTATCTACATCCTCCTGCCAGTGATTTGGGAAACCTAGATGGGGTTGTGTCAGCTGAAAACTATTTGCAGAAGAGCAGGAGATGTGCCCCTCGTGATCTGAAAGCAGAGACAAAAGGTCTTGCTGCCACTGGGTGACCATGAAGCTGGTAGAAATCTGATGGTCCCTACTCTTGTGACAGTCAGGAGGAGGATTTTCCCCCTTCTGTGAGGTGTCATCAGGTCCTTCCACTAACTCCTGGCTCCGAGGTAATGGTGGCAGCAGCAATACAAAAGGGTTATGAAGCACACAGCAGTAATAAAGAGATTACTCTATAATAGAGTTTATGTCTATATAGACTCTACGTCTATGAAAAATAACTCTTTATTAACTGTATTATACACTTTTGGTATATTCTCATCATATTTAATCCTTAATTCATAATTGCAAACTACTCAGGAAATAATCTGTGAGCTTTGCCACAACTAACTTAACGCCTAAGCACTTTTCCTGTATGCAATGCCACTTTAAAACATGGGCAAGAGGTTCACATGGTCACAGGTACATCTCAGAAGCAGCGAATGTATATGATAATTATATTTTACAGGTGAGGAAACCAATGCATGAGAACACAGGCAGCAATAAGTCTCAGCACTCCCACAGCCAGCAGCTGGCTTCTCTTCAAGAATTAACGAGGCCACGTCCATTTGGCCTGTCCTTGCTGTGTTGGCAGGCACGCAAAGCCACATGTATGTGATTGCTGCGGAGGCAGGGAGCATGTTATCCCTTAACTGTGCCAAAGCAACTTCTTCCAGGCTGAGGTCCTTACACTGTTGCATTTTTTTCCCCCTCCCTTAAAGTATATTTCTATGACCGTTATGTTTTATTTCTTGCTTGGCTTCTTTGTGCACAAGAGCACAGGAACAAACATCCTTTGTCATGCTGAAGCCATCAGCAACGTTATTTGTTTACTGAAACTACTTCTCATGGCCTATCTGCAAACAATAAGAGGCTCTTTCAGTTGAGAACATTTTTAAAGGGTTTTTTGTAAATTCAAGACTTTTTTTTTTTAAAGAACTATATTTTAAACACTGCTCTTGTCAAATTCCTGAGCACTGTGAAGAAGGGAAGGGGAGTTCTAATGAGATTATAGCTTCTCCTCCATGGATGCCAGCAGCAGAACCCAGACGACAAACCATGGCAGCAATTTTTACACTCCTGCTTGTCCTTGGCTGACACTCCCAGCCTCTACCACCAAGCTTCCTAGGTACCCAGTTCCCACTCCCCTGGACTTCAGGCCACTGCAATCCCACCTAGGCACAGGGTTTGCACTGTACTCTTATCTACCTCTTCCAATGGCCAACGCTCTGCCCTTGCCAGTGGATCCCAGTATCCCCTCCCTGGTGTGACTGTGCCCACCTTACAGACTCCTCCAGGTCCAGCCATCTCTTCTTCACTCCACACGCCAAATTCACTGCATCCCACCTTTACCCCTCAAATCCTTTGCCTTCCTTCCATACTACCCAACCCTTGTCATTGATGTCAAAGATTTAAGTTTATATTAATAAAATAAAGAACTTGGCATGTCCCTGAGTACGTCCTGAGCAGCCTCACTGCAACACTCACCCACATCTTTTGCCCATGGCCCTGGAACTCAGCCTGGGGCCCTCAGCTGTAGATATGGACTTATCTCTTGTCTCTGGCCTTATTTCTTGGCCGGACATTGGATCTACAGTGTCAATAGCTTGTGTCCCATCTCCTGAATACAACCTGCCTGATGCTCCTGGCAGGACTCCCTGGGTGGACGCCCAGGACCTAGGCCATCCCCTCCCTGTGTCTGGGAGTGCAGGAGCACCCTGTTACCAGTACCCACCTCAGGACCCACTTTCACTCAGAATGGCTAATTACAGCTAATTACAGCTAGGCTAATTACAGTGAATCCCCTCTCATACTTGCTGCATGAAAGGTCATATTGGAATCAGGAACAAAAGCACCACAAGCAAGAGCAGAAAAGTGCCCAATCCCTTCATTTTGGACTAGAACAACAAAATCAACACCCAGGACGCCAACAGTTAATGACGTGAAGGACCACACTGGTTCCTGCTGACGCAAGATGCTCGCTGCTGCTCTTTCTTCTGCAGCCTTCTCATGTCTCGTTAAGCAAGGTTTCACAGATAGCTTCCAGACAAGCTAGCAGGGCTCCTGGGAGAAATCAGTGCCCTCCACAAACTTCTCCAAGCCTCCTGCTGATGTAATTAGCTCTTCTGAGGCTCTGCAAGCCTGCACTCCCCATCCAGCTTGTCTTTTATCTGAGCACTGCTCTGAACTGTAGCACGGAGATGCCTGACTCCAACTTCCAGCAAGCTGGAGTGGGCACCAGCAGAGCTCAGAAGATCTACAGAGACTCAATCAGCCCATGCTGGGCTCTGCACTGCCACGCTTGACTCCGCTGATCATCAGGTTAATTCCTGCAAAGCCAACCAGAGCATCCCTCTGCAACATCATGGTCTGTGGCGCTGATGTGATTACGGGGCCCTGTTTTAGTCCGAGTGCTCCATTGCTTGTTCTGTGTGTTATTTTACGGTGGGAATAGCATGGAAGGGAAATTTACTTTATAGGTAAAGTTTATAATCAATAAAGATTTAAAGCTGCTCATTTTCTTCAATCTTATTCTCTCCTTTCATGGAGCATAGAGAAGATTTTATACTTTGTGATCACCTTAAACTGATCTAAGATAAATCAAACCTTCATCAGGCTCAGGACCGGTCTCTGGCACAAAGATGTCTATACGTCCACTAAAGTTGCCTCTGTAACCACATCCTAAGTGATCTGTGCTTGCCTAGAGGATACGCGTGACCAAACCTTCATCCCCAGCTTGTCTGTTGAAGGTGGGACTAAAAATCGCTCCAGTGTTCACATGCTCAGTTTGCATTCCATTGTGATTTCCCCATTTAAGCAAACACTGATTAATCACAAAACCTGCCAAGCTATGGAAACACTGCATTGCTAATATAAACCAGCACAAAAGAACTGCATAAAAAATGTATTGAACCGAAGCAAAAAAGCAGAAGATGTTTTGGTTGTGAAAGACATTGTCACAAGAAACTTATTTTTATGCATTAGAAAATATTCACAGACCTTAATGAACAATCTCACTAGTAAAAAAAAGATACAGTGCATTTTAAAAACTATTGCTAAAAATTCCCTTGATTATGCTCTATCACCACTAATATATTTACTAAAAAACCCTCAAACCCAGTTATGTAATGTCTGGAGAGCAGCATAATACAATCTTAGAAAATAAAGTGAAAAATCCGAAAAATCAATTTGCACTGAAAAAGCCAGAAGAGATTTCATGTTCCACCTATACCGACCCTAGACAAGCAGGGGAAAGTCTTTTCGAAGCAGCATTTGCAGTCTTCATCCAGCATCCACAACACAAAACACATCACAACTTAAACCAAATACAACCCAAAGTTGCTGATAGTCCAGGTAGTCCTATCCAACTCCTAACTCTAACTTCTCTCCAGATTTAAAAATCACTCCGCAACTAAGTTTATGGGAAAATGTGTTGTTGCCCTGGATGGTGATGTGGAGTATTTAATCCTAGTGAAGCAGCTGTGCAGCGCACATCTCCATTTGCATGGCTTTTTACAGTGATG
This sequence comes from Pterocles orientalis, assembly GCA_011057875.1. Classification (NCBI taxonomy): domain Eukaryota; kingdom Metazoa; phylum Chordata; class Aves; order Pterocliformes; family Pteroclidae; genus Pterocles; species Pterocles orientalis. Next base: position 581,057 of record WKFP01015052.1, on the reverse strand, counting down.
GGGTTAGCACTAATTACTGCGGAGATGGATGTATTTATTTTTCTAAACCTCTTTCAGCAGGAAATGATTGTTCATGTCTGAAAGCAGAATTGCACTAGAAATACATATGGGGCTTTGTGGCTGGTAACAGCTCTCTGCTCATCCTAGTGATTTGTGCTCACGTCCCGTAAAAGCAGAGGACACGACACTTGAGCACTCACCAACGCACAGAAAGACCAGTGTACTAACTCAGGTGTGGCTGCCTTTCCCTTCAGGAAACATCCTGAATTTTAGCTGGCTTGGGTTTTTTTTGGTGTCTGTAGAAACCTATATTTCTATATTATAAGAGCATCGACACCATAAATTAATTTACACTCTAATTTTGACCGTCGCTTAGTTGAGAGGAGAGAAATTGGCCAACTGCCTTTAAACATTCCCTTTTACTATTCTTCGCCATGCTAAAGGTTTTGAATAGCATACCATGATTTTTATTTTATTTGATATTTTATCTTGTAATCTTGTCGTGGAAAAGTCCCATGATTTTCAGAGATAAAACCTCTCACTTAATTTTGGAATTACTTTCTCTCTCTTTGCTATATGAATGGATGGTAATACATTGACTCTTCACCATCAAGAAAAGCAGATGTATCCAGTTTTATTGTCCGCATTAGTACACAGAATTGAACCTTGGACTCCCAACTTTTGATTTCTGGGTCTGTAGAGCTGCGGTTGAACACAGATTCGGGATCACCTCCTGCGGATCCTCCTTTCTGGTTTTGGACATTACCTGGAGCTGGTAGGAATTTCCTGAATCTCATAGAATGCAAAGTCAATTTTCCTGCTATTTCAGATATGCCATGTAACAACTTTTCACAAACTTACAGATGTAAAATAAAATAATTTTTGTCAGTATAGCTACCAAAAATGCTTCCAGAATTTGTTTCTCCAATGGTTTTTCTGCTTCCCAGTCTAAATTTACTCATTGCAAGCTTAAATCTAAACCAACGGACCAAACCCATCCTCAAGTTAAAGTAATTATTTTCTTATTCTTCGTATGTAAACCCCCAAAATCTCAGATTTTTTTTTCAGTGAGTTAAATGAACTGTCTTAAGCTCTCTTGACTTCTCTGTACCTGGACCAGTGTGAATTCACCGCCTGTGAACACTCATTATCAGTGGTTTGGAATAATCCCAATTAGATCTCACAAGGATTTTGTCCAAGAGTACAAATATTGTCGTTGTCCCCCTGAACACCCATCTGAACATCTCCCAGAACTCCATCTCATACTGTTTCATTTCTCCATCTGCACATGCTGCCATACACAACCTTGTAGTCAAGTCCAGCCAGATGATACCTGCTGTGATTCCTTTGGGCAAAAATAGGGTTCTCCTGCACAGACATGACATGTAGCATCTTCCTTCAAGCTTTTCCAACAAATGTGGAAGGGAAGGCTAACTAAGGATTGCATCCTCTTGCCATTTTCCAGCTTGTCGCTGCCTGAATGGCCCCACTGCTTCTGATGTCTCTTGTTCTTTCCAGGGATGTCAGCTCTCCTGACTTGATAGACTCACACATCCAGTTTCAGAAACTAGACTGATCCAAGCTTGAGGAAGGAGATAATGAGGTCCCCTAAGTCCGAATTTACTTTCTTTTCAAAGCTTTGATAACTTTTTCTTTGCAATAATTTCTACACCTTCAACTTCACTGTGGCCTCCAGCCACAGCACAGACAGCTCGAACAACCACCTCTCCTCCTGTGCCTACACTTCATGCAGTAAAAAAAAAAGAAAAAAAAAATCAAGGTTTTAGTTGAAGAAACCAAAGGAAAATCTCACAATTACTAGGCCTGATCCCACCTTAAGCCACAAGGAAGTTTAATGAAGCAAACACCAGCTGGCTCTGTGTGGAGGAGCAGAGTGAACCAGGGGAGCTCTGGAGGTCCTGGGCGGCTCTGTGCTCCCGTGATGAGGACAAGACACACTGCATTTCAGAAAACATCAATTGAATTATTACACCAAACATCTGGTTTGCAGTCTTTAAACTTAAATAAATTATATTAGGAAAAATAAAATTGCAAGTACAACGATAACCAATAACAGTCTATTGAAAATAGAGCTTAAACTTGAAAAAGAGCCTTATCTTCAACCAGTAAAGATTACTGGTCTTAAACAATATGTCACATGCATGGATGTGACATGTTCCTACTGCAGAATTTTGCAGACTTTGTTTTCAAGAATGTATGTCCTTAGTAAAGCCAAATCAAAGCAAGAAATCACAGAACAAGAATCCAAATATACGATGTTTGACTCTCCATGACTCTGTTCTATCCACAAGCTGCAGCAAAGCATCAGAATGAACTCTGATAAACACATCCTTATAAAATGAATAATCACTCATTTATTATCAGAGAATATTGCAACTGCTAGAAGGATATTATGCTGATAAAAACATTTTTTTTAAAAAAAAGCTTTAAACTTAAGTTTTACAACCAACGCCTCTAAGAGAATTACAGACAGTGCCTGTGACCAGCTCTTTTCTGTTGCATGAGAATCCTGCCCATGGAACCAGACTGATGGGGAAAGAAATGAATTAGTTTCTGGCACCGATGGGGGTGACACTTCTCTGACCTGCAGGAAATTATGCTGCTGGGAGTATGACAGAAGTGCTAAGAGAGCAATTAGGGTTGTCACCTAGCATATTCCCAGGAAGAAAGTGATGAATCCTCATTCCCGGCCTCATCTCCTACGGACGGTGGCCTGTTGATGAATACTGCTACTGCTTTGAACAGTCCCAACAAAAGGTGCTTTATCGCAGTGACAGCGCTGGCCTTGACAGCATGATGTCATACCATCTCCTTTGTACTGCGGAGCAGCCCATCGTTTTCTGGGTGGACACATAACACCACGATAAGACGGGTTTTATTGCTTTGAAAGACAGTTTTATATAACTTCATACGAGTTTTATACGACACGCACTGATGAATACGTGAACACCAAGGTGGAAGATTCAGCAGCTGGCACTGGGGAATCATAGAATCATAGAACCATTAAGGTTGGAAAAGACCTCAAGGATCATCAAGTCCAAACCAACACCATCTAACTCACTAAACCATGTCCTGAAGCACCACATCTACATGTGTGGTAATAACCTAATCAATTATTATAGCAATAACTTAAAACCACTATAACCCTTCAAAAAAACCTTCTCCTTCTTTTGTGATTTCTGTCAACCGAAGAGATATTTAAGAACAAATTGTGATAAATCCCAACACCGCATTTGAATATGAGGCCATTTAACATGGGAAAAAGCAGAAAAACTTGCATGAGTACATACGAGTGGGTGCAAATTTCAAGTGTTCAAACGGGCAACATCCTACTGAAATTCGATAAGGGATGGAAAGGATTAAAAAAAAAATAACTTCTGGGTGAAGGAGAAACATGAGTCAAAGTTTAAATAAAATGATCAAGAACATTGAAGCAGGTTGGCTTCCAACCATTTTGAACTGCATTTTATCTCAATATACATAAAGAAAATTTTATCTGTCCAGAACTGGGAAGGGCATAAAAAAAACTTTATCTGTCCAGAACTGGGAAGGGAGAAAGTTTAGATAGGAGTAGGATTCAGGCATATATCCCATTAAAAAGAAAACTCACATTATCTAACACAAAGCATTGGGGTTTTCTTATGCTTTGTTGCCATACCAACTTGCTTAAAACCCACCGCTTTAGTAATAACATCTACAGAACAAGAAAAATAAACCCTTTTATATCAGTCAGTACTAACAGAAAGATTACCTGGGCTTTTTTCCCTACAATCATTATTTAGCTCAAATGCCAGCAAACCACAGCAGAATTTTAAATAGGCTCCACTTGCAATTTATGGGTATTGCTTTTCAGAACTCACATACACGTTTACCAAACGACTCTGACAAGGATGACTTTGTACTCTTTTACTACATTATGACCTATGTTATCTTCTATAACCACAAAAATACAAACCCTGTGTCAACAATTGAGAATTAGGTTGTGGAATTTTTCTCTTTTCATCTACCTAAAACTTTCATCTTACTTGCAGTGAACAGAGCAGCAGCAAGCCTGGAAATCTTATCTACAGAAATGAAGTCTACTGTTGAATTATATAGACTGCTTTTGAATAAAGTAGTCTAAGTAGCCTGCAAAAGTCATGTGGAAAACAAGAATTACATTTCTTTTTAAGGATTCGTCTTATATTAATATTCACAACCTGGCTCTTGCTTGGTAGTAGTACCACTAGGTGTTCTCCGGATTATGGTGTCACTATGGGAATGCAACTTCTGACCAGTTCATTTTCTGAAGATGTTAAATTCTGGCGCATTCCTGACACAGCAAAGTTGTAGATTAAAGTTACCATCTTCTCAGGGTATTAAAATTTCACATACACATTTCAAGGAAGGTTTCCCATTAGGCTTACATAGGCAAAATAAAGACATCCCCAGGTCAACACTTATCAAACTTTACAATTCAAAGATTTAAAAAATTTTTTTTTTGAGAAAAATACATTAAACAAACATTTTTGTGCTTACAACCAATAAGTTAAAATATTTATTAATGGCTTTTATTCACCATTCTTTGCATTTGTTTTCATGTGACAATGTGTCGGAACTGGGGGCCGGCGTTATTTTGAGTCTCTGGGCCATACTCTAAAATGCGTATCACAGGCTGAGCCCTATTTCACTTATCCCATAGCAAAACCACACAGGCAATGGTGAAGAAAACCAGCTGATAAGAATTTTTAGGTCCCATAGAAAAAGACTAAAGGCAAATAACTGTAAGAAAATATGCTTCCAATTCATCTTTCCGTACTAAAATATAAATGCAAATATTTTCTGGTTTCTGCAAAAAATTTGAATGAACTAAATGGGAACACAATGGGAATAAATGAATAGGAATTTTAGCAAACTTTTATCTCTGTACCACTATTTTATTCAAAGACTTAGTCCCTCAGTATTTTATGACACATATTTAAAGTCACGTGTTCACTAAACACATATGCAAGCTAAATATTGGCAGAATTTTGCTAAAGATGCACGATAACATAGTATTTTCTGGTATTATATATATAATATATATAAAGATAATAATACCACTTTATTTGCTGCACTTACCCAGATTCACAACTAAGGGCTAACGAAAGATCCATGAACTCAATTTTCTTTGGCCCTTTGTAGTCACCTAGGTGAGTGCAATCCAAGCCAAAGCCTAACTCTTCCAAAAGCCAGTACTGGTGGGGAAGGTAGCTGGTGAATTTGGGACGTCTGCCCATCCACCTGCGAGATGCGGTACCCAAACCTCAGCTGCTCACCCAGGTGGTAACACTCAAAAGTGCAAAACATAAATTACTAAAGCATAGGCAGCAGCAGACAGAAAGAGATATTTTGCAAAACAAAAGCCTCATTTTATTAATTTTAATCAGCTTTTATTACTGCTGCAGGGAACAAGAGGGATTATATTACGGGCAGCATTGGGTTGGAACGGTTGCAAGGCAGGTACTTGGAGACAGTTATCTGCCATGGGGTCTGCTCTGCCTTTCTACTAAGCAGAGAAGCTTGCCTTTGTGCTGTCCCTTGGGGAACACACCTGCTTGGGAAGGGAAATGCAATAAACCACAATAGCTGTGAGAAGGCACAAAGGAGATCTGATGCGGATAGTCATCCCGCTGCTGGTTGTGGTCTTTTCAGGGTAAAGAAAAAGAGATGGATATCTCTCCTTATCCTTTGCCACCGAGTCATACGTGGAACCTTAACTGGTTTAAAATGCTGCAACTGCACCCAGCTCATCATGGACAGATTTATAGAATCACAGACTGGTTTGGGTTGAAAGGGACCTTAAAGATCATCCAGTTCCAACCCTCTGCCATGGGCAGGGACACCTCCCACTAGACCGGGTTGCTCAAAGCCTCATCCAGCCTGGCCTTGAAATTTGCTGACATCCCACTGATCAAACCTTGGTACGTATGTGCCAAGGACCACTGCTTCACTAACTCACTCTGTAAGCGCGAGTCGAACTCAAGGAGTAAGGAGGTCAAGTGGCCGAGGAGCCATGGCAGGTCTTCTCCTGGATGATTCTTGAGGTCTTACCATAAGCCTGTGCTAGATTTACGACTTTCTTGCATTTACTTGCAGTACCAAACTCTGCACATCATGACCGTAAGACTAGATTAACGCCAGAAATGGGCTCTTCATATTACGATCTTACACAACAAGGCTGCAAGTTAGACTAGATCATCTTTTCTCAGAATAAATACAAACGGTCCCTACTTGGAAATAAGGAATAATTTTTTCCTGTTTAATTTCTACAAATGAAAGTTAATGTTTCCTGTATCTACACAAGGATTTAATGAATGTTAATCTGTATATTTTCCTGCCATGCAAACCTAAAGAACAAAACCTCACTAATTTAAAACCACTTAATTTCTGTCTCAGAAATGCTCATTTTAATATGCTTTAACACTGAGATTTGTATGGTAGCAGGTTTTTTGCATGTTTATTAAGCAGCTTTTTCTTTACTGAAACCATTGTTGCTCCAGTATTTAATTCTTATCACAACCACGGAGACCTTGAGATGGCAGCAACATTTCAAAATCATCCTCCACTAATGGGAAAACCACTTCCAGTGGACCGAATTCCATCAGGATTTCTCACAGAAATCACTCAATAATATTTACACAATTTGATATGGCATTTTCAGAAGGCCAGAAAGAGAAGAGCAAAAGTTGTTGTATATAGGAATTCATATTGATATTTTTGTAGGTAAAATGTGGTTTAAGTTTAGTGTGGATGAAACGAAAGACTAAAACAGAATATAAGTGACATAACGCTGAGACTAGGATGTTAATACCCACCTGCCTGTCAAATCTATTAAGGATTTAAACCAATTATTCTTGTAATTTATTCTGAATTATTGTAATGAACTGGTGTCTCGACAGCAAGTAATTAATAATATTCTCTATGTGAAACAACCCAGAGGTATGAAGTGACCAATTTTTTAATTAAAAAAAATTAAAAAGTGCCCTAACATCCTGCCACACACATTCCGTTACTATTTTAATCAGGCCAGTGGATGACAAGAGTGTCTTTAAGACATATTAAATGTTAATTATCACATTCAAGGACAATTCAATTAAATCTTGGGCCAAGCTGAAGACTTCCAGAAACTACAGCCTTGCAGACCTACTCTGTATAAGGTATGCATCTATTGGCCTCATTATAAAGCTAGGCAAAGTCAAAAGACCAAGAAACTTGGTCAGATAAAGAGGAAAACATTTTATTCGCATCATATTTCCTCAAAGTAAATAGCACTGCAGCTGAACAGAGCAGGTGTCACACTTCAGTAAAATCTGAACAGTATAAAATATTTTACAGGCACTAAGATGACTAAGTTTCTACACCTACGCATGTTATTCTCGCTTCTCTAAGTATTTTTACTTTTTTTTTTCCTTTTTTTTTTTTTTTTTTTAGATTGGTACCACTGATTGGGTCTTATGAAAGTATTTGGAAAAGAAAATTTAAATAGTAGCAAATCACTCAATTTTGCAGATTACTTGCAGAAAAGTCATTTCCAGAGCAGCAGTGACAGAAGCTGGGCATCCAGAGCCCTGTGAAACGGTCTTTGACCCATTTTCTTAATGAAGGACTCAACAGCTGCACTTTAGCATATTATTTAGTAAGTCACTAGAGAGAAACAAAACAGGGAATAGGAAAAAAACCCTCAAACTCTCTCAAATAATTATTTCACTTTGGGATGTATTGATATTTTAACCTTGTTAAAGAAACAAAGAGTTTGGAGGAAACAAAGTCCTATTACTAATAAACCAATTACTTTTCAAAACATATTAAGTAAGTAGAATTTCATCCTGTTAAATAGCATGAATAAAATCTCAGATCAAAGCCTAGGTAACAAAAACAAATGCTCTTCCGAGTAACTTGTCCAGAATTAAACCCATTAAGAACTTGGGGTTTCTGTTTAGTTTTTCCTTGTTTAAACTGCTGAAATCAAGGAACACTAGTGTAATATTTTATATGAATAAAATCAGAGGAATTTGTTGCATGTCTGATTTTTGATGCCTCTACACTGAAGGCATCAGTGACCATCTCTGTATGCTCCTCTGGATCTGGGGCAGCCAACATGATGCTTCATGATTCTGAAAAATAAACAAAATTCATTTCCAACAATTTTGTGTATTTTTGTTCTGGGAATGAGTGTAGGAACCTACTCATACCTTAATTTTTTTCTTTCAAGTTTGGACAAAGTTGGCATGAAGGTTTACGACCTACCAATGGACATAAAAAAGAAGCAAAACAGGGAGGTGGTGGAAAGGGATAACTAAATTGTGTCAGCAGCATTTTCTTGGGCAAGGAAGTACCTTTCATGGAGAAAACTGAGGTCTTTCCACTTTCGCTGAGCATATACATACCACAGATACATTCTTGGTGAAGCCCACTCACATTCTCTGACTATTTCAGAAGTGGAGAAACCCATGTCCAAGCCCTGCCTCTCATTAGACCCTACAGCTCCTGCAAGAGACCCTTTGCACTAGAAAGACCAAGGGAACTGGAAAAAGATGCCATGACCTGCAAGCAATGAGTTATTGTCTGATTGCAGACAACTACCCTAATGACAGCGTGCCCTAATTAAACCGTGTATCTTGGAGTGTGTCCTTCCCTAGCAGGATGGCGCCATATAAAATCCATAAACCACCACAGGCAATGTCAGGAGGGAACATTTGCAAAGAGTCAGGGCAGTAATTAGCAAAAGGCTGCAATGCTAACAGCAAATTAATTCTAGCAGAACCTTATCAAAGCCTACCAGCAAACATGCCACCTTCATTTTCAACTGCATGCACATCAATGATGTGCTTCCTATCAACCCAGCGGCTCGTTTTGTGGTTGGAATATTGGATGAGACCGTGCTTCTGCTCCTTTCTGGGAACATGAGAAACCATATTATTCATCATCTCATAAATCTCATCACATTGAAAGAGATAAAATACATGCCAACGACCACGACAAAATCCAGTAGAGTGGATTTGATCATGTCTAACATTACCCAGCAAACCATGCCTACTGAGATGAATAAATATCTTTTGGTATAGTTCTAACATCTCACATCATTAAGTTAGATCGGCTGTTTGTGAAAAACAACTTCTGAGAAAAAGCCTATTTTTTTATCCTTGCTGAATCTGCCATGTAAAGGTTTGCCTCTGTGGACGAGCAGTGCTGCGCAGAGACAACCCATCTGACTTTGAACATCCCAAATGAGTTTGGGGACCGGCACTGCTCACTCTGCAGGCACAGGGCTCTTAAGGACACAAATACAGCTGCATTACCCTGCGGTTACTGGCACATATGTCGACTAATTCCCCGAACAGGGTGGCTTGCTCTTTTTTTTCGCAGAAGCAATGGTTTGCAAATAAACACGACTGTTTTCCCCTTGTGTTTTCTGAAATGTGATGGGACTTAACCATACGTATTCAAATATTGTCCTTGGTTAGAAAAGCAAAGGAGATGGACTAATATTGGAAAGTATGGCAATAAAGTGCAAATAATTTAGAAACTCTGTAGCCATTTGAGTATGTAAATACTGCCAACAAAACGATCCCCAAAGTCACAGGTATGCTGAGGACTGTTGCGGCTGTTGGGGAGCATCAGCAATAAAATTTGTGAAAATTGCTGGGCTTTGGGGTCTAAAATAAATTCCCTTTTCCCCTGATCGCCTCATCTTATAGCCTTGGGTGCTGATAACATCTTGAGCCTGGATGGAAAATGAAGACGCACAAATTGTGAAGCGGTCCAATGCTCCTCCTGAGCACAAGGAAGAACATGGTGTCCCAGTGTCAGGGTCTCATTAATAAATCAAAGCTCCTGACAATTAAAATACATCCCTTCCACTCTCTCACTATCCTTAATCGACTATCTCCGTATGGGAAAAATAGCTTCTACAGCCATAAAAGGAAAAAAAAGGAAAAATAAGGCTATGAGGTTAACTATAATACTTTAATACTAACCCGTCGTGAACAGTTTTAGAAAGATAAAACATTTTCTAAATGAGCTTGCATTCCTCTGAGATACCCTGCTCAGAGAGCCAATATCTTTATCTGTAACACATCAGACTTTGCCCAAGGACAAACGCTGGGGTTAGTGGAAAATCTAAACCTTCCCTAACTTCTTTGTAGTATCAGGGCAACAAACCAGCAGCACAAAAGGCTCAGACTTTCCCAGAGTTCAAAAGATTTTCACCTCCCCTAGGTAGAGGGATGGCTCCAAAACTGCTGAATTATTTCTCCAAGTCTCTAGGAACCTGTCCAGACAGGACACATGATACAAGATTAAAAAATATCCTGTGATGCATATGGATTAACTCCTTTGCTCTGGTGGACCCCTCCCAAAGTCCATGCAGATCAGATATATTCCCATTTTCATTACAGTAAAAGACTGGGCTCAACAGCTTTTTGAAGCACACAGCTGCCAAACAGCTCCCTGTTAAATGCCAGACTGTTTGGTTTAAATTACTTCTGTTGGTATTTTTTCCCCAGGAATTTTTTTAAAGCAACAGCCAGAATTTGTCATTTAGGAAGTTCACATTGGACGTGATGGAAACCTTAAGAAAATCTTACAGCAGTGCAATAAGTTGACTGGTGACCGACTCTCTATCTATGGAGATTTTCAAGATTAGGCTGGACGAGACAATGACGAATTTGCTTCAGCACTTACGACAGCCCCGTTGCAAGCAGGAGCTCAGTGCAGAGACCTTCAGAACTCCCCTTCAGCCAATGTTCATTTTATTTTTGCTTGCCTCTTGCACATCATTCCTCCCTCTCTCCAATAAATTCAACTAATTTTTAAGAATTGTGCAATACAAGGGTCACCTTCTAGACTAAACCACACTTTCACTTTGGCATGAAGAACTGTTAAAACCATGATACGAACTCCAGGTCACATGAAGAACAATAACCAAATGCTTTTTTATGCCACCTCTCAGTTTTCCTTAACTCAGATATATTCAGAGAAAGCTTGAAGAGAGCACTAGGAGAATTTTAGGTGAGGATTTCAGAGGCAAGACAGGAGAGAAAAATCACAACTAGAGTAATCTTTACTTTAAAAGCACTACTGCATTCTGGTAAGGCCCCTCCTGCAGTGCTGCATCCAGCTTGGGGGTCCTCAGCACAGAACAGACAAGGAGCTGTTGGAGTGGGGCCAGAGGAGGCCATGGAGATGGTCAGAGGCTGGAGCACCTCCTGTGTGAGGACAGGATGAGAGTTGGGGTTGTTCAGCCTGGAGAAGAGAAGGCTCCAGGGAGACCTTCCAGCACCTTCCAGTGCTGAAAGGGGGCTACAGGAGATATGGGGGGGGAGGGGCTCTTGATCAGGGGGTGCAGGGACAGGATGAAAGATTGAGATATTAGGAAGAAATGTTTTCCTGTGAGGTTGACGAGGCAGTGGCCCAAGTTGCCCAGAGAAGCTGTGGATGCGCCGCCCCTGGAGGGGTTCAAGGCCAGGCTGGATGAGGCTTTGAGCAACCTGGGCTAGTGGGAGGTGTCCCTGCCCATGGCAGGGGGGTTGGAACTGGATGATCTTTAAGGTCCCTTCCAACCCAAACCATTCTGTGATTCCATACATTAGCCTACGGTAATGTAAGATGTTGGAAATAACTGGCTTCAGAACAGACTAATATTGAGTTTAAAATTAATTCTAGGTCTTTTTGGAGAAGTTTCAGCCATTAATGGAGGAAATTTCAAAATGTCCAAGGTCAAGATATTTAAATCACAGAGGAGCCTTCACCAGCAGAAGTGGTGGGTAACACCTATTACTTCCCAGTTATTTGATGGAAGAAAGATTTACTCTACAGCTGTTGCATAAAAGCTTGTACACACTTTCAGCATAGTCTTTCCAGGCTATTTATGGACTGACACATATGCTCCGCTCCATTTAACTTCCAAATATTTCCTTTGAATTTTACCTTGCTTAATTCCTGTCCTTTCAGCGCAGAGATGAGATGATGCTCCTGATCACTTCTGCAATCAAGTGTGCAGAGGAGATGGCTATAGGCTGGAGTTGCACACCAACTTGGCACAAAGGCGCTGTATGTCTTCAGTCTATAAAAGTAATTTCTTGGCAAGGAGTTTTACATATATTTCCCTCTTCCAGACTTTATTTCAGTTTTGTGGCTTTTTCCCCTGTGCTAAGCGTGACCCCACCGACTCAACTGCAGAAGACGAACAATAATTTTGAAAGCTACAATCAAGGACCAAAAGAAGGTCATCCATATATTTCACGTCACCATCTCCACCACAGCATGGTGCAAAAGTCATGCAGGCATTGCAAAGACATACAGGAATTAAAAAGAAGGATGTCCTCACATTAAAGCCTTTTGTAGATTTTTAGCTAGATTATCACTGGGCTCTTGCTAACGTTACTGATTCTTCACCTGGAGTTGACTTCATCTCATCACCTCAATACTGAAGGTACCAAAGAGAACAGACAGCTTAACTTGGAAGAAATTTTTTTAAAAAAATTTTCTTTGCGACATCAGCAGAGGCAGTATTTTTAAAAAATTAAACACTAGGAAAATATGAAGTGGATTTGGACCCAAGAGAGCAAAGTCAAGCCAACAAAACCACCATCCCCCTCTCCTTACTTAATGCTGAGCCCCTCTTGCCAAGTTTATTTTCTTTTTACTAGTTTGTGGTCTCTGTTCAAAAGAAAACAAAAGTACAAGACTCACATTATTGCACAGTTTAAGACAACTTCTTTGTAAAGTTCCCAAGCACCTTGTATCTAAAATTACACTATGGAATGGGAAAATAAAATAGCACCTAGGACAAATGATGATTAATCTGCTGTAACAGTCATTATCATCTTTGTAAGATCACGGCAAAACCTATTTTAAAATGTTTCTGCTTCTTCTCAACTCTATAATCGAAAACATTTTTTCATTTAATTATAATATGATTAAGGAAATAATGGCATTTAGTAAGTGCCTTAAAGATGCATGGTTTATAGCTTTAGACTTCAGGAATCAAAAACTTGATTTTATAAAGTCCAGAGGCTGAGGAAAAAAATGAATTTGATAGTAATATAAAAATTATATTAGTTTAAATCTCCGCCAACCCCTTTAGCAGTCAAAGTGAAATTGCTTCATTAGGGAAGCTCTGCCATATAAACTGATAACACTTGTTTCAGACCTAACAAACCTAAGATTAAATTGAGATGAGGGTTGCCACAGCCTCAGTACTTATGAGTTTTTTTCACTTTTTATTGACTATAAACACAATTAAACCTCTGCAAATGGCTGCAAACTGGCCACAATCACTCTGGACTTCAAACAGGAAAAGCCTGCAGAGACCTTGGTAACAAACATACAGTTTTGATGAAACAAATATAGGAAATATATTTATTGACAGCAAACCAGCATTTTCTAGAGGGTCTGGTGGTGAAGACCTGTATGTTTCCTAATTACAGCAGGAACAATTTATTTTGTGGTCCAAAATCTACACTCAGTTCCAGGGCAAGAGAAAGAAGAGTTTCTGGTGAGGAACAGGAGAAATTATCTAGAAGAAAACTGTACACAACAGCTTAGAATGACAAGAGGTGGTCTAACCACATCACTATTCTTGCAAAATAACTTCACATGCATGGTCATAAAGATGAGTGTGAAGGTGGACTGAAGCCTGGAAACCTTTGTGGGGCTTTCCAGGGAAGTTCTCCCAGGTTGGAGGGCATCAGGACAAAGCAAAAAGATACTTTGTAGACAAGTGTAACAAATGAGCATTAGATGGCAAAATCACTAGTGACCATGGGGAAAGGTTGGATGGAGGTAAGGCATGAAAGCAAAGATGAAGGTATGGTGTGTGAGGCAAGAAAACAGAGGAGTTAGGACCCAAATAAAAGGGTCCTGGTCAAAGCAACCATTTCAGATAACAGTAATTGTAGCAGCAGCCTTACAATGGCTTTGGAGTAACAGAAGACCATGAAACTTCTGGAGGATTTTGCTATAAGAAAGTGTCTTGGAGACTTCTTATAGAGAGAACTTGCCAGATTTGACCTAGCTTAGTGGTGGAGTTTCAGAGAAAAGCCTGAAGACGACACGTGGTTTATAGACATGAATGAGAGACAGGACGGCACTGCTGTGCATGGAGGAAGAAATTAGTGGGAATTCTGCAGAACTGATTGGAAGCGCACTGGCAGGAAGACATCTCTAGGGGGTATCAAAGAAACAGCTGAGACTCCTGTTTGGAGGGAGACAAGTCTAGAAATGAGCTGTGAGATGTCAGGACAGAGATAATAAGCTGAAGTTACAGTAAAGAGAGGAGAAAGACACACAGGAGGAAATAACCCCTGTGAATCCCTGCATGGAAGCTCAGAAACAGAGCTTCAGAGCAGCTCTGAATTTCAATGACAACTCTAAAAGGACAAAAATGGATGGCTGGTCCTGGGTCTTTTAATGAATGCTTAAGAGTGGCTTCACAAAAAGACCAACAGTGGGGTTGACAGACCAGAAACTGAAGAAAGAAAATAAAATAATTTAAAAATACATGCATTTAGGGTATTGCATGGACATGCATTTGGACATGGCCTGAGTGACCTGCTCCAATTAGACTCATTTTGAGCACAGAGTTGTATTTGATGCCCTCTGCAAGTCCCTCTCAGCTTAAATAATGAGTTGATGATGCTGTAGTACTGGAAGGCAAGAAATCCCAAAAAATTTCAATCCAATAAGTAGTACCAGTGGTGAAGAGAGGAGAAGGGGACAGCACCTGGGGAAGATGGCTCATCTCTGTGACTGAGACAATTAAAATATCTTCATCTGGTGAAGGATAAGATCCAAGAGAGAGCAAGAAATGGAGCAAAAGGGTAAAGGAAGAAACAGATTATAGACAACTTATATGTTAAGAGAAGCCATGAAGATTTGTTAGAAGAGACCAGGTGAGAACATTTTGCATTCACAGCAGCAAAGGAGGAAGACAGAGTTGTGGTGGGATGTGGAACAGAAAGTTGTTTTCCTTTTTCTCTTTAAAACGAGAAAAGCAGTGAGCTGTTGAGCAGAGAAAGGAGGTGCAAGCTTGATAATGACAGTCAGGTAATGAAAAGACAGTTGGGAGACTGATGTTTAGTTAGAGAGAAGGTGGAACAGGGAAGACAAGAATCATACTTAAGGAAATCAGCCTGCTGCAGGATTTCTGCGAGCATAGTTTGTCAGCACAAAAGGAAATGGATTTGGGGATAAGGATCTTGCATTTAGAGAAGGACAACAAAAGAGAGGCTGTTTGGAGCCTTAAACCTTCTGAGAATCAACGGCCACGAGGATGAGCACAGGAAGACGGGGCCATGGGAAGGAAAGCAGAGGTCCTGGCGAACACGAGAAGGGCTGCATGGACTCCCAAGCAGCCAGGTGCCTATCAATGGTGCTGATGCAATGGTGAGGCTTTAATAAAGCAGATAACTCAGTCGTGGAAAAGGCAGCCAGGTCCAGTCTATCATGTAAAGACCTACAAACAAAAAGTTAATCTCAGCCCACTGAGTCTGGGGTCCTCTTTCCCTGCGCTCATTGGGAAGCCTGATGCATTGAAGAAAGCTGCCGAAGGCTCCCAGATCCATCAAAGGTGACTCCTTGGGAAATAACCCCATTGTCTACCAGAGCACTGCGGAGTGCCCCAGTAACAAACCTTTGTCTAAGCCCCATTGGCAAGGTGTGCAGCATCCCAGCTATGAAGGTTAGAGGGGAGATTGCCAGCACAGCTCCCATTCCAGCCACAGGGTCGGACCAGTTCACATGCTGGCCCACACAATTGGCACAGCTATAATTCATTTCCCGGTTAAATTTCACTTTCAGATGGGAAGCTTGAGCCCCAGACAAAGTTTTTGAGGGTCAGTGATACCAAGGTTCAGGCTAATAAAATGTTAGTAGGTCATTAAGCACCTATAAGGAGCACTTCTAAATAATGCCGCGTGTAACAACCCGGGTTTTTTGTGTTTAAGTACAGATACCTTAGGTGATCATCCACATTGATGTTACAAACAAATAATACACTTTTCTAATAGGAAAACCATTTCCAAAAATCAGCTGTCGGACATTTGTTATGGGAGCCAAACATAAAGGTAACATGAGCTTTGCACATGAGGTCCCAATGCTGTAACGGGAGTGCTGCAGTGTCTTTCAAAAGCTATGCTCACATTGCGCCTTTGCCTAAAATAAGCCCTGACTTTGTTTAGTGAGAACACTATCTATCTATTTTTAAATTTTAAAATGCTCAGGGTGATATTCCAGCCAGCCCAGTTGCTCTACAAGATCCCAGTGCTGAGGCTGGCTCCAGCTCCCCTTCTGTAGGGACGGGGACAGGCTGGGACAACACGTATCTGCTTTATCGCACCAAGTACTTAAAAGCTTAACTGTATCATCTGCATCACCAGTCAATGCCACCTACTTCTTGTTCAGAGGCTGCAATTCCAAACAGAGCCATCAGAACCTGATTTGCAATCGCCAGCTTGAACAACCGCTCTGCCAAGTCTTGAAATGGGGAAAAGACCTGATGTAAGACTTCAAACTGATGCTAATAATAACTAAATTCAAAGCAGGGGTCTGGTAGACTGATGACTGTCAAAAAATAGAAATATATAACAGAGGAATAGTATACAGTCTATTAAATTCCCTGTACTTAAGGAGCGAAAATTAGGAGAAAACCCAACCTGAAGCCCTGGCTTAGACCTACTCCCATCACCCAGCCCCAACATGCACCTTTGATGGTTAGACCTACCCAAAGCAAAACGCTTCCCACTCTGTATCGAAGCCGAGAAAAAAGCTGAAAGACAGCTTTTAACTCAAAAAACAAATGTAATAAACATAGGCTTATCCTTACATTGCTACCCAGCTGGTACTACTCACTGCTCAATGTTTTGCAGATGACAACGCTGATCAGTGTTCCACGGTGACACACCATAAGCTGCGAAGGTAATTAGCCCAGTCCAATATAATTAAATGCCTGTGCGGAAATTCTTTCTTCCTTCTGTTTATTAGCCAGCTTAATCCACGTGGTCTAAATGCCTTTTCTCCACTGTGGGACACAATACCTACATCATGACACACTGAGCTTCCTGCATCTGTCTTCTGCTTCCCCACCATCCTCACCAATAACAAACTGTTCTAGGTTTGCTCTTCAACAGAAAGTATCTCCAGGACATCAAACTGATAAGCCTGATGTGCTTCAGGAAAAGAAGCCACTTCTTTAAGGAAAAAGAGGATTTCTCATTGCACCAACATTTCTGCGTAAGCCTTTGCAGCCCACTTCAACAGCTGCTACTGTCCCAGTTCCCAGCGAGACGGAAGGCATGGAGCTGCAAACTCTGCTCTGTTTTCTTGGCTGAGAAAGGGATGGCACTGGAAATCAAGACTGTGGGTTGTGAAAAGCCCAATTACTTGCAGAAGTGTTCCTTGAGGCAGTTCACTGCTCAGGGGACAAGCTGTAGCTTTGTCCAAGGGCATCAGGTTCTCTGCTCTAGACTTTGGAAACCAACCATGAAGCCTTTTGGGTTCAAAGGATGTTATAGCCCTGCCACAGAGAGTCTTCAGCCCATCACCAAGCACATTCCTCAGACAAAACAAGCAAGCAAACAAACAAAAAAAACCCCAAAATTGGGTACTGCAGGCTCAAGCAGATTCTTAAACTAAACGCCGTAAAAGAGGATGTTGCTCTTTTGATGCCTTCCTGTCAATTTAAATGATCTTAAAATGGTCTTTTAATATTGTAGAGCTCCTCACAAAGTAGAATTAAACAGAAATTCATATAAATAGACAGCTCCAGTCCTATAAATATTTCATCCTTAATTTGGAGCATGGCCGTGGCAGCTAACTACATACGGCTGGATGGCCAAAACAGAAAAACCGGAGGATAGATATTCATCACTGGGCTTCACACTGGTAATATGCTGCTTGGAGGCTTTTCCTTTTTTTAGTCCCCAAGGAAACACAGTTAATGCCTCCAAGTGGAGTGCAGCTGCCTTGGATGATGCTGCTGAAAGCAGTGGATCCCACCCAGCCCAGCTGCCTGCATGCCCATCTCAGGATGAATCACGCCTTGAAGGGTCTTCTCTGTCCCTGTAAACCTCTAGACTTCTGACCCCTAACCAAAAATTTGTGTGATGTGCAGCTCTCTGGGGAAAAAGGTCTATAAATGAGAAGGGACACTGATTATTTCACGGTATTGCAGAACTCTCCAATACATCCAACTTCCTTAGGTGCTAATTTATCTCTAGTTTTGGTGTTGCAACATGGTATTCCTCTTCTTAACTCATAACTTACTGTGTTGCTACAAGCAAAACCAAAGTCATCAGGATTCTGGGTTTGCTGCATGTAGGAGATAACCCTAGGAGATTTACCCTGGAGGTGCTGAAGGCCAGGCTGGATGAGGCTTTGAGCAACCTGGGCTAGTGGAAGGTGTCCCTGTCCATGGCAGGGGATTGGAACTTGGTGATCCTTAAGGTGCTTTCCAACCCAAACCATTCTGTGATTCTGTGATTCTATAACCTGTAGCTTGTGGCTGACGCTAGAGAATGTCAGGGTTGGGATCCTGATAGGCAGGATTGCTCAGAAAGGGAATTATGTCGCTGAAGGATGACACATTACAGAAAAATAATCCTAAAAATAGCACATCTATAATGGTGAAGACCCTTTTCCCCTGCTGAATAACCTGGCTGACATAAATTAAATCAAAAAGTCATTATGGGTTGTTCGTAACGCTGAATACAAAAATACAATTGAGAAAATAACGGATTGTTAGAAATGTACTAAATGTAAACTGGCACCAACTTCTTCTCCCAAGGACGAGGGCCCAATGTTACTCTACTGTACTACGGTTAAATCACAAAATCACCAGCTAATTCAAATGGCCCACCCCCCTGTATTTAAATAACTCCACATGCAGAATGAAAGCCAGCAAAATATATTATTCTACGTTTTTAGAGATGGAATTATTTTAATATGTTTCTATCAGGAACACACTATTTTTAAATAATGAGGCTTAATATTAAACATTTCAAATTATAATGGTGCCTTATAACAACCACAAAATGACTAGGCACTGCATCTTAACTCCAGGGAACTATGGATCCTCCCAGAAAAAACCCTCAGTTTTCTATGCATGAAAAATTTACAAATCATAGTTGTTTTATATGCAGTTGCAAGCCTGACACACGAGACCAAATCCATCCCAGCCATAAAAAGAAGAGGAGATTTGAGGAGGAAGCACATCACATTGCACTGTATGTAAGTCTGTCTACAAATTAAAGCCCTTACAGGGGAAATCAGCCATCCAGGGAGGCACCATAAGAAGGCACCATTTTTTGAATGCCATTGAACATTGACACCCAAGGATGTACATTTAAACACGTGTGAATAGCTGTGTAAATAACACAGAAGTTAGGAAAAAAAACCAAACAAAACCCAACACTGAACTAGAGCGGGTTTTTTTCTCTTTTTCTTTCCCCTATGATTATACATGGTTGTAAACCTGCTCTGAGGGTTCGCTAACACGAATTATCTTGTCCGTATCACGGGTAGTTGCGCAGAGCAGCTGTAAGTTCGCACACAGCATCCCTGGCAGTAATTCCTACTTCTGTCTTTGCATCCCCCGTAGGCATCTGTATATATTTTTTTTAAAGGGACTCAAGAGAATTACAATTCAGTGCTGCATTTTTCAGTTCCACTTAATGCTTACAAACCTGAACAGAGCCAGCAGGAGTATTTTCACAGAAGCATTTTCCCAAGCAAACATGTGATTTCCTCTGGAGCTCTTGTACCAGTATTTTTTTCTCCTTTCCCTATTAACACATTCAATCTGGACTATGGATTTTTTTTTTTCAACTAGAAAACATCTGTCATAAACCAGCATTTCAGCAGTTTGACAAAAGCAGCATAATTTTGAAATTGTAGGATAAAATGTTTTGGTTCAATTGTCAGTATTTATTGTTGACAATAATATGTTGACATCAAAATCTTATTCTTTAAGAATGTAAAAAACCCCACAACACTACGAATTGTTCCAGAACAGAAAACATATTGAAATTTTTTGTTTTCATTTTCTTTTTTTTCTTTTGCATACTACAGATATTGTCTGCACCCCCCCCCAACCAACAACAAAAACATATGAAGAAGCAAAGGGGAAGAATTTGGAAGACTCAGCCAACACCAGAAGCAGCCTTCAGACCCTCCAGGATATTCCACATCCTCCAAATGAGAAAAGCAAACTGCAGTCTCAGGGTTAGACTCATTTAAGTAAGCAAGAACAACCTGATCTGACCCTTATGGTAATTTCTACAACTAACTTATTTCACTCATCCTGGTGAGGATGAGTGAAGAAGACCATATAAGAAGATACATCCCCCAAACTGTCCTATTTTTAAATCTTTATAATAAGAACATATAATTTTGTATCAATAGTGCTGTAGCAGCTTTGTTATCTAATAAAAATTCTTTTCCAACCTTAATGATTCTATGAGTTAGGTGGTGTTGGGTTGATGGCTGGACTTGATGATCCTTGAGGTCTTTTCCAACCTTAATGACTTTATGACACGATTCTATGAAAAAGCAGCAATATAATACCTCTGTGGATTTCCCATGCATCACCTAGTTTAGCAATAGGGTTTCTTCCAAGCTCTGAAATAATGCTAAGGCAAAAAGACACCAGAAAAATTTTCTGAGGCATTCAGTGCAGTAAGTGGAAGCAAATACACGTGTAACTATAAACCCCTTCTAATTCTGCTCTCCTCCATCTGGCACAACCTCATGGCCCAACATTATAGATATTTTAAACTCGGCAGGAGGAATATTGTGCTTGCTCTGGAGGACTGCATCCTCAAAGGAAAGCAAACACAGAGTTTTAGTTCCCAGGCTATGACTCAGTTGTAAAAAAGCCAGAACTATTACTAAGCTGTGCTCTTATAAACTAACAATTATCTTTAAGACTCAAAACAACTTGATGATTTATTAACTACCTTTGAGTCATTCAGTTGACTCCAAGCATGAGATTGAAGCTACTTTATTTGTGTATTTTTTGTTAGAAGAGTAGTAGTAAAATATTGAATTTACTGCTAATTGTCTCCTAATTGCTATTTTCCCCAAATATTTTTTTTGTTTGATAAATAAAAAGCCAGATATTTGTTCTCATTTTTTTATATGACAATAAACAAAAAAGGCATGTTTTGTGCACAAGCCTTCTATTAATACAATTGACTTTATACCTTCAGTAACTGATGTATTTTCATAACTATGTATTTTATGGCAACAAGCTCGTGAAATGCAAAGCAGCCACTCAAAATGCAGCACGAAGCAGGTGATGGAGAAGGCAGGCACAAAACACTCCAATTCTGCTGCTCGCTGATCATGCTCAAGTACATAATCATTTGTTTTTCCTTCTTAACGTGGTGTTTACTGCTGCGCAACTGCAACCCGTTTTGTTCGCTGTTATTACAAAATAAAGCCGCATCTTATTTCCAAGTCAATTGCCCTGAAATTCAAGAAATTTGGAAGCAAAATATTTGACAATGGGGAAAATCAAGCAGCTGAAAATCCCCAATTCAGCATCTTACCACTTAACTCCAGCCCTACTCCAGCTTTTTAAGTGATCATCCAAATACAGACACTGGAATAGCCTTTGTGGGGATGATTTTTTGCATTCGCTCTCCTTTCCTTTGGTCCTAAAGAAATCCTTTGCCTACTCAAACCTGGAAGAGTAGTTCTTGTGCAACTTGCCACACGGAGCAAATCTGAGGTTCGCCAACACCTGCTTGACTAAGAGGTTACCAACTTTCTATATCACCAGCACACACATTAGTAAAAACGTCAAATTATTGACTGAGCAGCTGTTTGTCAAAATGCAGAATGATGCTGCAGCTGGTTAGCTCCAATTCCAAATATCTTTTTCTATAAAGTGTGTTTTTTGTTAAAGACAAAGTGGGACTGAGTTCTACAGATCTTACCAAACTATTTAAGATGCTAGAAGCTGTAAATATAGTAAAGAAAAATTATTTGTCTTCATACTCTCAGACATCAGAGTCTTGAGCTCTCTGCAAACCAAGAAGTCAACAGCACACTTGAGGACTTGGAGGCATCTCGTAAGAGGAGCAGATAGCCCATCCAAAAAAATTAACCCACTTTAAAACTGGCATTTTTTCTCATCCTGCACACTTAAAACTTGGAACTAATTGCCATAGAAGGTGGTGGCTTTTAAAACTGCTTGCATATATTTGAAAAGTAAATTGACAACCCCCCAAGAATTATAAATTATAAACCACCAGCTCTGGTTCAGGACTCTCTTCTGGTTGCTGATAGAATGTCAGGCGAGACAGACCTTTGGTGTCATCTGATATGATCACTCTGTTTTTATTTAAGACAAAAAGAGTCAATAATATAAATTCATTCCTGTTGGAAGAGCATAAGGTAACCTTCATCTCGGTAGTTGCAACGCAGCAGGCAGGATGCTGGTAGAGCCAACACATTTTCCTCTGTCCCCCTGTGTCTTTTCCCCCTCATTTCTCGATATATGGGGTGTCTGAAGGCAACACAGCTCCAAAAAAAGACCCAGATCTATTTTTGGTAGGTGACAAAGGCACAGCTATGTTTTTGTGAGTTAGAGCACACCCAACAACCACTAGAGTGAACCTGTCAGCTCATTTTAAAAGGCTCTGGATGAGTCCCTTAATTGGGAGCCTCTTCCCTGCCAGGGAACTTCCCGGAACATCAAGAGCTTTTGGCAACGAGCTGAAGATGCTTGCTGCAAGCTCCCACACATGCCATGCAACATTGGCTTGTGTTTTCTGAAGAAATAAAGGGTGAAGAATGTGTACTTGGAAAAAGTGAAGCAACTTACATCAGTGATCAATACATGCTTGTAATACTGTAATTAAATAAAGCGCAAAGGCAACAAAGATCCTTTCTTGAAGGATGAAGATTTCATAATTTGCTTTGCAACAGCAGTATCGGAAAATATTTTCATCTCTGCTAGAGTGATGCCCCTAAGGACTTTGGGACCAGGGCACCCAAACGCCAGATGCCAGCCTGGACAGGACATGGAGACATATGAGGAACGCTTAATTGCTGCCGTGCCATGCACTCAGGAGATCCATCTGACCAAAGGTCCACCTGGCCGCCTCTCCTGACGCAAGCGGGGGCCAGATGTCTGCAGGAAGCAGATGCTGACACTGGCTCAGTGGCACTCTGCCTTCTCACTTTCAGCTGCCTGGGCTTTTGAGCTCTTCCCCTCCAAACCCTCCGGGAGGTGTTTGTTTCAAGGCTTTGCCAATAGCTTTCGCAAATCCTTTAAAAGCTTCTGGCGTTCCCTGCGTCTCGGGGCGATGGGTCGCAGCCCATCAGCTGTCACCCCCCACTCCCACCTCCCAGGTCTTGCCTGAATTAATGGGCAGGGATCTACCCGAGGAGGGGAAGAGCATGGAAAATACAGCCACAGCGGCTCGAATATATTTTACAATCCCCCAACACTTGTAATAAATGTAGAAAGCAGCTGACGCAATGGATGGAGTAACTATCAGCTGGTCCTTGGAGGCTGTGTGTTGCATCTGTGGTCTGTGAGCTGTGCACACAGTACTGCAGGTACCAGGCATGACTGGGGCTACAAAAGACCCCAGACTTAAAGAAGACCCTGTTATTTAGCAAAAGGGGTGATGAAAAGTGCTTCCCAGCTTGCTCCCTCCTATTAGCCCAAGTTAAAAGGGTCTTTTGGGGTTGCCTTTAAAGTCATTCTCATGTGCATCACCATTTGAAGTACTGCTTCAATGTTATGATGGCCACCACTATGACAGGTACACCTTCATCCCCACAGGGCTCCTGGCTGGAAAACTACATTATCCTGAACTGAATTTCTCCCCTATGGCTGTTTTTTTCTTTTTAAACCCACTCCTAACTGGACTGAAATGTGAATAAGGAATCTCTTCACACCATGATTGCTGGCACAATAGGCAAGCAAAGAACGGCTTTGTGCCAAGGCCATGAGCAAGAGAAATCACTGTAGGTGGGAATTTTCCATAAATCTCCCAGCTAGAATGGCACAGCCCACTTTCCTATCCCTTTTCCATCAGAGATCCCATTTGATTTCTTATACCATAACTTGGCAGCTCCCCAGACACCCCAACACTCTTTGGTGGTTGAATGCCTCTTTCCCAAGCACACTGATTGCAACAGAAGGACTTAGTGCTTCTCCCTGAAGAAACTGAAATTAAACTATATTATCCTATATGATATGTATACCTTTTTAAAAAAATATGCATATATCTGTCTTATAATGCCACCCTGAGATGAGACTCCTCTTTGTCACATATATACTTGCTCAAACGTCTTGGAAAACTGAACTGTTTTGTGTCATACAGCAGGAAACATTTCCAATCCTCTGTCCCATTCTCTTTTCCTGGGAAAATTCAAGAGAATTAGGTTAATAGGTCAGCAGATGTTAAGATTTTAGTGGAAGGATGGTATCGTGAGCAAGGTGTCCAATGAAGATGAAACACAACTCTTAGGTTCACTGACAAGTTCAGTCAAGTACATGGAAAAAGCTTTCCTAGACACAACTGTTCGGGCATGGTGAGGGCTGACAGAGTATTTACTAAATTCAAACTTGTTAGCTAAGTCCCAACAGGTGATTTGTAATCAGTAGAAATTGGTGCATGTCAAACACAAGGGAAGAACATGCAGTATTTGACAGCAAAGAATGGGAAAAATAGCCTTTTCCACCAGGAGATCAGCCTAAGAAGCAGCATCCATTAAAAAAATAAATTATAATAACATGAAATAAAAGCCACTCCAGCCCCAGCCTCCACTTTTCCTTTCCAGGACAGCCAAGGCAGCTGTGAAGTGCACAGGGCACTGAGCATGGGATCTTGCAAACCAGAAAATATTTGCAAATGGCAGCATGTAAATCAGTTCTACCGTTTACCCAGTTCGCTATTTTCTAACTGCTGAGAATCAGTCCTATTCCCCCCGTGTTTGAACTGAGTAAATAAATCCCTGGAGTCGTTCAAAATTTACTAGTGAGCAACAGGGGAAAAGAATTTCTGGAAAACCAGAATTGAAACAGGTAAGAAGTAGGATAGAAAGGGCAAGAAAGAAGATAGCAGAGATTAAAGTGGGGCGCTTAAACAGGTTTCCAGGTTTTGGCAATTAAGTTTTTAATGAAAATCTGCATTTTTAGGTTCTTATCTGGGAAAAAGACCAATATGAAGGTCAGTTTAGCAGTAGCATCATTGCAACTTGATAGAAAAAAATGTGAAATTAGAGCAGGGAGAAGAGGAACACGAGCGGGACCCCAGAATCTCTTGCAGCATTTATAGAGATTTAACAAAAATTATTAATTCTGGAGTCTGACTCATAACCCTGGCTGCAGCAAGAGAAAACAACCATGCACTAGAAAAAGAAGCAAATCTATAGCATTGCTGGTACTCTAATGCCCTATTTATTGATTGCTCATTCTTGTCTTGGCCATCAGCTACTGGGCCTTTTGGAAACTTTTTGGGATTCTATTCAGTTCCTGCATTAATTTGTGAATAAATACAGCTCTGACATTGCCAGCTCCTGTTCTGGTTTATAGAGGCACTAGTATTTCCCTGTTCATTACTACTTCTGGACAGTCAGCAAGGAAATAGTCCTTTGACACCCCTCCCCATACAGTTACACACTGTTTGACTGCTCCTGCAACTATCAGAGCATAAAATTTCAGAGTAAAAATTTTCAGAGTACAAACTTTCTTGAAAGGAAGATGCTGCTGTGCCCCATGAGAGACAGGTACTGCCATACTCATTTGCAAATCATCATGAAGGTACCAAAAAATTCATATATACCTCAACTCCCACTATAATTGTCACCACGGCAGAGCGCCTCCTGCACGACCCAAAGAGCACGATTTCTTCTTTACGCTGTGCACCACAAACATATTAAAAAATATACAAATCTATATTTTACTCTTTACAAATGAGAAGGACGAAGGAAGGACACCCTTTGGCCAGGGCTCCCTGTGCCAAGCTGGAGCTTTCTCCAGTGGCCCCAGCCTGCCACAACCCCAAAGGTAGGAAGGCTTCCCAAATTCCCACACCTTTTCCATGAGCCATGCCCTAAAATCATTCACAGTGGTCACTGAGATGTCCTTGTCTCCTCCAGCTGGCCATCACTCTGCTCTGGTTTTGCCCATGGTCAAGTGAGTATATATTTCATTTTCACTAGATGACATTGCACATACACACCCCTGTGGAATTATTACCTTCGGTCGTGTTGAATTATAAACTCTTAGTGGAAAAAAAAATTATTTTTAAAGCCAGCTCACACAGACAAACAAGCAAACTAAGCTGCTTTCAAAATAAAACTGTGTCTCCAGAACCCTGGTTTGCCCCTCCAGCACCCACCCCAGCCCCACTGAAGGAGCTGCCTCTTCCTATGCTCCTTTCAAAGACAACAGTGCAGAAGTACAGGAAAAAAGCCTTGAAACAAGTTGCCGTTTTTGTCTTGCCATGTGGAAAACATGTTTGCTAAAGCTGTTAAATGTATTTGTGCAAATTTAAATCAAAGCATGGCATCTGCATTTACATTAGTTTTTTTCAGTACAATGCACCCCCAGCAGTTATATTTATCCATAGAGACATGAAAGATATATATCTATGTGTATAGATATAGTGGAAGCCAGGGCAAGCCCTGCCTTGGCTTCACCTAGGCTGCTCTCCCAAATTCTTCCTCTCTTGACGCTATCTAGGAGACTGAAGGTACCTGAGTGTTTAGGGATTCCAATGCACTCGCCAAAAAACCCCAGCTATTGGACCCCAAGAGTTGGCCAGTTTGATCGAAGTGTTACAAACTGAACTGTGAATACTTCTTCCAAAATCCCTCTCCTGCTCACCAAGGTGGGCTCCATCACCAGCTCTCCAGAACATTAGCCCTCTGCCACGTGTCCCAGCTTTTTTGCCCCATGGTCTGGAGCTCTCCCCAGAACTCAAAATCAAATGAAACTAACAGCATCCAAAACGACAGCTCTATCTAAATGCAAAATGTGATGTAATACATAATGTCACAGTAAGGAAGCAATGGCTCAAACTGTCACTCTCTTGAGTTGGCCTCTGGGAAACACAATTTCTGAAGGACAAAGAGCCTTCTCCTACATTCCTAAAGGTTTGCTTTTCTTCCCCCACTGTTCTCCATAAGACTGTCCACTGCAGACCAACCCATGTTTGCCTTCCAATGACATAAATGGGTGACCACTCCCAACCCATCATCTCTGGCAGAGCACGTGGTGCAGTCCAGACAGATTCTCTTGTGCAAAGATTCATCTGTGAGATGTCACCAAGGCAGCACCCCAGAATTATTAGCTAGTTTTTGTACGCGAGCCCCAAAGTTGCACTGAGTTACCTCCCTTTGCTTAGTTGAGTGAATTGTTATTTCCCTGTTGATAGAAATAATTATCGTAAATAGCCTTATGAAATGTTTTGTTTCCAATTAAGAAAACATCACAAAAATAACTGATTGTGAGAACACAGTAAATTATATAATGCTATACCAATAAGAGAACAGCCAAACAGCTGGGAGCCCAGAGTATTATTGTAAGATGATGCGGTTGATCATTTCATGACCTGTTTTGTTCCTCCTGGTGTGCAATGGGATATGGCGACATAATGTGTGCCATCTGGTGTGAGCATGAAAACCAGAGTAACATACATCACCCCCTGATGTCTCTGTCAGTAGACATATTTCTACGAGAGACTAGAAGATAGCTGTTACCTGTCCTCCAGCTGTGCAGCACAATGCCGAATGAATGCTGCAAACTATTATTTTATATTGTCAGGAAGAAATGTCTTGTAGTTGTTACTATATCCTAAACGCACAGAAGCACAACATGTAATTTAATAGCACGTAATTAAGTATTGCTAAGCAAGTCCCAGTGACGTTTTGAAAAATAAGTCAAAGACAAAAAAGAAAATGCATTAAAAAATTCCATTTTATCTCGAGCTCTCAGACGTAACTATTTCCCACGCATAGTAGAGACATCCTAAAAGTTTACCAAGTTACTGAACAGTGATCTCTTACACAGTCCTGAAAGATACTCATTTATCAGCAATTTATCAAGCTGCTGGCTGCTTCACATGACAACATTTTCATACTATTCCATTTAAATCTAGAATTACTGAGCTCATTAGCAAACTGGAGGTATGCTACTTCAGGTATGCCATCTCCCTAGCAAAAAAAATATTCCAGTATTATGCTTTCCTTGTACGCTGAGAACACACTCTCAATTATTAATTCTCTGTTTAGTTTCAGAAGATAGAAGTTATTACATATTGAATATTTAAATTCATACATATTGTAAATTACTCTCAGCCTGAGCCAGTTAGCCAAAACACTCTATTTGAAACGCTCAGGAATTCTCACCGTGGTGGTGTCACATGTTACTAGAACTGTTTAGGGATGCGAGGCAAGAAATCCCTTGTATTTCCCGTATCGGATCTTCTGCAGAAGATGATTTGGTTTGGCATGTGATTGCCTGCTCTCCCTACTCGAGTGGATGTCTCAAGACATTTGGTGCTTTTCTGGAAACATACCAGCTCTAGGAGTCAAGGTTCTGTGAGGCTCTTAAATACAGAAAAAAAAGTATTTCAATCTTATGCGTTTGTTAGAGTCCATCTCAGTATTAAAAAAGGAACCAAAACAAGGACACTTGTTTAATAACCGTATTATTTTAAAATTAAGGTATAGATTTGCAGGGGCAAGACTTGAATTTTGTGCTGGATGTATCTCCCTGGCTGCCAAGAAGCAACAGGAAATTTGGCCTTCAAATGTTCTGCTGCCTTCTTTTTGGAAGAAAGCTGGTCTAGAAGGGATTGAACATGTTATCACAGCACCAGAGAACCTCAAGAGCTCTTATGCACAGAAAAGCATTTGTCCATTAAGATGTATGAGTGCCCCAAATTCCTGCCTAAAGCACACATTTTATTATTTCTATTCTTATTCCTCCCTATGGAAATAAAACATATTTTTACGATAATCACCTGTTCTATATGGATTTACAGTTTCTCTTCTTTTAGTTCAAAGTCATCCCCAAAGGAAAATGTTTATATGAAACAGGTCACACACATACACTTCTCACCTCCACCAAAATTGTATCTATACAATAAGACAATTTACAAACCAACACCACTGCCCCACCCTCAACTCTCTGCTCCATCAAGAAATCATGATTACGCTCTTACTGTACATGAAAAATACTCCAGAGTTGTAAAGCATCAAAATTTTGACCTTCAAATCCATGGTTAGGCAAGACAGTGTAAAGAGAAACTATCTTCTGATGTCTACAAACATGGGAAGATCTATATTTGTCCACTCAACTGCAGAACAAACCTGATTTCACCATCACAATGTGCAACTCCAAGTGACAGCGCCCAACTCCAAAAGCATAAAACCACTCCCAATCTCTTTCCAAATGCAAGAGCCCTCTGAAGGCTGCAGATGTCCTTGAAAAATTATCTCAATGCAAAAGTTCCATCATAAGGAGCACTTACCCTTGAAGGGCTTTTTCTCCAAACCAATCTCCCTTCCCTAGAGTACGGAGAAAGACAGGATCTTCACTTGGGGAGTCTTCACGAGTAACATTCACCTGTTGAAAAGCCATAACACCCCAGCATTTAGAAAACTTTTAATTAATAAACAAAACCTCTTTGTTCAGAGAGAAATTTGTCATCTCCTGGATCTCTCAGGAAAAGCTCCAGCTCATATCCCCTCTGTGAACCATGTAATTCTCCAGAGTCCTGCGCTCTTCCCGCTGCAAAACCAACCAACCATGCAAGAAAACCAGCAGTTATTTTCCACTGAGGTACCTACTATTCTTGCAAAAATGCAATACTTGTGTTTTTTTGAAGTTTTTAACTCTAAACATGGAGTTGGCTGTGCAAGCACAGTCATCACCCATATGGAGCCAGCAACAGAAATAGGTTCCAAATATTTTCTGTGTATCAGACACATGGCGTACGCTTCTGTTAGCTTTATTCTATGTGATTTCTTGTGTTGCTAAGTTCACTTAAGGGAAAGGAATAACAAAGACAATCGACATTCAGACATAATCGAAAGGAAACAGTTTGAATCATTACAGGATGAAGGATGTCTCCTCTCCTTTTTCCTGTCTTCCAAATTCAGGGAAGGGGTAACTCTAGCTGGAGCAAAAATAAAATATTTTCACAGAGGTTTAGAGGAATACCATCTTATTTTTTTTTTATTTTTGCAGTGGAAGAGAAAAGCAACTACTGCTGATGGAAAGGGGACTTTGTCCCCCCTGTAACACCACAGCTAGTAGAGACTGTCATAAGCCTAGGTTGAAGATGGCACTACAACAACAGGAAGACGATTTCCCACCTGTGAGGGATGATTTCCTATCACCAGGGGGTTCTTTTTGTTTTCTGAAATGATTTCAGAAGAAAAATAGCAATGGATCATCTGAACACCCTTGGCTCTGTTTTCCCGCGCTAGTATGGAACGTAAGTCACAGCTGACATGTAACAAAGCCCCTGACACCCACTGGGTGCTGAGGATGGCACGACACACCAAGGATACAAAAGGCTCTGTGAAAGATGAATGTTGCTGAAGGAATGGCCCTCTAGGAGAAATATTTCTTCCTTTTCAGCTACTACCAGAGGAAACTCATACCTCTTACTGTATGAGAAGGCGGGCGAAATACAACCCCCTGCTATCAGTGCATGGTGAGGATCACCTCTCCCAGCGTTAATCATCTGTAAATCTACTTGTCCAGTCTCTGTCTACAGTCAGTGGAGAGGGATGGACATTGCCGAAGCCTGAGTTGTCCAAAATTTAACTGGGATGAGAAAACATCCAGAAGTACCTTGCATACACAGGAAGATCTCTCATCTGCTTCTCCCTTCCAGGTTGGGGAGGTTTAATCAGAGCTTTTGCATATGCACATTCACAAAGCCAAACTCTGGTATGTCAGACATGTCCTTTTGGATTTAGAGACATTCCAGTTTAATTTCTCTATTCAACTTATAGTTGTGGCCCGTACAGCCTCCTGTCTCTTTTATGGACGGTAAAACCAGTGGGTTTGAGTCACTAATGAGTCTACACCACGCTACATTTAACTTCTGCAGTGACTCAACTAAGATCAGATGAGGGTAGGGAACATGTAATGGATGAGCCAGGAAGATTTGTAGCTGATGAAAAAAATACAAAAACTTGAACAAAGGGAACTGTAACACATATTTAATCTTGATCCTAAGCAATGAGTGTAAGGGATGATGGGAGCGTGGCTTCTACTTGGTTCAAAATCATGAGCCACTCGAATAGCCACAGTGCCAATGAAGAACCTGCACGGTACCATGTTAATTAGTGCCACGCCATGGCTTTTAAAAGGAAAATGGTGTACAGCAGCACAGCATGGCACATGCCGGCTCCGGGTAAAGGCACAGAGTAGAAGCATTTAGCAAGCAGGAGGGACCAAGCCGTTTTCATCTGATGTATTATTCAACAGATTTCTGCATGATGAGTGTTTTAAACACCCTTTTAACTTCTATTCATTTGGACTCAAGGAAACACACTAAAATAAATAAACTAAATGAGCTCAGGAGTGGGATCAAGTGCAGTGGATGGAGCTGACAGAGAAAAAGGGGAAAAGGATTTTGCTCCTAAAAGATCTATGGAGCATGGGCTGAAAGGAAATGGAGCAGAAGCCTTTCTAAGCATTTCTGAGAGAAGCGCTGGGCTCAGAAATGTAAAAGTATTCCCTGTTTGCTTGACTGTCTCTACAGCCGCTCTGACATAAAAGGCATGGCAGAGTTCTTATAAGCAGCTCTCACTGATAGTACTGATGGGATGCTGCTGAGAGCAGAAAGTACATGTGAGGTCCCAGGTATGTGAGCCGCAGCCAACATTTTCACTCGATTATTAAGCTGCCTGAGTCTGGTTTTAGCATGGGACATTACGTGCTCCCAATTCAGCAAGTCCCAGGCAGCACATATGGATTTGTTAATTGGAGGTGTTCAAGGCCAGGCTTTGAGCAACCTGGGCTAGTGGGAGGTGTCCCTGTCCATGGCAGGGGGGTGGAACTCTATGATATTTAAGGTCCCTTCCAACCCAAACCATTCTGTGATTCTGTGATTCTATGATTCAGTATTTCATTGCCATTTATTCCATGTCTCACTGCTAAGACTCTACTCCTCCTGTCCTGGGCTGTGTCCCTAGCAGGGGTTAGCTCTTACACCCACTATACAGCTCTTGTGTCCCAATACAAGCACTAAAATTAAACACTCTCCAACTCCATCCATCTTCCACCAGTCACCGACATCTCTTCTGCAAATCAGGAAGCTCAGAAGAGAAAATTGTAACTGTGCCAGTGGAATTTCTGTCGAGCCATCAGGATCAAGCCAAGTGTCTGGGAATTCCTCAGCAAGCCCATGTGTGTTGTGTTAGTTGAGCTCCCTTTTTTCTGGCCATCAGCTGTCACAGTAAGAAAGAAGTAGCAATGGTGGGATAAAGCCAAGGAGTATCTCAAGGGCTCTGGAGTAATGACCAAGGGCATGGGTGGTCTTCTCCTCCATCCTGCAGCAAGGTGTAAGGGCCTGAAGACAAGGGGATGGACCATGTTGGTCAACAACTGTTTGCCCTGCTGGTATCAACAACAAAGATTTGGTTTTTACAACCAAAGGCCTCTTGTTGGAGATCAAGGACTGCTATGAAGGGATGGGATCCACCTGACCAAGTGGGGCATTGTGGCCAACAGGTTGGCCAATGTGGCAAGAAGGGCTTCAAACACTCGATGGGGGTGGGAGGCACACTCTCCCATCATTTTTGCCCATTAAAAAAGGGGAAAAAAAAAACCCAAAGGATTTGAAGTGCATCACTGTTGTCTTTATTCTGGAAGAAGAGAAAATATTACTTCCAAGTGGAGAAAAGCAAAAGGGCATGAGGGTACATCATCAAACTGGTATTTCTGCAGTCCATGACTATCTTAATTTCAGAAACCTGTCCATAACTATCTTATCCATCTGAAACCAACCTTTTAAAAATTTTATTTTTTATTTTTTTTGTGGTGAAGACTGGCTCCCAGAGATAGTGGAAGATGACGGTGAAAATCTACTTTTAGTACCTGAGAGCTGACAGCTGCCTTGGGAAACAACCCAAAGGCATGTACAACACCCATATTCTTCCTCTACAGATGCCATGGTTTTTTTGCTACCCTTAATTACGCAAGGCCAACATTAATATGTGCCTTGGTGCTAACATCAGATCCATGAGGCTGGGGTTGGCCTATTTTCAAGTATATTTATCCCTTTGTGTTTACTTTCAATGTATCAGATCTCATCTGCAGTGGGAAATCACTGCGTATTCCCTTGAATATCTCCATCCTGCTATGTGGAAAGAAGCCAAATATTTCTCAAACATAATAGTATCAGTTCAGTTAAAAAAATTTTTTTAAAAGTTGAATGGAAGGAAGAAACTAATTCTATAAAATCCTACCAGGATTTTATGAGAAAAAGGGTAAAAAAACATATTTTCCCTGTGAACAGTGGAACAGAAACTTAGACCTTTCTTATTCCCTGAGGAGAGAGCTCAGATTTTCTGACTTCCTATTATTTAATTTTGAGAAGCTGAGAAGTGATAGCAATGGGAATAGAGTCTGGAAGTCAGTCTCATAAGAGGGACACCAAGCAAAGGAAACACTGAGCAATGTAAGGTATACTGTTAAAAGAAAAAAAAATAATTGAGTTTTCTGGTAATTTACCAAGAGACTCAACAACTGCTTTCAACCCCAAAGCATTCATTGTGAGCACATGTGTAAAACAGCACAAGATCTATTTTTTCCCCTTCAGGCCACTCTTTACCAATACAGAGC
Organism: Pterocles orientalis; assembly: GCA_011057875.1. Lineage (NCBI taxonomy): Eukaryota > Metazoa > Chordata > Aves > Pterocliformes > Pteroclidae > Pterocles > Pterocles orientalis. The sequence goes on along the minus strand of WKFP01015052.1, from coordinate 547,180 downwards.
CATGAAGTGTAATTAAATGTCAAGTGTTGCAACATTGGCACCTCAGGGAGGGGAAGAGAAAAAGCCGGCACTGAATTTCAAGAGCACATCACCACCATGGTCATCATCCCGCCTGCCCTCCAAGGGTGTCAACTTACCTTTCCTTTGCTGATGATAAAGAAAGTGTCCCCTCGAGCACCTTGTCGTATAATGTACTCTCCGCTTTCATAGTGTGTCTGCAAAAAAAAAATAAAAAATTAGGATGAACAAACAGCATCAGAGCCTGTTATTCAGCAGATAGTTTGGCAGTTTTGCAAGATACCGCTTATGGAAACATAACCTCAGACCAGTTTTATCCCTGTCTGACATTGGCCGTGATTTAAAAATTGTCCTGTGTCAAGGAATACAATAATTATAATTAAAGTGTTTATGGCTTGCCCATTTTTCTTCTTACTGTGCTAGTGCCAGCTTTTGCCCAGATGAATTATCCTTCTGGCCCAAATCCATTTACACTAAGTAAACCAGACAGGAATTTTCAACAGAGAATACAGTAGGTGGACTAAACTGCAATAATACGTCTGTTATAAAAATAGTTCAATTTTTTTTCTTGTTGGTTTTGGTATTTTTCCAGCTTTTCCAGCAAGGGCTTTATTCAACAAATAATTTTTGCTTTTCTCCTGTTATATTAGTTTAATCTTTCTTTTCTGCCTTGCTAAATTTCCATCACAGCTTATCAACCCTTGCATCTAAACTTAACAGTATAGCTTCATCCCTTGTATTACCCCATCCAAACCAATATGCATTTATACATAATCCAAAAAATATATAAGCTGGTACATTCTAAGTAAAGACTATACTCATACTGAGTCCCCCCAAACCCTGGCATTTTCTTCAGAGATTCTCTGCCCCTTGCAAATTCAGCAAGCACAGGCAGGGGAATGCTAAGAGCATCCCACCCAACAGCTTTACCTCCAGCTCCTATCAGACAAAAGACTGCTGGGTTTGTTTTTGGTTTTGTTTTGTTTTTTTTTTTTTATTCAAGCCCCCACATACACCAGCACCAATTTGTGACAAAACCTCCCAAAATCGCCCCAGGCTCTGGCTTGGGTGTTGTTTGAAGCTACTCTAAAGCACCAAACCCCAGAAAAGATGGCCAGATCTTTTAATCCCAAAGTATGTATAAACAACAGCAGGCTGTATTTGAGATAAAAGGGAGGTATTAATCAGAATCCTAGAATCTGGATAAGCTCAAGATGTTTTCTTCCAAGGGTATTTTACTATCCTGCATTTATTTATCTTTCCACTCAACCTTTTTGGTGCCATTTACAGACTGGTAACAGACTCCAGTGTGAAAATAAATAGGGAAAGGCTCATGTAAATATGTCTCAGAAACTCCTTAGCTTGGGAGCACTGGGCATATGGGGATATTACAGAAAAGCAACTGTCCTAGGAAAAAGAAAAGATATCTAAGTGAACTATAATACAGAATTAATTAGGTTAGTTCTTTAAAATACATATAGCTAGGCTGGGGGTGCTTACACCATCCTAAAAGAAAATTCTACGTGAATAAAATCAGAGAGTCACAGCAGTATGCTAGTAATAATACTCTTCAGACCTTCCACAAGATTCATAAATTAAAAAAACAAAGTTCTCTATCAGAATCACAAATACCAAACATTATCACGTCAGTCCCCAGAACAGGGACCAGAGAAGTTGGGGCAGGAACACTTCATTTGTGGGTTGCCCTGATCCTGAATTGGCTCTGGGAGATCAAAAAATTGCTGTATTTTTTCTATCTCTATGTGCCAGAGTGGGAAAAGGGGGAAAAAAGCCTGGAAGAGACTGTGGACACAAACTCATATAGTTTTACTTCTTATGGGGGTGTTTCTGGGTCGCAGATTTTGAGGAAACACATTTTGGAGCACTCACGTTGAAACTCCTTGAATGGGCCTAATGCTATACGGTATTGGGACCACATCCTCTCCAGTGGAACCTTCTGGGCACCCAAAAAGCTAATGATCGAAAAGACTGGTCGAAGATTCCCAGTTTTAGTATGGCAACCTATATTCATTAGACATATTAAAATGCTACCACTTATAGAACTTCAGTGCAACTTGCAGCCAACTGTGCCTGAGAGGTGACTCTCAACTTCTGGCCCAACAACACATCCAACATGACAAATCCTTCTTCCTAAAAGATAATTTCTTGGTCTTAGCCACCAATTACAACTACACCAACCACTCAGCACTGAGACTCACAGTTCTGTTGCCATATCTGATTCCCACCCACAAGTCCTCCCAACTGTTCCCACCTTGAGTCTGCCCAACCGTTCCCACCCCTGAGCCCTCCCAATCATCCTCACCCATGAGTCCTCCCATCCAGGCTTTCTGTCCTGGGTCCAGCTGGGATAGGGTTAATTCCTCACAGAAGCTGGGAGGTGGGCATAGTCAAAGGAATATTCGATACCATGCTGACATCATGCCTGGGATATAAGGGGAAGCTAGCTGGGAGAGGGCTCTCTTTTGTGAAGCCCTTGGTGGTGAGATATTCATTGTATCAGTGTTTTCCATTATATTCTATATCTTGTCTTATTGTTATATTCTCCTTTCTTTTGCTTTCCTCGTGTGGTATTATTAAAAATCTGTCGTTATCTCAACTCAAGAGGTTCCACTTTTTCTTATCCTTCCCCATCTTACTGGGAGGGGAGGGTTGCAACCATGTGGTGGTGGTCCTGACCCAAGACACTTCCACAGAAGGAATGGAAGGAGAACAAATTTGAGCTTGGAAGGCTGTGAAGCTGCCTCTTACTTTAGCATCACTTGCCTACTCTATTTTTTTTCCTAGGCTATAATCTCATTCAAAATTCTGCAAGTCCTTCCAACATTCAAATCAGACTCCTCCAGCCCTTCCTTGAGTGCTTAGTTGCACAGAGCTTTCATTTCGCTTGACCTCCTCCCTGTTGGCACCTATCTCCAAGTCCTTCCTGTGGTCCACATCTTTGTTTTTATGTATTTCAGCCCACTTCTTTCACAGCTAATTCCTCCTGGTCTAACCACAATTCTTCTTGCTTGAATCAACCCATCCTTCCTCATCTTCTAACAATGCTCTTCCTCTTAAATCTTCTTCTTCTAACACAAATCAACTCATCTGTATGCTTCGCCCTTCTAACCAAATTGTTTCTGTCTGTTCAGAATGAAAGCACAGTGCAAAGCAGGCAAAGTGCCTAAGTGCTCACTTATGACACATGCAAATGAACATAATTACAAGTCTCTTGCTTTTAGCAGACTACGTATAAGGCAGCAATCCATCCTCAAGTACATACAGTGGCATTATACCAGTCATCTGAAGAAGTGCTTTACCAAACGTTGCACATATTCATGGTAGAGCTGATCGATATTTTAGCCACACAAGCTCTATTTCTCCTAGAGAAAATCAGTCCAAGAAGAATATAAGGAAAATCAGCAATTCCTACAGTTTTACAGTGGTGTGGTGGCCCACACAAACGAATATTTGAATTAAAATCACAAAAAAGAAAAGCAGTAAAGGAAGCAGGTTCAATGTGTCTTTACTAGCTTTAGACTGACCCTGCTACTTTTTCTGGACTTGCATTTGCAAGATTAAATTCCATGGCTAAACTCTAGCAAGCTGTTGGAAGCCATGCTGTTAAGAGGATCCTTCTGATGTAGAAAACAAGAATTTGTTGTCATCTTCTTAAATTCTAGTTTCAAAGCCTTGTATATAATTAGTCAAAGAATTTCCAGAATGCATTAAAATGGGTAATAAATATTTCTCTCCCACCTTTGCACTTGCAAAGTAATAAAAAAACTATGCAACTAGTGTAACACCCCAGATTTGGGCTTAGAACTTGACTCTTTCAGTTTTTAGACTTTTTTCCCAAGAGAAAGGGACTCTGGGCAGAATACTGTATTTCCAGAGGCAAGAGCAAAGTTCAGTGATGAAAATCAATTTAATATTTCAGATAGATTTCACTGAAACATAAGCATCACATAGGTTTTTGAGCATACTTCTTAAGACATAGCTCCTCCAGGCTACAACAAAATTCAAGCGCAGAAGTTAATTTCTAGCTGGAAGAGTTGACCAGACTATGTTCACAATTTTTACATTTTTTTTTTTCTCCAGCAGAATACCAGAACTGAAATCCAGCATAAAAATGGAACAGAGAAAACCTAAAAAGAACTGCAGGCTGCAGAAATACAGCTGTACCGCCTGCCAAGGTCGAGATAACCAGACAGAAAGGCTCATAGTTACAAGGGTCTTGGGTGTGCAGGGAGAAGAAAATGGTTCTAAGCCAAGGTATTGAGGTCCCATTTTGGCGTCAAAGTCTGAGAAAGTGGGTACTCAAGAAAACAGCAATGATAAAGCTGAGAAATTACTGCTGGGAAGACTCATATACCAGCAAGTCACAAATGTATATTTTATAAGCTTCGGTAAATGGGGATAAAGGCTCAGTTTAGATGAATTATAAATGCTACAAAATTCAGAGCATTTGTCGTGCTAACCAGACCGTTGTTTCATAACACCGGGTCCTTAAGGTACTTCTCTATGTAGCAAGAGCTGCTTTAGCATCTCCTGAACGAGCCCCTGGCCTCCTAACACCCCACTTTCCTATATAATAAGCAAACTTCCCAGTCTAAACCAGTAAGGGGAGACCACATTCTCCTTATCAATGCAGAGAGGTCCATGGGGATGCAAAGTGCATCAGCATCTGTATGGTCTGACCATCTATATGGTTTGACTCCTATCAGCATTTATTTTTTTTTCAAAAAAATAGTCTTTTCAGTGGAGCTCAACTCTGAACTCAAAGCCATGGCTTCATAACTGTGTCAGGCAGGGGAGGGGAAAAAAAAAAAAAGAGAGAGAGAAAGCTCTAAATAGCTTTCTCAGGGAAAGAACAGCAAGTCTTTAACCAAAATGCTTTAATATGAAACAAATTTGAAATAGGTGTTAACCAAGAGAAAGTCATGTCCGTATTACCGAAACTCAAATCTCCCTTAAATTTACAGCAACACCAAGGCAAGCCTGACAGGAGAAGGGAAAATTAAGAAAGTTAAATTAGAGAGCCAGCCCAATCAGCATTTCAAAGTCCCCGGAGCATTTCTCAGCCCCTGTAAACCATCACAGTATCACGGAGCGTCCCCAGCACCTCACACCATCTTCTGACCCCTCAGCCTTTATTCTTCTGTAACCCCCCCCTTTTTTTTTTCCCTTTGCAAATTCTGCATAATGCCAGCTTGTTAACTCTCAGATCCCTGCCTCAGACAACCGCCAGCTTCTGGGCTCTTGCACACTATTAAATAACAGTTTCCAGGATCAGGAACTCCCTTATTTTTAACAATACCTGGGAATTTTTTCAAAAATCCTTCAGGATTAACACAAAATTAAGGAGCTGAACTAATAGTTTAAAAAAAAAGAAGAATTGGTTCGTTAAAAACAACCCATTTCTAGCATACTAGAAAACCTTTGCAACCAGGAGACTTGTGTAATCATCTGTTTTCTTTTATAATCTTCACTTTCTCACCAGGATCTAACAGAGATTTATTTCCCTCGTTGCTTAAGGAGATCACTAAGTTCAACCAAATAATACTGGATCTTACCCAGGCAACTCTTTCCCTTCAAGCTTTTATATCACATAACACTAGGAAGGCTGGTGAGGACAGGTTTAAATAGCGCTCAGGACAGATTAAAACAGAATCATTAAGGTTGGGAAAGAACTCGAGGATCATCTCGTGCAACCGTCAACTCAACACCACCTAACCCACTAAACAATGTCCCTGAGCACCACATCTACACGTTTCTTGAAAAAAGGTCAATGCGTGGCATTTCTGACATCCTCCAACTACGTCCAACTCCATCTTTCTCTGCTTTGCTGCACAGCTGGCCAGGTAGAGCCGCAGAAACCAAAGTATTTCTCCCAAAGCATGGGAGACCCACACAACCCCTTGGCCACTTTCAAACATAAGGTAAACTAGATAAACTTAGATCATGACAGATTAATACTTTTTCCTCCCCATAGAAATCACCATCTTGATTTAAAAGCAATTTGGACAAAACAGACAGAAGAGCAGTCTTGCATTTATCTTGATTTTAGGAAAAGCAGTAACTTCCAACATCTGAATTGGGATACTGTAGTGAGCACTACATCTTGTTCCCATCCTTGAGCACTCCATTGCCATCAACGTGACTATCACCTTCAACTACTTCAGGGTTTGATATTTAGGGTAAAAGCCTAAACATGTCTCGAATATAGTCAAAAGTGGAGATAAAAATTGCGACTCGAGTGCAACCACAGAAATCAGATTTCTTAGAAAAATGGTGCTCTAGGATCAATGAAAACTGTTTGGTGGGTCCAAGGCAGATGCAGAAATAGTGGATATCTAATGTACATCTAGCATACTGAAATCAAGCTATCAAACAGAGTTCTCTACTAACTGTTATGGTCACTCCAAACTAGCATTTCCCTTTAGAATAAAGATCAAATTGAAATAAAGTTGTTTCAAAAAACAAATAACAAATCCTGACCAAGGCCAACAACACCAGAGCCAGATCCCGATCCAATGCATGAACTACTCAGTGTCTAAATGATGTTCATGTGCTTAGGTTAAAATCAACCTCAGCATCTGGAGAAGCTTGAATCTTTCCCAAAATATTTTTTTCCAGCCTAAATTAACACAAGTCCTGGAAGCGACTCTGCGCATTCAGACTGTCCCAGCCAGGAAAGAAAGAAGGGTGCTTGTGGTAGGCGACTCCATTCTCAGAGGATCGGAGGGGCCCATTTGCAGACCGGACCCGAGCCGTAGGGAAGTGTGCTGCCTCCCTGGGGCCCGGGTCAGGGATATAACTAGAAAACTCCCGGAGCTGGTTCGCCCAACTGATTACTACCCATTACTCATAGTTCAGGTGGGCAGTGATGAAATTGCTCAGAGGAGCCTGAGAACTATGAAAAGAGATTTCAGGGGTTTAGGGCGGATAGTTCAAGGAGCGGGTGTGCAAGTGGTGTTCTGTTCTGTACCTTCTGGGGAGGTGCAGGATATGGGGTGGGCTAGGAGAACACAAGTCATGAATAATTGGCTGAGGGGCTGGTGTCGAGACAGGAACTTTGGGTTCTTTGACCATGGGGCGGTTTACTCAGCCCCTGGCCTGTTGTTGAGGGATGGAACTCGTCTGTCTCATAGGGGGAAACGAATCCTAGCGCAGGATCTAGCAGGGCTCATTGAGAGAGCTTTAAACTAGATTCGAAGGGGATGGGGCTGTAACGGGGCTTGCAACAGTGGGGCATCACTCTAGTGTTGATAAGGACCGGGGGTCCTCCCACCCTCCTAGGGTGAAACTGGCGTGCTCAGCTCGCTCCCTGAAATGCCTCTACACAAATGTGTGCAGCATGGGGAATAAACAGGAGGAGTTAGAAATCCAAGTTCGGTCAGGAGATTATGACCTGGTGGCAATTACAGAGACATGGTGGGACAGCTCACATGACTGGAATGTAGTCATGGGTGGCTATACCCTTCTCAGGAAAGACAGGCCAGCAAGGCGAGGTGGGGGGAGTTGCTCTTTATGTGAAAGAACAACTTCAATGTATTGAGTACTGTCCAGGGGTGGGTGACAAGCGAGTTGAGAGTTTGTGGGTGAGAATTAAGGGACAGGCTGGCATGGGTGATGCTGTCGTGGGTGTCTATTACAGGTCACCGGATCAGAACGAGGAAGTCAACGAGGCCTTCTACAGGCAGCTGGTAGCAGCCTCGCAGTCACAGGCCCTGGTTATTGTGGGGGATTTTAACTACCCTGATATTTGCCAACTTTGTCCTTTTCAAGCAATTGCTAGGGGAAATCCCATGGGACAGGGTACTTGAAGGTAAAGGGGCCCAAGATAGTTGGTTAGCGTTCAAAGAGTGCTTCTTCCAAGTTCAAGATCGGTGCATCCCAACGGGTAGGAAGTCAAGGAAGGGTGCCAGGAGGCCTGCATGGTTAAACAGGGACCTGCTGGGCAAACTCAAGTGTAAAAGGATCATGGAAGGAGGGGCTGGCCACTTGGGAGGAATATAAGAACGTTGTCAGAGAGTGTAGGGAGGCAACTAGGAAAGCTAAGGCCTCCTTAGAATTAAACCTTGCCAGAGGGGTCAAGGATAATAGAAAGGGCTTCTTCAAATCCATTGCAGATAAGGCTAACACCAGAGGCAATGTAGGCCCACTGATGAATGAGGTGGGTGCTCTGGTGACAGAAGATACAGAGAAGGGAGAGTTACTGAATGCCTTCTTTGTCTCCGTCTATACTGCCGGAGGCTTTCCTGAAGAGTCCCGTACCCCTGAAGCCCCAGAGGAAGTCAGAACAAAGGAGGAGTTTGCTCTGGTAGATGAAGACTGGGTTAAGGAGTGGTTAAGTAATCTGGCCACCCATAAATCCACGGGTCCCGATGGGATGCACCCGCGGGTGTTGAAGGAGATGGCGGAAGTCATTGCTAGACCACTCTCCATCATCTTTGGCAAGTCGTGGGAAACAGGGGAGGTGCCTGAGGACTGGAGAAAAGCGAATGTCACACCAGTCTTCAAAAAGGGCAAGAAGGAGGACCCGGGTAACTACAGATCGGTCAGCATCACCTCCATCCCTCGAAAGGTGATGCAACAACTTATTCTCGATGCTGTCTCTAGGCATATCAGGGATAAGAAGGTCACTAGAGGCAGTCAACATGGCTTCACCAAGGGGAAGTCATGCTTGACCAACCTGATAGCCTTTTATGAGGATATTACCAGGTGGATAGATGATGGTAAAGCAGTAGATGTGGTCTATCTCGATTTCAGAAAAGCATTTGACACTGTCTCCCACAGTATCCTTGCGGCTAAACTGAGGAAGTGCGATCTGGATGATCGGGTAGTGAGATGGATTGTGAACTGGCTGGAGAAAAGAAGCCAGAGAGTTGTGGTGAATGGGATGGAGTCTAGTGGAGGCCTGTATCTAGTGGAGTCCCCCAGGGTTCGGGACCTGTGCTATTCAATATATTCATCAATGACTTGGATGAGGGAGTAGAGTGCACCCTCAGCAAGTTTGCTGATGATACGAAACTGGGAGGAGTGGCTGACACGCCAGAAGGCTGTGCTTCCATCCAGCGAGACCTAGACAGGCTGGAGATTTGGGTGGGGAAAAAATTTAATGCAATTAACAAGAGCAAGTGTAGAGTCTTGCATCTGGGCAAGAACAACACCAGGTTCCAGTATAAGTTGGGTACTGACCTGTTGGAGTGTAGTGTAGGGGAGAGAGACCTGGGGGTCCTGGTGGACAGCAGGATGACCATGACCCAGCACTGTGCCCTCGTGGCCAAGAAGGCCAATGGCATCCTGGGGTGTATCAGAAGGGGGGTGGTCAGTAGGTCGAGAGAGGTTCTCTCCCCCCTCTACTCTGCCCTGGTGAGACCTCATCTGGAATATTGTGTCCAGTTCTGGGCCCCTCAGTTCAAGAGGTACAGGGAACTGCTGGAAAGAGTCCAGCGCAGAGCCACGAAGATGATGAAAGGAATGGAGCATCTCCCTGCTGAGGAAAGGCTGAGGGAGCTGGGTCTCTTCAGCTTGGAAAAGAGGAGACTGAGGGGTGACCTTATGAACGTTTATAAATACGTGAAGGGTGTGTTTCAGGAGGATGGAGCCAGGCTCTTCTCTGTGACACCCAGTGATAGGACAAGGGGCAATGGGTTCAAGCTGGAACATAGGAGGTTCCACTTGAATATGAGAAAAAACTTCTTTACAGTGAGGGTGACAGAGCACTGGAACAGGCTGCCCAGAGAGGTTGTGGAGTCTCCTTCTCTGGAGACATTCAAAGGCTGCCTGGATGAGTTCCTGTGCGATCTGATCTAGTTGTTCCTGCTCCGGCAGTGGGATTGGACTAGATGATCTTTTGAGGTCCCTTCCAATCCCTAACATTCTGTGATTCTGTGATTCTGTGATTCTGTGAAGCTCTTCCTTTCTTTCAAGTCCTCCTATGTGGCTCATCAGCACAAGTGCCTCTCTTCTGGAGATCTCCAGTTTGCCCAGCAACAGCAGCTTCTCTACAAATCTCCTTTTTTCCCTTCTTTTTTCTTTTGCCAGTTTTACTTAAAGGTAATAAAAAACCTTATCACTGAGGGGAAAAATGTTTCTTCATCAGGTTTGATAGGTAATCCATTGGTAAGACTCCCTGATGGGCTCAACATACCCCACAGACAAACCTGCAGAGGTGCAGAGCATCCTGCAATCAAGTCAGATTACTCTAAAAAAAAGTGAATATGCTGCCTTACAAAATCCTCCATCCTAACAGAGTGTCTGGAATGGGTGTTTGGCATCTGAATTTTTGCACCTTGTCCTTCCCAGAGAGGTTTTGAGCATAACCCTCTGTTGTGAAGAGAGACGACTCACAGCTCATAAAGTCCCAGCATTCCACTAACTGGAGAAAAAAATCACCTTTCCTCCCTCCCAACACTAAACCCAAAGAGCCAAAACTTTGTTTGGTGGGCACAGCCAAAGCAGAGAAGCTCTGATGGACACGAGTGGCCAGATGCATGCGCAATATCTGGGCACCACGCAGGACCTTGCCTTGGGCCACCATGGTCCGTGCCACCTGCACGAGCTCCAGATGCCTTGCCTTGCTTTTGGCTTTTACATGCCACTGCATTGCGACGTGGTCCTCCTCCACCATGCGCTGGGGAACACATTCCACCCACCGCCAGGAGAATACATGGGCTCTGCAACTGCGGCCACCCACGACTGATGGAAGGTTTTGGTCCACGGACCTTGTTTAGTCAATCACCGACTTCAATTGAAGCTTCTGTTCCCAACCACCATCCAAATCTGAAGAGCTTTCAAAGCCCAACCAAGTGTTGACACAGGCTCCACGGAAAAACATTAATGCTGGAGGACAACCGAACAGTTAAGCTTCAGAAAACCTCACCTTCCTCCAGCTGGATGCCTTTGACTGCCACTTTTATGCAGAAAATGTTTGGAAAAAGGTGGAAAATAGATTTTGTGTTTGGAGTGGGACGTAACCCACCTCAGCTGTGGTGCTGAGGCCACAACCCTGCTCAGGGGCACGTCAGGGGAGAAGACACACAAAAGTCCCTTTGAAACATGAAGTTTGATGTCAGTGCTCCAAGTACAATCCACCTCCCTCAAGGTGGCTGTTTTTGCCTTTTTTTAAAAAATACATCTGAAAATGTTATTTTGCTAATGGTTTAAAAAAATATGCACAGAACCATCAGCAAAACTCCAAACATAAGCAGCTTTCGAAATACTTTTGTTTCTGTTCTGGAATTTCTGCCTTAAATGTTTCTCTTTTCAAGTTTGAAATGACAACAGCAATGCTAACAAAATAGAATGAAAAAAAAAGTTTATTTGCTGACAAACACTGCAAAACCAAGCATGACAATATTGTCCTTCTGTATTTGTCTCCTTAGGAATCATAAAACTTTCTTTCCCCAGTTTTACTATAAGTTTCACTCCCAAAAATTATCTCAAAATGCTGCTCATTAAAACAGCCAAAGGGTAAAATTATCGTATTGTGGTCCTCTCCTTATTTATCCTGTGAATCAAAATGCAATGGGTGGGTCCAAATTTTGACACTGAAGCATAGCACTCCAAACAGCAGCTGAACTCAAATTAAGCCAAGTGGGAAATTAAAATATGAGAAAGATGTGTGGTTGCTGGGAAGCAAGGGTTAACTTGGGCCTTTTAGTGAAACGTCATTGTGGAGCATAAGGTTGGGAAAAAAGATGAGTTGGATTAATCCAACAATGATTGCAAATCCCTGTTTTTAGATTCAGCTGGCTCCAACTGAGCTGCAATCTTCTGTGGGAACTTCTTCACACTAATGGATTACAAACTTACACTTCCTTCTTAAAAATCAAGCTATTTGAATTCTAACCAGGAATTTGAATATGAATCTTAAAGTCAGAGCTGTTTTGTATAGTCACAGCAGACTGTCACTTTGCTAAAGCACTTTATTTGTACTGCACTGATTCACAGACTCATTAAGGTTGGAAAAGACCTCAAGGATCATCAAGTCCAACCGTCAACCCAACACCACCTAACCCACTAAACCACGTCCCGAAGCACCACATCTACATGTTTCTTGAACACCTCCAGGGATGGTGACTCCACCACTTCCCTGGGCAGCCTGTTCCAATGCTTGATCACTCTTTCACTGAAGAAATTTTTTCTAATATCCAGCCTAAATCTCCCCTGGCACAACTTGAGGCCGTTTCCTCTTGTCCTGTCACTTGTTACTTTAGAGAAGAGACCAGCACCCACCTCACTACAACCTCCTTTCAGGCAGTTGTAGAGATTGGTAAGGTCTCCACTGTGGCTTCTTAACGGGATGTGACACCGATGAGAAAGCACCACACTCCTGGGCTCATTTTGGACAGTCTGTGCATCTTCTCCAATTGCGGCGTCTTCTGCCATTTATAAGTTGCTTCTGGTGCCCTCACAAGCATTTCCTGAGCTACAGTATTCCTTAATGCACCAAAAGGGACTATTCATGTGTAGACGCTTGGGTCCAGTACACGGAATAATCCGAACTATTCGAAACCTCATGGGATAGCAGGTGAGGACCTACTAACAATACAAGCTACAAATCAAACAACAAGAAGCAATCAGTATGCTGAGAAAGGCCTTTTCCTTAGACTAAAATAAAAAGTTGGTCTCCTAATATTAAGACCCAATATGTGCTTCTGTGATGTCAGTCACGCTGATGTCTCCAGATGAAAGGAGTAGAACAGGGAGTACAGGAGCAATCCAAGAGGTATATTCAAGAACTATTTTGTTGAAGCAAATGCAAGTACAGCCTACACTGACTTCACTGGGTACACAACAAAATGAATAAACCAGCACTCCTGCAACAGTTCTCTCCCGTTTCTGAAATGTAAAGCTGTGATAAACGCTCCTAAATTGAAGTTTTTTTTGCTTAAATGATTGCTTTAATTTCTTGTTTGTTCCTTTTGGGGTTTGGCACTGCTGTTCCATTAATCTGAATTTAATGCGGAGACCCAGCGGGAAAGGAGCACACAACACAGTATGGATGGAGCTGGGGCTGGTACCCTCCTTATCTTTTTCTCAAAACCTCCTCCAATTCCAGTGTCCCACAGATGTTTAAGACATCCACTAATTGAGCTCAAACTGGTCCTCTCCCATCTGAGCTGCTGGGTGGTACCCACCAATAAAAGTGGAAGTTGTGGAAGGGAGTAACTCAAGTGACTCAACATACTCAGTCTAAAGTAAAAGACAATCTCCAAAATGTGCTTTTTCCAACTCTGACCAGAGTTCTGATGACTCCTTAGGTGAAACTCCCAGTCCTGAAACACAGGCTGAATTTTCACCATGAATTCAAGACTTTTGCATTGACTTGTAAACATGACATTACAGTTGTGATCACTCAGCACCTTCCTGAAGGCTCACTTATCACATGGAAAGAAGCAGCAGCCGCCACACCTCTGGCACTTCCATCACCCAGAGCACACAGCTGATCAGTTCAAATTTCCTTTTACACCATGAAAGTTAAGGTCTTAGCACCAGAATATCCAACCTTATCACAACTCACGTCACAAATAGTGGATAAATAGGACCACTTTTAACTTCTGTTAGATACATACTCAACATTTATTAGGTTTGATTGTCTCAGAGAAGTCCTCAAAACCAAGCAATACTAAGGAAACGGGCATGAAGTAGGGATAAACTTCAGTGGTATCTTCTAGTTAATGAAAACCACAACATTGTCTTTATTGCTCTGATTTTATCATCTTTCTTCTAGATTCCACTGGACTTCAACCCAGTGCTCACCAAGTGCAATTTTCAGGGATACATAAAAGGCAACACAAAGTGTAAGGGACCATATCTGGCAAATGTTGGCCCAGGTACCTGCAAAAAAAGGGAAGACAAGTTCACAAGATGGAACGAGCTTCTGGTCCTTTCCTTTGCCCATTCCTGAGCATCTTCCTCACCATCCAAGGCAGTGATGCCACTTTTACGGGAGAAAATGCCTTTTCTGTGCTCCCCATGCCTTTTTCAAATGAACAATTTATTACTGGGCCTTCTTCTCTCTTTCATACTCCTCAAAAGTGAATGGAGGCTCCTCTGCCCCCTCCTGTAAAATCCCACGGTTCTCTCAACTGCTCCTTTACTGGAACCTTCTGATCTGACATGACTATAAAAATTTCTTGAGCAGGAGGCAAGTCCTGTTGTCACCTTCAAGTTTGTTTCCCAGCCCACTCTCAAACCTGACAGTTTTGAGCAACCTGAGCATGTTCAGGGACCCTTGAATGCCCATGGGATTGGAATAGTAGAAGCTCTCCTGAACAGATGAAGATTTGTTGAGCTCCAAAGATTTTTATAGAGCCACCTCTAAGACTAAAGGATGTTGCAGAATATCAAGCAGATGATGAGACTTCTACAGACTGTAAGCCAGGATGATGCAGACTGGATGAGTCCATTAAGGTTTGTAATGAAGATCTGAGATGCAGATTCCTAAATGCACCGTGCCCTTATAAATGGAGAAAGAAGAGGAAAGGGAATCTAAGAAATGCATTACTTAGTTTAATGCATTATTGCTAAAGAAATTTCCTGCCTTAATCTGCTCTAAAAGTAGACACACAGCATTAGAAACCAGATTTTAACCCTTGTTCCATCATGACTGTCACTGTAATTGCAATCGGGCTCCCAAAGTTGCAAACATCCTGGGAGGTGACACCCTCTCAACTTCTTTTTGTCTGTGGTGCCAAGGCAAACATCTGCTTCTCTGTTTCTGCCTGGAAAACAGATCAAGTCACAAAACGCTGTCACCAGCTGCTGTCCTGACCCCTGAGCTTGACACTGTCCCTGCTACCCACTCACATCAATGACAACATCAAGTGCCAGTATATGGGGCAGAGGGTCAAGAGATGGCCAAGGTGTTGCCTGCAGCCCAACCATCCTTTTATAAAGAAAACTTGTAGGAATACAGTAAAAGCTCAGAAGTGATAATTTTTTTGAGGTGTAGCCACTGAAAGCAGATTACCTACCTGCTACATAGCAAAGATTGATATGAAAATATAAGAGGAGAAAGAGAGGACAAAGTAGGTGACAAAGGAGGATGGAAAATCCTGATACTTGGAGAAAGATGACATGTAAAGATGCTCAAAGGATGAGAACCAGTGAAAGGAAGGCTGAGGGGATCAGAAAAGGAAGCTCAGCCCTGCCACCACACATTTAGTTGGTACCACAAGAGGCCACCAGAAGAAATCAATTGCAGAAGAGCTTCATTGCCTGAAGTGCAAAGAAACAGAAAAGAGAAATAAAATTAGACAAATGGGCAGGATGATTTCTGAGAAGAAACAGGAATTCCAGAAGGATGAGAAAGGGAGGAGGGAGAGGATGCTGTGAAGTTCAGAGGGATATAAATGGGGACGAAGAGGGTAAACGGTCAAGACAAACCTCAACGATGAAGAGGGAGAACTCAAGGAGAGGGAGCTCAAGGATTAAGAGAGAACCGAGGTGGAACAGGTGGGCGAGGGCAGCTCGCTGGGGCAGGCCAGGGCGAAATGTGAGAAGAGCTTTAGCAAAAAGCTCAGGAAGAGGAGAGAGAAACTGATCCGGACAAACCAGGATTTATCCCCACAACAGATGACTGTGATAATGAGAGACAGCGAATTAGCTGGGTGAAAGCCGATACTGCTATTAAGCCCCAGATCAAGCCATCAACAAGCCAGGGTGGAAATCTGGCTGCTTGCTCACTAAAGTAATAACTGAGTCACAGACAATGAACAGGAAATGGGGAGAATTAACTGAGCGATACGTAATTAGAAAAAGGATACCTAGGCAGCAGAGAGGAATTAATTAATCGTTGCCCTGACTAAAAATTAATGAACAGTAAAATCAAGAAAAAAGAAAAAAGATATATATAACAAGCTGCATGGGGTTGATGCTGACTCTGGAGGGGTGGAAATAATCAAGCTGCCAATTGCAGATTATAAGTATTAACATGAGAAAAAAGTTTGCGTGCTCATGACCAGTTGCACACAGTTAATTTTGAGCAAAAGCTTTCCTAGGATTGAGATCTCCATCTCAACAACCCCCATCCCGTGAGATTTTCAGCCTACTTCCAACACAAGCACATTGCTGTGACTCAGGTAATTTCAACAGACTGGGATGGAAAAGGTGCTTTTTATTTTAAATACAGAGATCAAAAGGTCTCCCTCAGCAATATGACAGCATATCAACTTTGGCAGCATTGTTTTGAGGAAATACAAACATAAATAACATCACACTGTGTCACTGCACCATAAAATGTCTCTGTGATTGCAAGCAACTTCAGTATGTGGGATTTTAATTCAATTTCATTGAAATGCAAGAAAAGTAGCTGTTCTTCTCTCCTTCTTTCCTGAATAGCTCTGATTTGTTTTTCTCCTTATAAAGGAAGAATGTGTGTGGAACGCTAATTTTCCTCCGTAGATCCAAAGAGCGGTTCCACAGCTATTAAAATGGCAATCAATTGCTTGCAAAAATGAAATTGAAGGCAAACAATGTAAATCAATATATTTGTTGTGTATACTCTTAATTTGCTCCAAATTTTGTATGCTTATTCAGATAAGTTATTTGCATTGCCATGAGGACCCAAACTAATTTTCTAATCTATCACAAAGACTAGAAAAGCATATTAATTGAATATATTCAGCCACTCTTTAAGTAGCCTGTGACAAAATTTATTTTCTTTTTGTGGTCTGAATCAAAGAAGAGACTCTACCTTTCCATATGCAAATACACTTCTTTAAATTGTCACTAGAAACTGACTTTACTGGCAGCAAAATGATGAAAAGCATTTGATTTAGCCAGTCTCTGCAGAAAGGTAATCTGCCCAATTCAAACACTTGAACTCACCAGTTGCTTCCAGTCTGGCAACTTCTTTAGGGATTTGTGTAGGTGACAACCAGTTTCAGCTTAACACATGAGCCTTACAGTGTCAGATGAATTAAACACTATCCCAGTTTATATTCCCTTTCATACCTCCATTCATTCTGTCTGTTGCTAGAAAATATTCTTTTCCCTTGACTTTTCTCAGTAATTGAACAAAGAAAAAGAAAAAAGACGAATTTTATCAGCCAGCAAGCACACAACTCAGACTCCACTCCCAGTCTGCCAACAAGTGCTCTACATTACAAGGAATTTTGGAAGTGAATCACACTGGAGTAACCAAGATAAAATGTTTCCCTGAAATATACTTATTAAAGCAGCAAGTGAGCTCTTATTCTGAGTGTGCACTGAAATGGGAACTTTGCTATGAAGTTGTTACAAAGAAAATTTTTCTCGACCCTTCCACTGCCTACAACTTATTTGAGGCTTTTGTGCAACCAGTAATGAAACATGAAGCTTTAAGAAAAAAAAAAATCACATTATGAATTCATAAGATGGTGAAAGTTTAGACTACTAAAAAAGAAAGCACGTGAAGAATTAACCTTGCAATGGCAGCACCCTCATCAATCTCTCACACAATGATTAAACATATATATATAGTTGACTGACTACACCTATTGCGTTCTTTAAAGCACCTTTTTCTGAGTATATTTAAGTATCACTCCTGGAAACAAAACCAAACCAAGGCTGGGAAATGCAACCTAGGTCAGATTTTTGGCACAAGATGCAGCACAACTAACGGACAGCTGCCTACTGCCTTACCAGGCAAGGACAGCACAGCCATCCAGAGATTATTTCACTAAGTTTTGGGTTGGTTTTTTTTTGTTTGGTTGGGGTTTTCCTGGTTTTTTTTTGTTGTTTTTTTTTTTTTTTTTTTTTGCACAAATGTAATGTTGAACAGAGGAAGGGCATCTGAATGACAGGGATCTGCAGCAAGAGATCCCTTCTTGCCCATTTTTTGTTTCAGCCAAAGAACCAAAGACAGACTAAGTGGTTGATCCCAAGAAGTCTGCAGCTGAGCAGGTAATTGATTTTCAGTCCTTGCCAACATTTAGCTGCCTTTTGGGGTGGGAACTTCCTCCCTTTTTTTGGATATCCAAACAAATCAGAGATGAGGCAAGCCAGCTAGGACTGGGCACTGGGACCCAACTGGGGGAAATTCAAGGATGAACACTGTATCCTGTCCGTTTTACAGCCCCCGAGCATACGGTGGTGTGACGACAGCTAATATTTTGTTTCTGATGCTGGGCATCTGTTACCAAATCTGCTGATGGAGAATCAAATGACTCGAGGAAGGGCTCAAAGTGCTCTTTAGTGTGTCTCGCAGGACGCGCTGGGGCGATTCTGACCCAACGTGCTCTGCCCCTTCACCTCCCATCTGCTGTGTAATGCCAGGGGCAAAAAGCACCTACCCATCGCACAGGTGGGTCTTCTTCTTGTCCACAATGCATCACTGAGATCTGATTACAAGTAATTTAGATTAAAAAATATTTTCAGAAAAAAAGAGCCAACTTCTCTATCCTTCATGTCTGCAAAACTCTCCTTATTTTTAAAATGAGAATAGCATCATTTTTTGCTGCCATGTGGGCAAGTTTAGGTCTGAATATTTTTAGTATTTCCACTTGAGAGAAAGCAATGAAGAACTAACCTGAGCTGATTTTCAACAGTGTGAAGAAAACCTGCAGATCCCAGCCGGACCTCTTGCTGAGCATGTACTACAAGATGAGGCTTTGCTTTCACCTTTCCAAACCCCTCACCAGGGACAGAGGCAAAGCAACCAAGGAGAGCATCATAGGATTGAAAACTATGTCTGTCCCAATTCCTTACGCTATATCATCCTTAAGCTATGGGCAACGTGAGCAATTCAGGGTACCTAAATAGCTACAATTTCAATTTAAAAATGTACCAGAGTATATAAAACCACACTCCGCTCCAAGGTCAAAGCTCAGGTTAAATACACTGTGCCGTACACTACAGCAATATTGCATTAGGCACAGTCCAAAATGAAACACATCTCTATCTCTTTTATATTTTATTTTAAATTTGTGAACAAATATACTTTATCTGATCCAAGTATGCATTTTAGAGGCTAATTTCCCTGCTATCATACTTCATTTGTATGCATTTTTTGAGATCTTTTTGGACGAAAGCCCAGACCTTGGTGTCATTGCGGATACCCGTTACCAGTGCCAATCATCACCGTACTGGTGAGACCTTCAGCTCTGTGATACAGGTATGGGTCTGCCAGGAATCAGCAGGGCATGGAGCCCATTCTGGGCCAAACCCTTTACCTTCAAGGTAACGATGGATCTATTACGTGTAGATGTGGTGCTTAGGAACACGGTTTAGTGAGTCAGGTGGTGTGGGTTGACAGTTGGATTTGACGATCTTTGAGGTCTTTTCCAACCTTAATGATTCTATGATTATGGGGATGCTCCAAAAAAGGTACTGAAGATACCGACCTGTTACAGGAATGCTCTGCAAAAAGGTTCCCCTCCAAGCTGAAGTTATACAACCTTTGGTGGCCACTTGTGACAATGTTTTGAGGTTATGAGTTTCATCCCTGTTCTACTACTTCAGGGTCTGAAGCCCAAAACTTGTCTATGCCCCCCAAATATGGTCCCATGCTCTTATTTCCATAATACCTGAAGACTTCAAATGAGAGCCAGAAGTTCCAAGCTGGGCTCAACTCCCTGGAAGCTCTGAAGATAAGAACCACATTATGGAATTTCCTGCCTTTTCAGGGTCAGTAGGAACCATCTGAACCAGCTAATCCTCAGAAACACAGAAAGCCAAAACCAAAATCCCCCTTCACCTAACGTGACAACCCATCCACAGCCAAACCAAGACATCCCACTGCCACCAAAAGGCAGCACGAGAAGAAGATTTAGCCATTATCAAGCAGTCTGTCTCAGTGGCTCACAAATTTCTTGCATCAGCAGATAGCCCTACAATCACCCACCACCACTTCTGGCTTCTTGTCCCCAGGCTGGCAGACAGCATCCAACCCCTAAGGCGGTAAGAAATCCCACTTTGGGAAACTCCACAGGAAATTCCCTATTAAGGACAGAAAACCAAAAGGCATTAAAAATGTAAATAAGAAAACTTATCTAAAATGGTGTTTTGCTGCATTCTGCACAGTATGGAAATAAAGCCATTTCAATTTTACCACCTCAGTAACTCCATTTCTAATGTCTTTCTCCCTTCCTCCAGTGCGTTTGTCTCACGGTTATCTATTAAGATATCCACTGCCTAATATTTCGTTAGGAAAGGGTAAAATGGCTTTCTCCTGTCATAAAGACACTTTCAATTACTATTATTACAATCTGGAGATACTGCAAATACTACACCAATAGCGGGAAATAAGTTAGTTAAAATATATCCCCAAGACCTTAACTGAATATTTAATAATATACAGGCACAAAAATGAAAACTACTCAGTGTGAGCAAGTTCATCTCCCAAGGAAAACAAAACTCCCTGGAAAAAGAGACACCTTCCAGCCAGGGTGTGTTCTGAGAAGCCACCAAGGTCTGGGGAAGGGAGAAGGATCTCCCCACTTTAGTCCTTGATCTTTTGCCTAGCTCCAAGCTTCGGATTTAATGACAGCTCCACTGCTGGGGGGTCTTCTTCTGCTGGTGCAGGCAGACTCCCAGACTGATATCCCAGCACAGAGCAGAGGGCCAGCATTCAAACCTTGGTGGCCATGCCTTGGGTGGCCACAGGTGTCTCCCACAACTGCATTTACCGTTCTCTTAATTTTTCCTAATTAATCCCTCACCTGATTTATGAGGCTTTAGCCTGCACGCCAGCCTTGTTCCAATGCCAGTAGGTGTCACTGTGGGCAATCGTATAGGAGAAACCAGTGGAACGAAGTTGGAATCAAAGGGAAAACAACCCATCAAGTTAATTAAATTTTGGATTTTTTGAAAATATAATTGCTAATTATATTTTTCTGCTTTTACAGATAAAAAGTGCTTTGTCTGTGCCTCACAGATAAAAGGAGCTTTATTAGAAACAATTCACTTTTTCTGCTTCAGCCCTTTCAGAGTTAGAGACTGGAAATGACAGAATATTTTCAAGTAAGCACAAGGTTGGAGTTCGTTTCTTTGGTTTACTGCTACCAAAAAAAGCCTATATATGTATTTATATATACTTATTTATTTAACTAGCAATATGTGGGTAAAAATTAGGGACTTTTGAAAATGCTATTAAAATAAACTCCCCAAAGGCGATGCTCAGCAGACCAGAGACACCCACACTCTCCCTCTAGGCTCCCCACCAAGCCAGCCCAGCAAAGCCAAGCTCCCAGCCTCCTTCTCCCCTGCTCCTACACACAGTCGCAACATTGAGTGGTTACCACACCAATGGGGAGATCCATCCTGGAAATCATTAGGTGGCTGAGAGAGCTCAGCTTGTCAGAAGAGCTCCTTTTTAATTCTGATATCAGGCTATGGAGATGCTCAAACCAAACCAGGCTACTAGTCCTGAGCTTAGGCAGCTGAGGAAGGAGGAACTGGGACCGTTAGAGAAGTCCAGACTTTTTTTTCATAGGTGTAATTAATTAACATTATGTAGCTTTGTTTTAGCTTAAAATCTGCAGTCAAAGCATTAATATTATTGTATTTAAAAAGGGAAGCATTAGCTATATGAATTTTTATTCTGTCCATCATGTTGGAGCAAGACAAGAAACAAATGGACTTTTAGAAGAGGATTTCTGACCTCATGTCTGATCTAGATTTTCTAGATCAATTTTAAACTTACCGAGATGGAAAGGGCCAAGCACTGGTTCTGGCCTGAAGGCATTGCCCATGGCCCAAAAGCAGCTGCAGCCTTGGCTCCAGGTGCTGCTGCGGAGAAGGGCTCGAGCTGAGCCATGTCAGCTGCAGCAGAAACCACCAGATGCACGAATTGGAGTTATATTTCGACTGGAATTATGTATCAGTTTGAATTATATTTAAATTGCAATTATATTTCAATTTGAATTAAATCTATTGTATTTGCTCAACATGAGAAATAAAGGGCAACCACCAACCCATTGGCCCCGACCTGTTTAGAGGCAAAAGCAACAAAAAAAATGCATAGAAGAACTGAACCCACATGCACTTTGCCTGAACATATGCTGCAAAGCCTCTTAACACTGGAAATAGTAAAGGAATAGATATGGAAAAATGAAGCATGTGGCTGGATCACAGAGAAGTGTACTTGGATCTCCGGAGCTGCATCCTGTGACCTCCCTGATTCCCCACATTCATCTTGTGTGTTTCTAAACAAAAGTCCACAAATCTGCCAGTGGAAATGATAAATTATGGATTTACTTAAATCCTTTTTTTCATATATATATGAAACCCTGGGAAACATCGAAGATTACCAACAAATTCCTGTCTTTTATAGCTGTGACATAATGTCTGAAGAATCTGCTTACCAAGAGCACGAAAATCTATTCCAGATAGGCCAGAGCTGGGTTTAATCCAACCTGTCAAAGAGGAAACACCTATGCCCAGAAACCTGAGAGCAGCCATGGCAAGTATAGCAACTTTAAAAGCACCAAAGGCTTTAACATTCACTCAACCCCATTATTAAAAACAATAATAAGATACTGGAGCTCAAAGGAGTGTTGCAAGTATTTTCTTCTCTACTGGTGGAAACTGTTCCATGATGCTGCTGTCACCACATGTTGTGATCAACTGTATCATCATTGGAGGGGCTTTGTCTACCAACCAATCTGGCTGCAATGTGTTTATTAATGAGAGAGGGATGCCTATTGTGGGGGGTTAGGGGAATAAACTGGAAAGGATGATGCTACTTGAGAGGCAGCTGAAAAACAGGCAACTCAAACTCTTTCGGAGGACATGTAAAAAAAAATTATCAGAACACAAACACCGCACTTGCAAATTGGCTTTTGCATCCTCCTTGCTGGGTGCTGTTGGACAGGATAACTAATATCTGATGGTAATGAGGAGGCCACAGCTTCTCCAGGTGGCTCCGCAGCAACACAGAAAGGTACCACGCTGCATTAGCACCAGAGGAAATCCTTCTTTACAACCCCAAACTCCTACCCTTCTGAGTGTCCTTTGGGATTCTCGTGGAAATTTACATGAATACATATATCCAACGTGCTTTGGACGGCTGCAGGAGATGGAATTCTCCAGCTGGGGTACTTTGACCTAACTTCAGTGCTTTTTACAATTTGTGCTAAAAAAATAAAAAACAAAACCAGCCCAGATCCTGTGTTTGTGGTTTAGGAAATAAACCCAGAGAAAAGGGCAGCAGTACATCTGACAGTAAATTAAATAATAATAAACTCCGTCCATCTCCAGAGCAATCCGGCTCCCCGTGGAAAGCCTCTGAAAAAAAAGATCCTTCTGAAGATGCTGGGATTTCAGCATAAATGCAAGGCAATTCTTAAGGGATTTTAAAATTTATTTCATAAAAAACAGTTCAAAAGAGAACAGAATTCTCTGACTGCACAGCGTATTTGGTAGCAGCCCTCTGAGAGCAGCAGGTTTGTGTTGTGCAACGGCTGCACCTGCCACAGACACCCAACAGGTCCCACGGGCAGAAAACCTGAATCTGTTCATCACTCCAAGTGGGTGGAAGGTAGGGAAAGGGCTTCATGTGTGTTCTTCACAGGGATTTAATTGGAGAAAAGAGGGGTTTGACGATAAATGATGGAGGGGACAGGGAAAAAAGCAATAGAGATTTCGTGGAGAAAGATTGATACGTTGTAGCTTTACACAACAGCCTCTCACCCACTCTCCCTCCTCCAGGGATGGGGAAAGAATTAAAGGGATGCAGGGAAAAGAGACTCGTGGGTGGACATAAGAACAATTTAATAATTAAGCTACCACGATATTGGTAATAATAATAATGGTGATAATAATAGTAATATATACAAATGAGTGACACAGTGACACTGCTCACTACCTCATGACCAGGGCTCAGCCCATTCCTGGCTAATGATCCCGGAGCAGGGAGAGTCCCAAAACCTCAATCCTGGAACGGAGGTAACAGCCCGAGTGTCTGAGAGATCAAGATGACCCTGAGAGAGGGGTGACCCAGAGGGAGACAACCCAGAATGAGAGAGAGCCCTTCCGGACAGAGCCTCACCCATACCCTGGCCATGCCGGGCGTGGGATGGAACAGACCATTGGCCAGTTTGGGTCTCAGTCCTCAACCCGAGATCGAATCCTGGGCTGGGAACTGGAGCTGTGCTCCCTCCCAGCTTCTCCTGCCCCTGCAGACACGGGCACAGCAGAGAAGCTGGAAAGTCCTTGACTGTCCTGGCAGCAGCTCTGCCCATCAGTGTGTGATCAGCTTCTCCTCAGCACAAACTCAAACACAGCCTCACACTGGCTGCTGTGGAGAAAGTTCACTCTGTCCCAGCTGAAAC